>CATNEM010000039.1:25000-147500 GCA_950096795.1 Macrostomum cliftonense | reverse complement strand
GCCTGAGCTTCGGGACACAAACGTTTCACCGTCAAGTCTGTTTATCCATGTTCTGTATTTTATCAAGTAAAAAAACTAACTTTATATTTAAATACATTTTCCAATCACCCAGAACTCTCTCCTCCCTGTTGAGTCTGCATTCGGTGAATCTGTCGCAGACACACGTGATGCTACGCGGCTTCTACGAGGAGCCGCGCCTCATCTGCGACCTACTCAGCCTGCCGTACACCCAGAGGAAACTGGTTTCGCCTTCGCTGGCTAATTTGTACAGACTGGGCATGGCTGTTTCGTTCCAGCTTTTTCCAGTGAGCTTTCTTGAGTCTATAATGATTCATTGAGTTTGGTTTGTTGGCGTGTCTGCCTTATCAGTTTGATGTGTCTGCCTTATCAGTTTGGTGTGTCTGCCTTATCAGTTTGTTGTGTCTGCCTGATCAGTTTGGTGTGTCTGCCTTATCAGTTTGATGTGTCTGCCTTATCAGTTTGGTGTGTCTGCCTGATCAGTTTGTTGTGTCTGCCTTATCAGTTTGATGTGTCTGCCTTATCAGTTTGATGTGTCTGCCTTATCAGTTTGGTGTGTCTGCCTTATCAGTTTGGTGTGTCTGCCTTATCAGTTTGGTGTGTCTGCCTTATCAGTTTGGTGTGTCTGCCTTATCAGTTTGGTGTGTCTGCCTTATCAGTTTGTTGTGTCTGCCTTATCAGTTTGTTGTGTCTGCCTTATCAGTTTGATGTGTCTGCCTTATCAGTTTGATGTGTCTGCCTTATCAGTTTGATGTGTCTGCCTTATCAGTTTGATGTGTCTGCCTTATCAGTTTGGTGTGTCTGCCTTATCAGTTTGATGTGTCTGCCTTATCAGTTTGTTGTGTCTGCCTTATCAGTTTGGTGTGTCTGCCTTATCAGTTTGATGTGTCTGCCTTATCAGTTTGGTGTGTCTGCCTTATCAGTTTGTTGTGTCTGCCTTATCAGTTTGATGTGTCTGCCTTATCAGTTTGGTGTGTCTGCCTTATCAGTTTGGTGTGTCTGCCTTATCAGTTTGATGTGTCTGCCTTATCAGTTTGTTGTGTCTGCCTTATCAGTTTGTTGTGTCTGCCTTATCAGTTTGATGTGTCTGCCTTATCAGTTTGTTGTGTCTGCCTTATCAGTTTGATGTGTCTGCCTTATCAGTTTGGTGTGTCTGCCTTATCAGTTTGGTGTGTCTGCCTTATCAGTTTGTTGTGTCTGCCTTATCAGTTTGATGTGTCTGCCTTATCAGTTTGGTGTGTCTGCCTTATCAGTTTGGTGTGTCTGCCTTATCAGTTTGATGTGTCTGCCTTATCAGTTTGTTGTGTCTGCCTTATCAGTTTGTTGTGTCTGCCTTATCAGTTTGATGTGTCTGCCTTATCAGTTTGTTGTGTCTGCCTTATCAGTTTGATGTGTCTGCCTTATCAGTTTGGTGTGTCTGCCTTATCAGTTTGATGTGTCTGCCTTATCAGTTTGTTGTGTCTGCCTTATCAGTTTGATGTGTCTGCCTTATCAGTTTGATGTGTCTGCCTTATCAGTTTGGTGTGTCTGCCTTATCAGTTTGGTGTGTCTGCCTTATCAGTTTGATGTGTCTGCCTTATCAGTTTGATGTGTCTGCCTTATCAGTTTGGTGTGTCTGCCTTATCAGTTTGTTGTGTCTGCCTTATCAGTTTGATGTGTCTGCCTTATCAGTTTGATGTGTCTGCCTTATCAGTTTGGTGTGTCTGCCTTATCAGTTTGTTGTGTCTGCCTTATCAGTTTGTTGTGTCTGCCTTATCAGTTTGATGTGTCTGCCTTATCAGTTTGGTGTGTCTGCCTTATCAGTTTGATGTGTCTGCCTTATCAGTTTGTTGTGTCTGCCTTATCAGTTTGTTGTGTCTGCCTTATCAGTTTGATGTGTCTGCCTTATCAGTTTGATGTGTCTGCCTTATCAGTTTGGTGTGTCTGCCTTATCAGTTTGTTGTGTCTGCCTTATCAGTTTGATGTGTCTGCCTTATCAGTTTGTTGTGTCTGCCTTATCAGTTTGTTGTGTCTGCCTTATCAGTTTGTGTGTCTGCCTTATCAGTTTGGTGTGTCTGCCTTATCAGTTTGGTGTGTCTGCCTTATCAGTTTGGTGTGTCTGCCTTATCAGTTTGTTGTGTCTGCCTTATCAGTTTGATGTGTCTGCCTTATCAGTTTGTTGTGTCTGCCTTATCAGTTTGATGTGTCTGCCTTATCAGTTTGATGTGTCTGCCTTATCAGTTTGATGTGTCTGCCTTATCAGTTTGATGTGTCTGCCTTATCAGTTTGATGTGTCTGCCTTATCAGTTTGTTGTGTCTGCCTTATCAGTTTGTTGTGTCTGCCTTATCAGTTTGATGTGTCTGCCTTATCAGTTTGGTGTGTCTGCCTTATCAGTTTGGTGTGTCTGCCTTATCAGTTTGTTGTGTCTGCCTTATCAGTTTGATGTGTCTGCCTTATCAGTTTGTTGTGTCTGCCTTATCAGTTTGATGTGTCTGCCTTATCAGTTTGGTGTGTCTGCCTTATCAGTTTGTTGTGTCTGCCTTATCAGTTTGTTGTGTCTGCCTTATCAGTTTGATGTGTCTGCCTTATCAGTTTGATGTGTCTGCCTTATCAGTTTGTTGTGTCTGCCTTATCAGTTTGGTGTGTCTGCCTTATCAGTTTGATGTGTCTGCCTTATCAGTTTGTTGTGTCTGCCTTATCAGTTTGATGTGTCTGCCTTATCAGTTTGATGTGTCTGCCTTATCAGTTTGGTGTGTCTGCCTTATCAGTTTGATGTGTCTGCCTTATCAGTTTGATGTGTCTGCCTTATCAGTTTGATGTGTCTGCCTTATCAGTTTGTTGTGTCTGCCTTATCAGTTTGTTGTGTCTGCCTTATCAGTTTGATGTGTCTGCCTTATCAGTTTGATGTGTCTGCCTTATCAGTTTGGTGTGTCTGCCTTATCAGTTTGTTGTGTCTGCCTTATCAGTTTGTTGTGTCTGCCTTATCAGTTTGATGTGTCTGCCTTATCAGTTTGTTGTGTCTGCCTTATCAGTTTGTTGTGTCTGCCTTATCAGTTTGATGTGTCTGCCTTATCAGTTTGTTGTGTCTGCCTTATCAGTTTGTTGTGTCTGCCTTATCAGTTTGGTGTGTCTGCCTTATCAGTTTGATGTGTCTGCCTTATCAGTTTGATGTGTCTGCCTTATCAGTTTGTTGTGTCTGCCTTATCAGTTTGTTGTGTCTGCCTTATCAGTTTGGTGTGTCTGCCTTATCAGTTTGTTGTGTCTGCCTTATCAGTTTGTTGTGTCTGCCTTATCAGTTTGGTGTGTCTGCCTTATCAGTTTGTTGTGTCTGCCTTATCAGTTTGGTGTGTCTGCCTTATCAGTTTGATGTGTCTGCCTTATCAGTTTGGTGTGTCTGCCTTATCAGTTTGATGTGTCTGCCTTATCAGTTTGGTGTGTCTGCCTTATCAGTTTAGTGTATCTGCCTTGTTTGCCTTAGAGTGTGTCTGCCTTATCAGTTTAGTGTATCTGCCTTGTTTGCCTTAGAGTGTGTCTGCCTTATCAGTTTAGTGTATCTGCCTTGTTTGCCTTAGAGTGTGTCTGCCTTATCAGTTTAGTGTATCTGCCTTGTTTGCCTTAGAGTGTGTCTGCCTTATCAGTTTAGTGTATCTGCCTTGTTTGCCTTAGAGTGTGTCTGCCTTATCAGTTTAGTGTATCTGCCTTGTTTGCCTTAGAGTGTGTCTGCCTTATCAGTTTAGTGTATGTGCCTTGTTTGCCTTAGAGTGTGTCTGCCTTATCAGTTTAGTGTATCTGCCTTGTTTGCCTTAGAGTGTGTCTGCCTTATCAGTTTAGTGTATCTGCCTTGTTTGCCTTAGAGTGTGTCTGCCTTATCAGTTTAGTGTATCTGCCTTGTTTGCCTTAGAGTGTGTCTGCCTTATCAGTTTAGTGTATCTGCCTTGTTTGCCTTAGAGTGTGTCTGCCTTATCAGTTTAGTGTATCTGCCTTGTTTGCCTTAGAGTGTGTCTGCCTTATCAGTTTAGTGTATCTGCCTTGTTTGCCTTAGAGTGTGTCTGCCTTATCAGTTTAGTGTATCTGCCTTGTTTGCCTTAGAGTGTGTCTGCCTTATCAGTTTAGTGTATCTGCCTTGTTTGCCTTAGAGTGTGTCTGCCTTATCAGTTTAGTGTATCTGCCTTGTTTGCCTTAGAGTGTGTCTGCCTTATCAGTTTAGTGTATCTGCCTTGTTTGCCTTAGAGTGTGTCTGCCTTATCAGTTTAGTGTATCTGCCTTGTTTGCCTTAGAGTGTGTCTGCCTTATCAGTTTAGTGTATGTGCCTTGTTTGCCTTAGAGTGTGTCTGCCTTATCAGTTTAGTGTATCTGCCTTGTTTGCCTTAGAGTGTGTCTGCCTTATCAGTTTAGTGTATCTGCCTTGTTTGCCTTAGAGTGTGTCTGCCTTATCAGTTTAGTGTATCTGCCTTGTTTGCCTTAGAGTGTGTCTGCCTTATCAGTTTAGTGTATCTGCCTTGTTTGCCTTAGAGTGTGTCTGCCTTATCAGTTTAGTGTATCTGCCTTGTTTGCCTTAGAGTGTGTCTGCCTTATCAGTTTAGTGTATCTGCCTTGTTTGCCTTAGAGTGTGTCTGCCTTATCAGTTTAGTGTATCTGCCTTGTTTGCCTTAGAGTGTGTCTGCCTTATCAGTTTAGTGTATCTGCCTTGTTTGCCTTAGAGTGTGTCTGCCTTATCAGTTTAGTGTATCTGCCTTGTTGTTTCTGTTGACATTGCGATGCCAAAACGCATTCCCCATGTTGTTGCCCTCCTGCGGGAATCGCGCTAATCCAAAGTCACTCAATCAATCTTTAAATTCCCAATGCTAGTGTTTTATCATTCTAATCTTGCTTGGTCAAAGAATCGATGATTCGCTCTCTGTTGAACAAAAATCCCTCCCAGACGGCCAGTTTCGCCATCCTCCTGGAGGACGACCTTGACCTCAGCCCGGACCTCATTGATTTCTTTAACCGAACTCTGCCGCTGATGTCTAGAGATCCCAACTTGTTTTGCATCGGCGCTTGGAATGACCAGGTGAGTTTTTTTCTGAGGAAATTTTGCAGCAATAGCTAAGTATCAAATCTCCAACATCAGCCTGTCCCTCCCCTTTTTTCAGTCGTTCACGCACACCACCCAGAACCCGACTGTGCTTCATCGAACCCAGCAGGTTCCACTGAAAGCCGTCGCCATTCGGCGATCCACCTGGGAGTCCCAGCTAAACGAACAGTGGCCCGAGGGTGTGAGTTTCAGGCCGATGTGATTGCATCGGATTCTTTAGAATGAGAATGATCTGATTCTTCAGAAAACTTATTTCCGCTCTGTGTGTTTCAGCCTGTTGACTTGACAACCTGGCTGACCAGAGCCATGGGCAAGCGGAGCTACTGCCTGAGGCCCGCACTGAGTCGCGTCTTTGTCTACAGCCAGTCTCTGAGCCTCATCAACCAGCTCAGACCAGCTTATCGAACAGAAAAAACTGACTTTTCTATTGACGGGTGAGGCATAGTAGTGCGTCACTAAATGCTGTAACTGCACAATACTATTGTCTATGACTGCACAATGCTATGATCTATGACCGCACAATTCTACCATTTATGACTGTACAATGCTATCATTTATGACCGCACAATGCTATCATTTATGACCGCACAATGCTATCATCTATGACCGCACAATGCTATGATCTATGACCGCACAATGCTATCATCTATGACCGCACAATGCTATCATCTATGACCGCACAATGCTATCATCTATGACTGCACAATGCTATCATCTATGAGCGCACAATGCTATCATCTATGACCGCACAATGCTATCATCTATGAGCGCACAATGCTATCATCTATGACCGCACAATGCTACCATCTATGAGCGCACAATGCTATCATCTATGACCGCACAATGCTATCATCTATGACCGCACAATGCTATCATCTATGACCGCACAATGCTACCATCTATGACCGCACAATGCTATCATCTATGACCGCACAATGCTATCATCCATGACCGCACAATGCTATCATCTATGACCGCACAATGCTATAATTTGTGACCGCACAATGCTATCATCTATGACCGCACAATGCCATCATCTATGACCGCACAATGCTATGATCTATGACCGCACAATGCTATCATCTATGACCGCACAATGCTATCATACATGACTGCACAATGCTATCATCTATGACCGCACAATGCTATCATCTATGACTGCACAATGCTATCATCTATGACCGCACAATGCTATCATCTATGACCGCACAATGCTACCATCTATAACCGCACAATGTTATCATCTATGACCGCACAATGCTATCATCTATGACCGCACAATGTTATCATCTATGACCGCACAATGCTACCATCTATAACCGCACAATGTTATCATCTATGACCGCACAATGCTATCATCTATGACCGCACAATGCTATCATCTATGACCGCACAATGCTATCATCTATGACCGCACAATGCTATCATACATGACTGCACAATGCTATCATCTATGACCGCACAATGCTATCATCTATGACCGCACAATGCTACCATCTATGACCGCACAATGTTATCATCCATGACCGCACAATGTTATCATCTATGACCGCACAATGCTATCATCTATGACCGCACAATTCTATCATTTGCGATAAACCAATTCTGCTGCGGTTAGCTATGTCTGAATAAAATAAATTCATTTCCATTTCCCCATCCAGAGAAGCCCAATTAAACTACGACATCCGACTGCAGAAGTTGATTGACAGATCGACAGTGCTCAACGCCCAGTTTGCCAGGAAATGTCAATCAGCCGTGTTAGCCGCAACTTCGCTCGCATCTCAATCGGCAAATTTGGTTAGTTTTTTTTCAATTTTCGAAAAATTGATGCGTTGATCAAATTGATCAGTTTAACAAGCACAGGCGTGATATCATGAAATGTCAAAATCGTTAATCCAGACGATTCCATCGGTGATTCTGTCGGCTCGAGTGGCGAGTCTCAGAGCTGCGCAGCTGTTTTGGACTCGCGTGGCTCGCTGCTTCTCGCTCAGCCCCAGCCTCACCTGTTTATACAAGGTAGACTTGCGTTACATACTACTTAGCTCAACGCTTTCAAGTAGCACTAATCGAGTTATTTATTTTACTTTGTTAAATTTCAGGGCACTTGTCAAATTAATTTTAGCAAATTCATTCTGATTGTATTGTTCAGACCGATGTCGCCATTCAGGTAACGGTGTAAAAGTACATTTAACTCCTTAAATCACTGAATTTAAAGATAAAAATAAAATTTCGATCTATGGTTACTACTATAGGCTTCCAGATGGCAACCAAGCAGATCTAATCATTCACAGTGGAGTTTGGAGGTCCCGTCGTCGTTTAGGTAGTGCGAACCACCCAGCGACCGGCAATCATTGAATGCGGAACTTTAAAAATGAATTTTTTTCTGGCTTTAATTATAATTTTGTCGTATTTTTTTCTTATTTTTAAAATCGAATTTTATTTGCTTGGCTTGCATTTCTAAACAATGAACTCCTTATTTTGCATGCGTTCCAGTTTATTTATTATTATTATTGCCTGTTTTCAAGGATAATTATTGTTAAACTCTAAAAACTCCCCTACAAAAATGGCTGTAAGTGCAGATATGCAATTTTCTATAAATTTTGATGTCTAATGCCTATACTACTCTACTCACATTAACGAAAAGAGACTTTTTAAATTAATTTTACACAATAATCTAATTGGCAAGACCATCAAATTTTATTTTGTAATTTTATTTTGTAATTTTATTTTCATTTATGAATGAGATTGACATGGCATTACAAATGAAACTTAACGAAAAAGTGAATAAAATTATTAAATGATTATAAAACTGAAAGTTTTTTAGATTTACCCTGTGAATTACGAAGTCGAATGCGTATTTTTGCGTCTCAATTGCTAATTAATTATTTATTAAAAAATGCCTATTAATAAAAATCCATCGATGAGTGGATTTTTTTGGTTTCCACGAACTGTATTTTTAAAAAAGTAAAAGAGAAGACAAGTCAATTTTTATTTTAAAGCATTGTGTGATTATCTCCGTTAACAAAGTGTATTTTGGTGCAGTAATAAAGCATATATATATATAGATATACATTTATAAGCAGAATGAATTATTCGAGGTAAGATAGGCAGGCCCCTAGCTTTAAAAATAAAACACTAAACATCAAACGAAATTTAGTTTTGATGGTAAGGCATCACGTTGATAGAATACTTTAATGCATAGTTAGTTAGCATTTAACAAATAAGAACCTTAACATATTGAGCCCAGAAACCATGAAGCTAATTTTTATGATCTGCTATCAATCAATTGACTGCTCAAGTGAGTTGTCCAGACAGGTTTGCTTGCAGTCAATAAAAAAACTATAGTTAGCAAATATTATGCCACAAATGAGCTTTAAAAATGTGTATTTCCGCTTAAAATAATTTTTAGTTGACGTTAACAAGAAGAAAACAATTCAGAGTTGACTGTAAGTGTCAAGCACAGTTAAAACAAAATATAGCTCTGCACGAAAGTCAATATTCGGAAATTGAATATCAAAGATGGGTAAATCAATGGGAAACTATCTTGTTTTTTGTGATACCCAAAACCTTGAATTTTCCGTAATTACTTTGACGCTCCGGACAAAACAGGTCGCGTCTCGTCGTTCAAATCGGCGTCTCCAACTTTCTCCTTGTCGTTAATTTTTTCCGGCTTCGCATCGTCCAGGCTCTCGTAATTGCTTCCGGCTCCATCGCTTGCGTCGCCGCCCTCCGTAGCCGTACTGTGCTGGATGCCGTACGCGAAGTACAGAATTAGGCCTTGAAAGATTGGTTTGGTGTAATTGGTCGAGAAATTTCAATAAAACGGCCCTTTTCGGGGCTAATTAAATCTTCTTTCTTCAATCCAAAAGTTTACTCACCAACCCCAATCCAAAGTAGAAACCTCAGCCAGGTGTAGAACTGCATTTTCATGATCATCACCGCGTTAATAAAAATTGTGGTCAGCGGTGACAGCGGCATCAGCGGCGATTCGTACATATCAGGCACGTCGTGCGGTTGATAGGCGCACAGAAGGCCACCAGTGAACAAAACGGCCAACAAGCTGATGCACCCGATGGTCCAGGACCACCAGGAGAGTTCCGGTACAGCGTAATCAATAATACAACCGCAAATAAAGCAGGAAATCACGAATCCTTCTAGAAGACGTGTCAGACCTTTGACTGTGCCGAGCCAGGGCAAAGCGTTTGACACGCGACCGACAGCCCAATCTCGCAGAGGCGCCTCGACCTAAGGGAAATCGAGTTTTGAATGAGCATTGATTGATTCTATGAAGATCTAGCAATTTAATCAGTAATATGCATGTAGCTACAATAACGATGCGTATAATAATTCAACAATTTTCGTGAATGAAGCACAAAATATATGCTTGCTATTCTCTATCTAACCGTTTCTGGTGTAATTCTTTCGCCATTTAAACGTTCTCTATGTCAAAGGTTTGCCGAGAGTCGTCATCATACAATGCGCCTCCTCACCTTGTCCGAGGCAAAGTGCAGATAGCGCAGCACGAACAGGTCCAAGCCGACAGCGCAGTAGGACAGCAGAATGCCCATGCTGACCATATCGGCTAGGAACTCCAGCTTGAAGAACAGCGCCAGCAGGGAGGCCAGAATGGCGCCGAAGAACAGTCCGGGCAGGGGCACGCGGACTCTTTCGTTGACGTTGGCGAAGCAGGCGAGGATGACGCCGTCGCTGGCGAGCGCGTAGGCCATTCGGGGTATCACGTACATGGTGGCCAGCTTGGTAGCTCCCGTGGCCAGCAGGGTCCCGGCGGCCGCGAATCCCTCGGCCCAATAGGCGCCTCGACGGCTAAACGCCGTGACGAACGGCGAATTGACGTCCAGCTCGTAGTAGGGCTCCAGGTAGGAGACGCCGAGGCAGGCGGCCACGTACAGCACGGCGATGATGCCCAGGCTGGCTAGCAGGGCAATCGGTAGATCCCGTCGAGGATTCTTGCACTCTTCGGCGGCGTTGCTGACGCTCTCAAAGCCGGAGTAGGCGAATATGGCCACCGTGGCGCCTTGGACGATGCCGGAGAAACCATAGGGAAAGAAGCCGCCTCTGGCTGTCCAATTGGCGGCGCTGCCGTAGACGAAAGCGGCCACGGCAACCGTTGTTAAGCAGAGCAGCTGGGCGACGCTGAGTCCGATGTTCACCGACAGGGAAAAATTGGCGCCAGCAATCACGAGCAGCATTAGGCTGAGGATCAGCGCTGCGGCAACAAAGTCCCATGTGTCGTCGAGGATCTGGAAGACGTTGGGCATCATGATTCGACAAGACAAGTTTAGAGCTTTGGTATTCGCAACTTTCAGCTCGTGTTACATGTATAAAAAATCTCTGGACTGTTACAGCACCTGAGAAGTTCCGTGATGAAATGTTCCCATGTGCTGCTTGAAAAATCCGCTAACGGAATGATTGCTTAGAGCGTCAACTGTGCCACTGAACGCCTTAGCAACCGAGGCCATGCCGATGATGTAATCAGACAGCATTGTCCAGCCAACGATGAAGGCAGGCAGCTCGCCCAGCATCAGATAGGTGTACGTGTAGCAGCTGCCCGCTTTGGGCACCAGAGTGGCGAACTCCACGTAGCAGAGACCGGTGAATAGGGAGGCGACGCCGCAGAGTATGTAGCTGAGGAATGCGCCCGGGCCTGCGGGGTTCGTATTTGTAGTGTGCGTTAATGTAAGCATTCATCATGTGTTATGGCTGCATGGATGTTGTATGTACACGTGTATGTGTGTGCAGTTTTGTTCGTATGTATTTATTAATGTATGCATGCGTGTATGTAGGTAGTGTATGCAGAGGAGAATTTTTGCCCTTTTGACCGGAAAGTAGAGGGTTCAATCATCGGCTCTAGGAGACAATTTGTGCCCTTCCACCCAGCTGAGATCGAGTACCAGTTTGACCATGGTAAACTTAGGGTGAGTGTTGCGGCCCCTCCAGCCCGTCAGAACTTAACAGGTGTACACAGCCCTTGGATGCGCTATTGGCTGTACATCTATCTAATCGAAAGTTCGGGTAGCTAAATTTATTTATTTATTATTTATTATGAATATCCGTGTATTTACGCATGTATGCATGTATACATGTTTGTATGTATGCATGCATGTACGCATGTAAGCAACTCACCAGCATTGCTCTTGACCACGGCCCCAGTGAGCACGTACACCCCGGCGCCAGCCATGTGAGCGATGGCATAGAACAGCAGGTGCCACACTGATAGACACCTGTCGAGAGGCGTCTCCAGTGAGCGGGCCTCCGCCAGGCTCTTCTTTCTCAGCAGTTTCCTGCCGATGTTGTGCATAGTTGTTCCACAGTCGAATGGCATGGTGTAGCTCGGCTTCAGCTCTGCTTCAGCTTAATCAGTAAGTTTCTTTTTAGTGCAGTGAATTTCTGTGACAACAAATTTTACACTACCGCTAGTACTCTTCCGCCGTTTTCTGTGTGGGTGGTGGCGCAAATTTTGTGCTTTGTACAGCTGCAGTACAGTTCGGAAAAATGTTCTTGAGCAAATATTGTCAGCGCGGAAAGGACAGAGTTGCGATTTCCTCGTACCATTCAGGGAACGAAGATCGTTCCATTACCATTGGACGGTGTTGTTGCATTTTTTGTTCCTTAAAGAGAATGCTATCTTGACTTAGCATTCTTCGTGGCACTAATCCACCCCACGGTTGCCAACCGTCTGTAACAGCCGCACAAGTAAGCTAGAAACTAAAATTCTCGGCGACTATAGCGCTTGCAGAAGACCCCGCCGACTCCAGTAATATTGATCGGTTAGTCATGGTGTGCGTCCTAAGAATTGGGATATTGGGAAGTGAGGTCTGACTGAATACCGCCCACAAAGATTAATGCAACTCCACAAGCGTGGGGATTACGGCTAAAAGGGGAAATTGCATTGGTAGCAGCGCTGTGACCATTTGTTTAAAATAAAATAGCCGGGTGAAGCCAGCTGCGCAGCTGCAGTCTCTCAAGTGCTCCAAACGGATCTCTAAGATTTCTATTCAAGCGCACGTTTTTTGCAGAACTGTCTGAAAAGGAATTTCCTATTCAATTTGTTAATTCTTTCGGTCATTTTTTCGTCAACTCTTACTTTAAATTTCTTGGTATAGGACTGGGAATAAGTTTGAAAAGCTAAGAAAACTGGCCTCAAAGCAGCTGTGCCATGGGCTGTACTGACCGAAAGTTAGAGATGTCGGAGTTTTTTCAGGATTTTAAGTCATTGCTAAATTGGCAACAAAACTAGCATCTTAGTCACCATTCAGTAAGAAAAAAACCAGTAAGACTGTTCCTTTTTTGAAAGACCCTTTTTTGTTACAAAAATTTCGAGCGGAGCGTAGCGTAGCGAGTTTATAGGCTTGTGATCTGGGTAAGATGATGGGGAATCCGACGGGGAAACTCCCCCCCCCTCATAACTTTGCCATTACTGAACCGATTCTAATGGGATTTGCGCCATTCGATTCGTCTCGAAAATTCAGATGGGGACTCTCCCAAGACATTTGCAAATTTTTTCTTCCTTCCTGTTCAAACTCGAGTATTTCCGTTTTTTACTAAATATAGCAACAGCCTTAAAACTTAAAAGTCAACTGACTCGAGGCTTGCAATTTCAACTATCCAAATAGCTGTCTTTCCCTCACACAGAACAGTGTACACTGCGCCTCGCTAACTCGCTTGTGCATAGTGAAGCCAAATCATTGCGCAGAGTCGACATCCCAACCCTAAAAGCCCTTCCGTTCCATCATCAAAGCATCTAAAATTCACAGGCCTGGCTATTGAACTCAATCAATGTACATGAATTGGCTGCCAAAGATAAGAGAGAACCCAATGTTTCATCCAGAGCCTGCACTAATGCTAGGCAGCCCGCCAACCAAACACCAGAGTGCACGTAGGCGGTCAAGCTCCAGCAAGTCCGTAGCATGCAGCCACGGCCAGACCCACCCACCTCTCTCTTCGCCTGCCTACCCATATCGCCTGCCAATTGATACTGATCAACTTGCGGCAAATATCTTAGTCGTGTGTGCAAATTTTTTTCTCAGCAAATCTTTAAAATCAAAAGAATTAGAAGATGCACATGGTTGACTCAATCGAAGTACACTATCATGCCTCTTCAACCCACAAAACAGTAGAGATTCCTTCCTTTTCCTTTCTTCAGATAGGTCTGGCACTGCTCACACAAAGCCTAGGCCCAAATCAAATCACAAACCCTTAGCTGTCTCGGACTATGAAATTTTTTGCGTCGCGTGTAAATTTCTCTGTATGCAGACAGTATGAAGTTCGTAGAACTTCATGAAACAAAAATCTCCTACGATTTTAAATATCCACCGGCCACTGAAAATCATTCTGAAATCTGCGGCCTAACTGGAAATCTCACATGGGCAAAACTTCATTCTGCGGGTAAATGAATGGGGCAAACCAGTTAGGAAAGGGAGGGAAAGTGAAAAGAAGACGTGGGGAAGACTAAAGATTAGAGGATAAGAGGAGATGCGAGACAGAAGAAAACGAAAGGGAGGAGAACAGTACAGGGCTCACGAGAAGCGAAGGGACAGGGAGAGAAGAGAAAGAGGTCCGGTGATAGACATAGGATAGGGCGAGAGATAGGGAAGAAGACAAGATAAGGGAGGGAAAGGGGGCATTGCAGGGTAAAGAAGTGAGGAAAAGAGGTAAATTACTTTGGAGGGCAGGGGGCAGGGTATGATGATGAAGAAGAGACAGAGAGGAGAGGATGACGGGGAGTAGGGATTGGGGATAGAAAGAAGTGGGGAAGAAGATAGGATAAGGAGAGGAAAGAGCAAAAGGAGATGAAAAATGTAAAAATAGGGAAATGTAAGGGTAGAAAAAACTGAAGAGAGGAGATGAGGAAAATGGAGAGAGAATGGAAAAAAAGAAGGGAGGAAAGGAAGGGCTATAAGGAGGGAGTTGGGGGGAAGAGAAAGCGAGGGGAGCGGAGGAGGCAGAGAAAGGAAAAGGAGGAAAGGGAAAGTGAGGAAGAGGATACTGTGACAGGTCAGAAGAGGGACAGAAGAGGTGAAGGTTCAGAAAAGAGGGGGAAGAGAAGAAATGAGAGAGAAGTGTTGGAACATCAGATGAATGAGAGCGGAGATGGAAAAGAACGAAGGGAGACGACAGGGGAGGCAGGGAAAGATAGAGCGGAGGAGAAGGACGGAGGATTAGATAGAGAGGGGTAGAGAATAGAAAGGCGTCCTTAGGGGGAGAAAGTAGGGGCAGAGACGGAGACAAGAGGGATTAGAAAGGAGGGAGTGGAGGGGAAGAAGATGCGACAGATAAAGGAAATGAGAGTAATGATTTGGAGAGGACAGAAGAGTGGAGGGGAGAAGATGCGACAGATAAAGGAAATGAGAGTAATGATTTGGAGAGGACAGGGGAGTGGAGGGGAGAAGATGCGACAGATAAAGGAAATAAGAGTAATGATTTGGAGAGGACAGGGGAGTGGAGGGGAGAAGATGCGACAGATAAAGGAAATGAGAGTAATGATTTGGAGAGGACAGAAGAGTGGAGGGGAGAAGATGCGACAGATAAAGGAAATGAGAGTAATGATTTGGAGAGGACAGGAGAGTGGAGGGGAGAAGATGCGACAGATAAAGGAAATAAGAGTAATGAGTGGGAGAGGACAGGGGAGTGAAGGGGAGAAAGGTGACGAGGGGGAAGATGGGAGGGGGACGGGAGACTGAAGGTTCTGAATAGAGCGGCAAAGAAAAGAAAGGAAGTTTTGCAGCACACGAATAAAGGGGACGGGAGTAGAAAAGGAAAGGGGAATAGGTAGGCGAGGAACGAAAAGAGAGGAGGACGCGGGATAGACAGAGGAGGGAAGGGAGGAGAAAGAAAACATTTCAGGGAGAAGGTAAGCGAAGGGACGAGTAAAAGAAAAGAAAGGGAGATGACAGGGACGTAGAAGAAAGGGATGATAAAGGAGGGAGAGGCGGGGAGGAGATGAAACAGAAGGAAATGAGAGGAATGAGTGGGAGAGGGCAGAGAGAGTATGGGATCAATGGATATCGGGGAGAGATGAAACGAGGGAGAAGAAATAGGTGGAAGGAGAAAAAAGATGCAGGGAAAGCGGATTGGGGAGGGGACGGGGCAGAGAAAGCGATAAGAGGGGTGGTAAAGAATGGGAAGAAGATGAGATGGCAGGGGGACATGTGAGGAGAGCAGGTGGTGGAACCCAAGATGAATGAGAGGGGAGAAAAAAGGAAGAATGGACAGGGCAGGAGAGGCAGGGATAGAGAGGGGAGAAGAGGGACGCAGGATAGGGTGGGAAAGATAGAGAAGGTTAGGCAGGAGGGAGAGGACATTTGAGGGGAGAAGGTAGGAAAGGGCATGAAGAAAATATTGTTAGATTACAGGGGCGAAGAGGAAAGGGATCAGAAAGGGAAAGGGCTGGAGAGCATGAGGCATAGGGAGGAAATGAGCAGAAAAAAGGACATTTGAGATAAGAGGAGAAAAGAGAGGATGGGATAAAACGATGAGAGAGGAGAGATGAAAAGGCGGAGAAAGGATTTCAGTGGAATACGAGCGTAGTTGACTTAATAAAATCATAGCTATGAATTTATGATGACAGTATCACTTCATGGTTATTCAAGACCTTTAATTTCCTTAGCCCTTATGCTATGCAAAGTTAAAAGGAAAGAGAAAGCTTGAGAGGACAGAGGAGAAAAGGAGAAAGTGAGGAAGGAGGAAGCTTGAGAGGACGGTGGAAGATAGGAGGGGAGGACAGAAGGGGAGAGATAGAGGAGAGGAGTGCTGAGTGGAGAGGGCAACGGGAGAGAGTCTGCTGTTCGCTCCGCTCAATTTTTATTTCAATTTGTGAAACAATTGAAATAACTTCAGTGCTTGCTGCTTATCATTGCCGCAACATTCGCTCCGCTTGTATAATCAGTCGCAACCAAAATCAGTGGGCTAATAAAAGCATATTTTCGAGCGGAGCGTAGCGCAGCGAGTTTATCGGTTTGTGATCTGGGTAAGATGATGGGAAATCCGACGGGGAAAACCCCCCCTCATAACTTTGCCATTACTGAACCGATTCTTATAGGATTTGCGCCATTCGATTCGTCTCGAAAATTCAGATGGGGACTCTCCCAAGACATTTGCAAATTTTTGCTTCCTTCCTGTTCAAACTCGAGTATTTCCGTTTTTTACTAAATATAGCAACAGCCTTAAAAGTCACCGACTTGAGGCTTGCAATTTTGACCATCCAAATAGGCTATAGCTTTCTTTCCCTCACACAGAACAGTGTACACTGCGCCTCGCTAACTCGCTTGTGCATAGTGAAGCCAAATCATTGCGCAGAGTCGACATCCCAACCCTAAAAGCCCTTCCGTTCCATCATCAAAGCATCTAAAATTCACAGGCCTGGCTATTGAACTCAATCAATGTACATGAATTGGCTGCCAAAGATAAGAGAGAACCCAATGTTTCATTCAGAGCCTGCAATAATGCTAGGCAGCCCGCCAACCAAACACCCATAGTACACGTAGGCGGTCAAGCTCCAGCAAGTCCGTAGCATGCAGCCACGGCCAGACCCACCCACCTCTCTCTTCGCCTGCCTACCCATATCGCCTGCCAATTGATACTGATCAGCTTGCGGCAAATATCTTAGTCGTGTGTGCAAATTTTTTTCTCAGCAAATCTTTAAAATCAAAAGAATTAGAAGATGCACATGGTTGACTCAATCGAAGTACACTATCATGCCCCTTCAACCCACAAAACAGTAGAGATTCCTTCCTTTTCCTTTCTTCAGATAGGTCTGGCACTGCTCACACAAAGCCTAGGCCCAAATCAAATCACAAACCCTTAGCTGTCTCGGACTATGAAATTTTTTGCGTCGCGTGTAAATTTCTCTGTATGCAGACAGTATGAAGTTCGTAGAACTTCATGAAACAAAAATCTCCTACGATTTTAAATATCCACCGGCCACTGAAAATCATTCTGAAATCTGCGGCCTAACTGGAAATCTCACATGGGCAAAACTTCATTCTGCGGGTAAATGAATGGGGCAAACCAGTTAGGAAAGGGAGGGAAAGTGAAAAGAAGACGTGGGGAAGACTAAAGATTAGAGGATAAGAGGAGATGCGAGACAGAAGAAAACGAAAGGGAGGAGAACAGTACAGGGCTCACGAGAAGCGAAGGGACAGGGAGAGAAGAGAAAGAGGTCCGGTGATAGACATAGGATAGGGCGAGAGATAGGGAAGAAGACAAGATAAGGGAGGGAAAGGGGGCATTGCAGGGTAAAGAAGTGAGGAAAAGAGGTAAATTACTTTGGAGGGCAGGGGGCAGGGTATGATGATGAAGAAGAGACAGAGAGGAGAGGATGACGGGGAGTAGGGATTGGGGATAGAAAGAAGTGGGGAAGAAGATAGGATAAGGAGAGGAAAGAGCAAAAGGAGATGAAAAATGTAAAAATAGGGAAATGTAAGGGTAGAAAAAACTGAAGAGAGGAGATGAGGAAAATGGAGAGAGAATGGAAAAAAAGAAGGGAGGAAAGGAAGGGCTATAAGGAGGGAGTTGGGGGGAAGAGAAAGCGAGGGGAGCGGAGGAGGCAGAGAAAGGAAAAGGAGGAAAGGGAAAGTGAGGAAGAGGATACTGTGACAGGTCAGAAGAGGTGAAGGTTCAGAAAAGAGGGGGAAGAGAAGAAATGAGAGAGAAGTGTTGGAACATCAGATGAATGAGAGCGGAGATGGAAAAGAACGAAGGGAGACGACAGGGGAGGCAGGGAAAGATAGAGCGGAGGAGAAGGACGGAGGATTAGATAGAGAGGGGTAGAGAATAGAAAGGCGTCCTTAGGGGGAGAAAGTAGGGGCAGAGACGGAGACAAGAGGGATTAGAAAGGAGGGAGTGGAGGGGAAGAAGATGCGACAGATAAAGGAAATGAGAGTAATGATTTGGAGAGGACAGAAGAGTGGAGGGGAGAAGATGCGACAGATAAAGGAAATGAGAGTAATGATTTGGAGAGGACAGGGGAGTGGAGGGGAGAAGATGCGACAGATAAAGGAAATAAGAGTAATGAGTGGGAGAGGACAGGGGAGTGAAGGGGAGAAAGGTGACGAGGGGGAAGAAGGGAGGGGGACGGGAGACTGAAGGTTCTGAATAGAGCGGCAAAGAAAAGAAAGGAAGTTTTGCAGCACACGAATAAAGGGGACGGGAGTAGAAAAGGAAAGGGGAATAGGTAGGCGAGGAACGAAAAGAGAGGAGGACGCGGGATAGACAGAGGAGGGAAGGGAGGAGAAAGAAAACATTTCAGGGAGAAGGTAAGCGAAGGGACGAGTAAAAGAAAAGAAAGGGAGATGACAGGGACGTAGAAGAAAGGGATGATAAAGGAGGGAGAGGCGGGGAGGAGATGAAACAGAAGGAAATGAGAGGAATGAGTGGGAGAGGGCAGAGAGAGTATGGGATCAATGGATATCGGGGAGAGATGAAACGAGGGAGAAGAAATAGGTGGAAGGAGAAAAAAGATGCAGGGAAAGCGGATTGGGGAGGGGACGGGGCAGAGAAAGCGATAAGAGGGGTGGTAAAGAATGGGAAGAAGATGAGATGGCAGGGGGACATGTGAGGAGAGCAGGTGGTGGAACCCAAGATGAATGAGAGGGGAGAAAAAAGGAAGAATGGACAGGGCAGGAGAGGCAGGGATAGAGAGGGGAGAAGAGGGACGCAGGATAGGGTGGGAAAGATAGAGAAGGTTAGGCAGGAGGGAGAGGACATTTGAGGGGAGAAGGTAGGAAAGGGCATGAAGAAAATATTGTTAGATTACAGGGGCGAAGAGGAAAGGGATCAGAAAGGGAAAGGGCTGGAGAGCATGAGGCATAGGGAGGAAATGAGCAGAAAAAAGGACATTTGAGATAAGAGGAGAAAAGAGAGGATGGGATAAAACGATGAGAGAGGAGAGATGAAAAGGCGGAGAAAGGATTTCAGTGGAATACGAGCGTAGTTGACTTAATAAAATCATAGCTATGAATTTATGATGACAGTATCACTTCATGGTTATTCAAGACCTTTAATTTCCTTAGCCCTTATGCTATGCAAAGTTAAAAGGAAAGAGAAAGCTTGAGAGGACAGAGGAGAAAAGGAGAAAGTGAGGAAGGAGGAAGCTTGAGAGGACGGTGGAAGATAGGAGGGGAGGACAGAAGGGGAGAGATAGAGGAGAGGAGTGCTGAGTGGAGAGGGCAACGGGAGAGAGTCTGCTGTTCGCTCCGCTCAATTTTTATTTCAATTTGTGAAACAATTGAAATAACTTCAGTGCTTGCTGCTTATCATTGCCGCAACATTCGCTCCGCTTGTATAATCAGTCGCAACCAAAATCAGTGGGCTAATAAAAGCATATTTTCGAGCGGAGCGTAGCGCAGCGAGTTTATCGGTTTGTGATCTGGGTAAGATGATGGGAAATCCGACGGGGAAAACCCCCCCTCATAACTTTGCCATTACTGAACCGATTCTTATAGGATTTGCGCCATTCGATTCGTCTCGAAAATTCAGATGGGGACTCTCCCAAGACATTTGCAAATTTTTGCTTCCTTCCTGTTCAAACTCGAGTATTTCCGTTTTTTACTAAATATAGCAACAGCCTTAAAAGTCACCGACTTGAGGCTTGCAATTTTGACCATCCAAATAGGCTATAGCTTTCTTTCCCTCACACAGAACAGTGTACACTGCGCCTCGCTAACTCGCTTGTGCATAGTGAAGCCAAATCATTGCGCAGAGTCGACATCCCAACCCTAAAAGCCCTTCCGTTCCATCATCAAAGCATCTAAAATTCACAGGCCTGGCTATTGAACTCAATCAATGTACATGAATTGGCTGCCAAAGATAAGAGAGAACCCAATGTTTCATCCAGAGCCTGCACTAATGCTAGGCAGCCCGCCAACCAAACACCAGAGTGCACGTAGGCGGTCAAGCTCCAGCAAGTCCGTAGCATGCAGCCACGGCCAGACCCACCCACCTCTCTCTCTTCGCCTGCCTACCCATATCGCCTGCCAATTGATACTGATCAGCTTGCGGCAAATATCTTAGTCGTGTGTGCAAATTTTTTTCTCAGCAAATCTTTAAAATCAAAAGAATTAGAAGATGACTACTTGACAACCCCGGATCCGCCCTTTTCGCGAAGGTCCGTCGGGCTGATGACGGCCTCTAGCACCGCGGCAACCCGCGGTTGTTGTCGGCGAAGGTCTGGCAGCTTAATTTTTTTCTTAGGGAATTTCGGTATTTATAGCGAAAAACCCCTATGATACTACTTTTTAGTTTATTTAGTCGGGGCAGTCAAGATTCGAACCAGTGTACCTCCCGAGCAAAAGACAGATATGCTGCCTCTAGGGCAAGACTAACAATGGTGAGGGGTAGAAATTGCATGTTTTAAACCCAATGCGGGCTCTTTTGTGCGCGGTGAATCACCGCCAACCCGCATACTGATAAATAAAAATGGAGGGACGAGTGTTTTATTAATAATGTGGAAGCGAACTGTCATTAAAGAGAAGCCGTATTTCTGCAGAGCGGGCTTGTCCATTCCGAGAATTAGAAACACTCTTACAAGAGTGACTAATCAAATTGATTTTTTAAAGTCAACAGAGGACAAAGAGTTTCGCTATTTGTCAAGATTACAGTTTATTACAGAAGTAAATAACAGTGAACTGGAGGGGACTCAATCAATTGAAGAGACAGAAAATGCTATTAATTCCAAGGCTGGTGATAAAGTCACTGTTAATTTATGGCGGGCGACTCATTATGTATTTGATAAGGAGAATGACTTTTCGGCGGAACTGGCCAAGCAGGTCCACGCCATTGTATGCGCAAATCTCCTGCCCAACCCCGGTAACTACCGACGTGTGCGTGCAATGCCTGCAGGGGAGCCGGAATTCGAATATGCTAGACACGATGAAATCGAGCAGCAAATGTTGAATTTGTTCAAAGAGATTAAAGAGCCCCAAAATTTAGAAGAGGCGGCACAAATTGGAAGTTTTTTTCTGTCGAGATTTCTAACCATCCATCCGTTTAGAGACGGCAATGGGCGGACAGCGCGGTTGTTAACTGCAAAATTACTTAAAAGGCATTGTCCGGAGCCAGTATCAGTAGTGTTTGGCTCGCGTGATATTTATTTTAGTTGTCTGCGTGAAGCGCGATCCAGCACACCAGAGCTACTTGCAGCCTATATTTTATTGGCTATCGAGAGGACAGCGCTACAATGGAACGAGTGGTTAGAGATTTGTTCCTACAAATAAAATATTATCAACAAGTATCAGTCAGTCACAAATATCGCAAAAATGTGGCAGACAAGTATTATATTCGCTTACGTCAAAGACGTGGTGCTCGAAGTGGGTTACTGGGAACCAAACGAGCCCTACTTCCGCATTCATTGTCGATACTGTAGTTGTCAAGGAGCAACGTTTTCTCAACTGCAATGGCAAAAGATGAAGCAAATGGCTCCATCCTGCACAGAATTTGATCTCGGCGAAGGAGCCTGTATTAAAGTTGTTGAAGGCAAAAGGCTTTTCATCAAAGGAGCGTGTCAATTTCATTTGACAGACAAAATTCTTGTCACCGTGGAACCAAATAGAGTTGATCGTTTTTTTCACTATTTTTTCCTTGACGAAGAAGACGAGTCAGAAGAATGATGTGGACAGCACTGGAACGGAACAAGTGGTTACAGATTTGTTCCTACAAATAAAATTTTATGAAGCAGAACCGTGTATATGCATGAAAAATGAGCTGGATTTCGAACCAATATCCTGCAATGTCCATTGAAGAAAAGAAAGAATACGAGAAGTTGAAGAAGACTGCAGAGTGGTTGTGTATTTGCTGTTCTAAACCGCTTCAGCAAAGACGGGTGTCATTCGATGAAAAGGTTGGCGAATTTTGCGAAGATCCTAAAATGGTCAAAGAGTATGCAGAGGCGCGATTAAACCAGGCTCTCAAAGATAAAATGAGTTTCATGGCCGACATTCAACGCGCCGAACGCTTATTGGCTCCAATTCTGAGTAAAGAGCACCGTAAAAAAGTCAGGACCCGAATTCACGCTCACGAATTCAAGATTGCCCTGCAACATGACAATCAAATTGACAACTGCCCCCCTACGCCGTCAGTCGAGGATAGAAACAAAAAATTCGATTTTTTTTCACGATACACCGGAAAGCACTGAATATAAACAAAAATTAAGAGTCGTTAATCGGTCTATATAAGCGAAACCTCTGGTCTGCTGGAGAAACATTTCCAGCCCTATTTTCGACGCGAGCACAACCATGGACACCGTACAAGACTACAGCAGTGTGAAACTCGAACTTATCTCGCTCAAATCGCGAGGACCGGCATTCAACGGAGTTGAAAGTTTTGACATTGAATACGATGAGCAGGGTCCACTCTATATAGCCGACGCGACGCCAGTCTTGATTGTCAAGGGTGTTCGAACCGATCAGGAGGGACATGAATATGTCATTATTCAGCAGAAGAATCTCAACGGGCGCATTCCAGCTCTGTTCAACGCAATTGGAGACCAACTCTCAATCGAAAGTTTGGCCTTGATGGGCCACAACCCAACATTTGCCGGGGCCAGTGGAGCGTTTGGTTTGGCTCACGATTTCAAAATGTACGACAAGGACGGACAGCCAATTGACGACTATCGATACAAGACGGGCTACTACCGTATTCTGTTTACATTTGACACGGCCGTGATGAAGGACTCGGTGATTACTGCAATGCCCAAAGTTCAGCAGCTGCAGTTTGTGGAAGACATGAAGCGGCCATTCGATCGCTGCTATTGGACGCCTCCGTTGACGATCAAGGTAAAGACCAAGAAAGTTGTCAAGCCTGCTGCGGAGAAAGCCAAACGACTGTCGAAAAAACCGATTACAGAGCGTCGAGTGCGTAAACCGCGTGTTTTGCGCAAAGTGGACCCGTCTGCCGAACCTCGACTGGTCGAGCGCGAAAACTTTTCATAGGCCAGGAGCTTTGCACAAACTGAGACTGAGGAATTGCACTGTCAACTTTTTCAAACGTTCCCTCTCTGCCATTATTTTTGGTTGTCGTTCCGTCAACCAAGTTTTGCGCTTATTCCCTGTTGAATGCAAACCAAATTCTGTTTTTATCACAACTAGTACTTACCGCGCCGAATTGAATAGGCAACCTGATTTTTGCCGCGTAGCGTACGCAGACTCTCGTTGGGTCGAGTGGGAGAGTGAAGTTTTTAATGGAATTGTAATTAAATCACCGATTCGCAAGGCCAAATGTTTATTATGCGGAAAAAATGGCCGTCTCGTTTTTCTCGGTGTTCGAAATTTTGACGAACTGTGTAAAATGTATGACCACGTGACCGAAATTTTGCGTCGTTGATGAGTCAATTGATTATAAATAAACGCGATCCGCCGAGTGACTCATTGTATTGGATAATAAAAATGAAAAACGGAATTTCTCGTCTTTGTTCTTGCCGTCACAAGTTGGCCGAGCTGGCAAGCGCTAAACCTGCTCGTAGAAAAGTAATTATTCAAAAGGGTGGCAAAGAATTGGTGCATTGCATTGGCGAACTGTGCCACAATGTGCTTAGAGGGAATATTAATTTGTCGCCTAGGCAATTTGAGCGACTAAAACGTTATAGAAGATCGTTGCGGGATTTGGCCGACGCAAAACTGGCTATAAATAGGAAGAAGCAAATGCTTCTATCAAAGCCTCAGGTCGGTGGATTTCTGCCAATCCTAGCCTCGGTTGTTGCCCCGCTAATATCAAGCATTCTTGGTGGAATACTTCAAAACTAATGGAAAAGTATATTGTTGTACCTGAAGAAGAATTCAACAGGCTGAGTCACGGCAAGCCTCGTGAAATTGCGACAAAAACAGAATATGAAAAACTTGTCGAGTACAATACCCAACTGCAAAAACAACTGGCCAAGACAAAATCAAGTAAGAAAACGCAATTCCCTGATCGACAGCAGCGAATATGGAATATGCTTACCGAAAGACATCCTAGTCTAGACTATAACAAGACGTGGGAAATTGTTTACGAGGGCGAAACTTGGGGAGGCAGCAATATTTTTGACCTGCTCAAAGCCGTTACAACAAATGGCCAGCCGAAACCAAAATTTTTCACCGCTTTTTCGACACTGATTGAAGACGCTGAGATACCCAAATCACTGCTAGTACAGCAAAAACAAGAAACACTAAAACCGATAGTAAAGCATGAGGCCAGTGCGGACACTGATGATTACAAAAACGAGTTTCAGCAAGATCAGGCGCTAGATACAAAAGAATTTTTCAATGAATTTCATCAAGACAAAGCGATTGGGACCAAAGACTACCGCAAGTTTGTCGACACTGGTAGTGATGCTATTATCGACACCAAACCATCAAAGAATAGAATGTCGCCATATCAACTGCGTAATAAAAAACCAAAGTATGAGTCACTGCCAATGCACTGACGTTATAAATAGAAGCAAGGCAGCTAATTGCCATTAACAATGGGTGCCGCCGCGGCCTTGTCCAAATTATGTGCTGATAAACCACCTGTTGAAATTACTTGTAATTATTCGTGCTGCGCATCGACACTAGTTGTGAATGCGGATAAAAACGGCTCTACGCAGAGTGTACGAACAGGGCGACGCAGCTTTTTCAAATGCTGTCCGTGTATATCAGGAAGCCAAACGACTGGCTCCGAATCTCACGCTGCAACAAACCAGAGAATGGTTGCAGACGCAGCCGAGCTACACGAGGCACCGGAGGGTTAAAAGAAATTTCAAGACTGGCAAAGTAATGTCTGGCGGGTTCATGGAAACTCTGCAGGCCGATTTAATGGACGTTTCGCGCTACGCAGAATGGAATGACGGTTACAAGTACATCCTAGTAGCAATTGACGTATTTAGCAAGCGGGCATTCTGCCAGCCAATCAAATTAAAGAGCGACACCCCCAAGGCATTTGAATCAATGCTAAAAGATTTTCCTACCAGGCCTCTGTATCTGCACGTCGACCGGGGCACCGAATTTTACAACCAAGGCATGCAACAATTACTAAAAGACAATAATATCGAAATTTACAGCACAAACTCTGTTTACAAGGCTAATATGGCTGAAAGACTGATTAGAACTTTGCGTAAACGTTTGGCTCGCTATTTTGAACATAAAAACACTTGGCGCTGGGTTGACTATTTGCCAAAGTTAATTAACAATTACAACAATACCCATCATTCGACTATCGGTATGAAACCGGCAAGGGTCGGTTTGCACAATCAGAAGGAATTGTGGGAAAAATTGTACGCGGTAGATGGTAAGAAAGAGAAACCACGGCTAAAAAGGGGTGATTTTGTAAGAATTTCAAAGTCCCGACGAGCGTTTGACAAGGAGGCATATGACATGTACAGCGAAGAGGTGTACACAGTGTCCAAAGTTTGCCCTGGACCCCCGCCATTTTATCGCATTAGCGATTTGTCTGGCGAGCAGCTTGAAGGCCGGTTTTACTATCATGAATTATCAAAAACTGTACGACCTGAACGTTTTGTAGTTGATAAAATCTTGCGTAGAAACGTTTTAATTGATGGTGTTGCACACCACTTTGTCAGTTGGCGCGGTTATCCCGAATCATTCAACTCATTTGTACCTGTTGAAAATGTTATAAATATATCGTGAAATTCCATTAGCATGGTTCAAAAGCGCGGCCATGCATCTATTTCTGCCAAGTAACGCGTGCCCTGAGCACTATCCGGACAATAATTCGGCTCATTTTTTTATTAATTTGCCAGACACTCTTCACTTTCCAAATCATGAAGTTTGTCTTGAAAGAATCTATTTTAGCAAGCAATTTACGAGTTTTCAAGGCCCAGTACTAATACACATAATCGAAGAGAGTTTGGTTGGTGACACTTTTGCAAGAATTTCTCTCCCTGCTGGTCTGTCCACGGCTGCAGAGTGCATCGCAAGTTTTATAAAGGGAATCGAGTATGATTTCGACGATAATAAAAGCGTAACCTTTAGACAGATTTCATCGACTCAATTGGTCCTCACAAATGCCTCATTGTCCAACGTTCACATCAAGTTTCCCGACATGCTACCTCGCGTGTTCTGGGTTGATACAGGCAATGGGACAACCACTCAGTTAGACGGTGAGCTAAGTTTAGCAGAAATGACAAGCGCAATAATTACTGCCCAAATTGACAAACCGACTACCGAAGCGCTGACTAATGCTCCAATCTCAAAGAAATGTCTACGTAGCGTTCGTAGAACCAAGGTACAAGGCGGATACTACGCTACTGGTCAAGAACTTGTTGACGAAATCAATGATGCGATTTGGCCGCTAGTTGCAAGTAGTGCTATGGCTCCCATCTCGAGAACTGACTTTTTTAAATACCATGCATCTGCAAACATGTGTCATTTCAAGCCCTCTCGGCATTTCCAGTTTGATATCGGAAAAATAGCCCATGTTCTAGGTTTTAGACCTGGCGGGCCTGGTTTTTTCAGCTATGTTGATCAGTTTTCATCCCAACCTGCTGATTTAACTGGCGGCTTGCACACAATGTACATTTACTCAAATATTGTTGATTCAGTTATTGTTGGTAATGCCAAAGTTCCACTGCTCGGTGCGGTTCCTTTAATGGCCCGAGTTCACAATGAGCGTGAGTACTACGAGTTTGTAAGTCCCTCGTACCTGCCGGTGGTGAAACACCCATTCAAAACTATTGAAGTTCAAATAAATGATGATACTGGTCAACTTATGGACACTGTGCTGAGAGGCAAGACAATTCTAAGCATCAATATTCGCGAGAAGAAGAAACTATAAATAAACATTAACCATGCAATGAACTTTATGCACGCTATTTACTCAAATATGCCTTCGATTCTGATTGGTGGTGCGTTACCGGTATTTTCTGGCGGATACCAGCGTGGCAACGGTCTTTTTGGTAGTATTGCACGCTTTGCTCTGCCAATCTTGAAAAGCTTTGGAAAAAATATTTTGCGTCACGGAACTCGAGCTCTGGCCACTACAGTCAGTGATACTCTTGAACAGGGTGGTAGTTTGAAAGAGGCGGCGCTTCGCAATTCCGTACAGGCTGCCAAAGACGCTTTCAAAGACACTGTCGCACAGCGAGGTAGTGGCAAGCGTCGTAAACGGCCATTGAAAAGACTCGGTCGCGATATTTTCACTTCTATAAATAAAAAACCCCGACTAGACTAAAACCGTTGTTTGAGAGCACGTCACCATGTCTGAATGTTTATGTACGAAATCCGAGTTTGAACTATTTGCCCCACGCGCTCATCAAATTGCTGCTGTTGGATCGACTACTGAGGAAATTCACCCAGTTGCAAGCGTTGAAAATGCTGGTGTGGTCGAATTTCGCGTGGTTGGTGGCGAAACCTTTGTCGATCTTAACGACATTGACCTTGAAATTAAGGGCCGGGTTACGTTGGCTAATGGAACAAATTTGGCGGCTGATGCAAACGTTGCACCAATCAATTACGTCCTTGAGTCGCTGTTTAAGAATGTTACCTTAACCATCAATGGTACCCACGTTGAGTCGAGCAACAATAATCACGCCTACAAGGCATATATCCGGACCTGCCTCAACTATGGTAGCGACTCAAAATCTAATCAGCTACGTATGATGGGCTACGCAAAAGACCATGGCGGTCAAATGGCTGTAGTTGGTAACCCTGGCTTTGTTACTCGTAAAGCAATGGCTGCCGGCTCACGCACCTTTCACCTCTACGGGCCTCTTAGTCTAGACTTTTTTGTTACAAACGGGCGCATGCTACTGCCCTACACTGATATGGTGATTACACTGACTCTGCACAGCCCTGGTTTCGTTATTGAAAATCACGCTGACGGTGTCGATGCTAAATTGGTCCTTCAAAGTGCCAAACTTCACGTGCGACGGGTAAAAGCAAACCCCCAGCTGGCAATGGAGATTGAAGAACAGTTGGCCTCTCAGAATGCAATCTATCCTATTGAGCGTCTAGTTGTACACACTACATCAATCGCGGCTGGGGTTCGGGATGTGTCAATTAATAACATTTTACCTGAACAAAAACCTAAACTTGTCCTGGTTGGCATGGTCAACAGTGCCAGTTACAATGGGGTGGCAACCCATAACCCATTCAATTTTGAACCGTTTGGTGCCGACAGCGTCGCACTGTACAAGGACGGTGTCAGTTTGTGCGGACAGCCGTTTACACCCCGATTTGCACAGAATAATTACGCTCGAGAGTATGCCATGCTGTACAAGAGTCTTGGTAAAATGAATCGAGATCTTGACATTGATTTGTCGTATGACGACTATCGAGCTGGCTACTGCTTGTTTGCTTGGAACCTCATGCCCGACATGGAGCTGGGTGCGCATAGCATGCCTCGCGAAAGAGGCAATCTGACGCTACAAATAAAATTTTCCGGTGCCCTAGCCTCTGGCATCAATGTGCTGGTATTTGGTTACTTTGACAATACGGTCCAAATAACCCGCGGTCGTCAAGCCATTCTGGACTATGTGTAATGAATAGTCTGGAAATTTTGGAGCGCCTTGTACGTCTACCTGTTGAGGTGCGCGTGACACCTGTTGACCAGATCCCTCGGCCTGTTTACCCGGCTGCATACGTCGTCAACTTTGATACTGGCAACCTGCCTGGAACACACTGGGGATTGATTTGCCTGCACGAGGATGCCAGCGTGACATTTTTTGACCCCTTGTGTATTGAACCCGTTCCTGATTTGTTGACAAACTGGTTTGCCAAATATGTCCCCTCCCCCGTTGCCATGAACAGCCGCCCTGTTCAACACCCTCTGAGTGTGACCTGCGGTCCCCACGTAATTTTTGTGGCAGAGAAACATTTTCAAGAGGGCTTGTCAATCGATTCGATTCTGCGGAATTGTTACAGCGCCAGTCTTTTGCAAAATGATTCAATGGTTCGGAATTATGTTCTACAAATAAAGTAATCAAAATTAATATTGGGGCGGGCCACCATGTACAAAACAATTGATCCTGACGCTCTAAAGTTTGCCCCTAAAACTTCGGCAATCTTTGCCGGAGTGAATCAGAGCGGAAAGACTACACTTGTTAAGAATCTGCTGCGCAAAGAGTTTTTTTCAAAACCCCAAACCGGTTCGCGTTGATTGGTTTGGACATTATCCTGATCCGGAATTGTTTGAATTGCCTTACCCTGTGAATTTTCGTTCGTGTACATTCGATCCCGAAACTTATGTACCTGAACCAGACATTTTACTCGTTGTTGATGACCAAATGCATGCCATGGAAAAAAGCTCTGCTTTTACCACATTTTTTTACGCGCAAAGTCTCCCATGTGGGCTTTAGACTTTGGTATCTTGTGCAGAACCTGTTTGCAAAGGGTAAAGAACACCGCACTCAATCGCTCAATGCCAACTACCTTGTTTTATTCCGCAATGTACGGGATGTCAGTACAGTGTCCCATATTGCAAAGCAGCTTGCCCCCTCTAACCCAAAAAGTTTTGTATCAATGTACGAAAATGCGACGCGCGAACCATACTCATATTTCATTGTCAACTGTTTGCAACATGCACCTGTTCGCTATTATGCGAACGTGTTGGGGCAGTACCCCATCGTTTATGACAAATAAAATACTAATATGCTGGCCAGCAAAAAATATGACTTTTGTCTTAATTACTGTGGTTGGCGGTGATTCACCGCGCACAAAAGAGCCCGCATTGGGTTTAAAACATGCAATTTCTACCCATCACCCATTGTTAGTCTTGCCCTAGAGGCAGCATATCTGTCTTTTGCTCGGGAGGTACACTGGTTCGAATCTTGACTGCCCCGACTAAATAAACTAAAAAGTAGTATCATAGGGGTTTTTCGCTATAAATACCGAAATTCCCTAAGAAAAAAATTAAGCTGCCGGACCTTCGCCGACAACAACCGCGGCTTGCCGCGGTGCTAGAGGCCGTCATCAGCCCGACGGACCTTCGCGATATGGGCCCATCCGGGGTTGTCAAGTAGTAAGATGCACATGGTTGACTCAATCAAAGTACACTATCATGCCTCTTCAACCCACAAAACAGTCGAGATTCCTTCCTTTTCCTTTCTTCAGATAGGTTCTTCAGACTGCTCACACAAAGCCTAGGCCCAAATCAAATCACAAACCCTTAGCTGTCTCGGACTATGAAATTTTTTGCGTCGCGTGTAAATTTCTCTGTATGCAGACAGTATGAAGTTCGTAGAACTTCATGAAACAAAAATCTCCTACGATTTTAAATATCCACCGGCCACTGAAAATCATTCTGAAATCTGCGGCCTAACTGGAAATCTCACATGGGCAAAACCTCATTCTGCGGGTAAATGAATGGGGCAAACCAGTTAGGGAAGGGAGGGAAAGAGAAAAGAAGACGAGGTAAAGACCAAAGATAAGAGGATAAGAGGAGAGGAGATGCGAGACAGAAGAAAAGAAAAGGGAGGAGAAGAGTACAGGGTTCACGAGAAGCGAAGGGACAGGGAAAGAAGAGAAAGAGGTCCGGTGATAGACATAGGATAGGGCGAAAGTTAGGGAAGAAGACAAGATAAGGGAGGGAAAGGGGGCATTGCAGGGTAAAGAAGTGAGGAAAAGAGATAAATTACTTTGGAGGGCAGGGGCAGGGTATGATGATGAAGAAGAGACAGAAAGGAGAGGATGACGGGGAGTTAGGATTGGGAATAGAAAGAAGTGGGGAAGAAGATAGGATAAGGAGAGGGAAGAGCAAGAGGAGATGAAGATGTGGAAATAGGGAAATGTGAGGGTAGAAAAAAAACTGAAGAGAGGAGAGGAGGAAAATGGAGAGAGAATGGAAAAAAGAAGGGAGGAAAGGAAGGGCTATAAGGAGGGAGTTGGGAGAAGAGAAAGAGAGGGGAGGGGAGCGGAGGCAGAGAAAAGAAAAGGAGGAAAAGGAAAGTCAGAGACTGTGACAGGTCATGGGGGGACAGAAGAAGTGATCGTGAAGGCTCAGAAAAGAGGAGGAGAGAAAAGCAATGAAAGAGAAGTGTTGGAACACCAGATGAATGAGAGCGGAGACAGAATAGAACGAAGGGAGACGACGGGGGAGGCAGGGAAAGATAGAGCGGAGGAGAAGGATGGAGGATTAGATAGAGATGGGTAGAGAGTAGAAAGGGGTCCTTAGAGGGAGAAAGTAGCGGCAGAGACGGAGGCAAGAGGGATTAGAAAGGAGGGAGTGGAGGGGAGAAGATGCGACAGATAAAGGAAATAAGAGTAATGAGTGGGAGAGGACAGGGGAGTGAAGGGGAGAAAGGTGACGAGGAGGAGAAGGGAGGGGGACGGGAGACTGAAGGTTCTGAATAGAGCGGCAAAGAAAAGAAAGGAAGTTTTGCAGCACACGAGTAAAGGGGACGGGAGTAGAAAAGGAAAGGGGAATAGGTAGGCGAGGAACGAAAAGAGAAGAGGAGGACGCGGGATAGACAGAGGAGAGAACGGAGGAGATAATAAAACACTTCAGGGAGAAGGGAGGGGGCGAGTAAAAGAAAAGAAAGGGAAATGACAGGGACGGAGAGAAATGGATGACAAAGGAGGGAGAGGCGGGAGGAGATGAAACAGAAGAAGGAAATGAGAGGAATGAGTGGGAGAGGACAGAGAGAGAGTATGGGATCAATGGATATCGGGGAGAGATGAAACGAGGGAGAAGAAATAGGTGGAAGGAGAGAAAAAGATGCAGGGAAAGCGGATTGGGGAGGGGACGGGGCAGAGAAAGCGATAAGAGGGGTGGTAAAGAATGGGAAGAAGATGAGATGGCAGGGGGACATGCGAGGAGAGCAGGTGGTGGAACCCAAGATGAATGAGAGGGGAGAAAAAAAGGAAGAATGGACAGGGCAGGAGAGGCAGGGATAGAGAGGGGAGAAGAGGGACGCAGGATAGGGTGGGAAAGATAGAGAAGGTTAGGCAGGAGGGAGATGACATTTGAGGGGAGAAGGTAGGAAAGGGCATGAAGAAAATATTGTTAGATGACAGGGGCGAAGAGGACAGGGATCAGAAAGGGAAAAGGGCTGGAGAAGATGAGGCATAGGGAGGAAATGAGCGGAAAGAAAATACATTTGAGATAAGAGAAAAGAGAAGAGAGAATGGGATAAAACGATGAGAGAGGAGAGATGAAAAGGCGGAGAAAGGATTTCAGTGGAATACGAGCGCAGTTGACAATAAAATCATAGCTATGAATTTATGATGACTTTATCACTTCATCGTCATTCAAGACCTTTACTTTCATTAGCCCTTATAATATGCAAAGTTAAAAGGAAAGAGAAAGCTTGAGAGGACAGAGGAGAAAAGGAGAAAGTGAGAAGGAAGGAGGAAGCTTGAGCGGACGGTGGAAGATAGGAGGGGAGGACAGAAGGGGAGAGATAGAGGAGAGGAGTGCTGAGTAGGAGAGGGCAACGGGAGAGAGTCTGCTGTTCGCTCCGCTCGATTTTTATTTCAATTTGTGAAACAATTGAAATAACTTCAGTGCTTGCTGCTTATCATTGCAGCAACATTCGCTCCGGTCGTATAATCAGTCGCACCCAAAAGTCAGTCGCAACCAAAATCAGTGTGCTAATAAAAGCATATTTTGATATTTATTCTCAGTTGTCCAGTTGAAAAAAGAACAAATACATTCGTTCTTGAAAATGGTCAGAGTTGGCAGATAGATAGATAGATAGATAGATAGTAGATAGATCACGCTTAAAATTAGCACGCACACAAGATTACCGGAAGCGATTAAGGCAGCTGGAAAGCCAATGGGCGCGGTAAGCCCTTTTATCCAGAGGAACTACCTACTAGAACCAGCCAGCCATAGATAGATATATAGATAGTGGTTAATTATGAAGAAGGTAAGTTTTGGTAAGTGTTATTAAATGTAACAAAATAATTTTCGGTGACGGTATACACAAATTTATTAGGATTTTTCATTGTGAATGAATAACTGCAGGTTATTTTAGGTAAATTTCTTCAACTTGGTATTTAAGTCGATTCTTTAAATGTTTTATGCATGTCAGTTTAGCTATATATGCACTGCTTGAAATCATGCAACACCTGAATTTATCGAAAAAAAAGTCTTTAAATTCTGCTTTGCACTAGCCACTAACTAAATATGCATGCCTATGGCTAATTATTTGGATGGATTTAGGTAGAGGTGCAGAAGGCTGCAATTTAAGAGTAATATTTAGTATCCAAGCCATAAGACAAGGCTTCGGGTTACTTCGCATCTTAGTATACTGAAATGGTCATTGGTAAGTGACCCGTGGGATCAACTGTATGAGTACGAGCGTATTTAATGTCACTTATAGAAACTTGGTTAAAAATGATTTTTTTAAAGTAAGCCAACATGCATTTTAGGTACTGTACTGAGACATGCATAAGCAAGGTTCAGTTTAGATCCAATGATCACTTTTGGAGCACTTTAGACAGTAAATAAATTAAGCATGTCTTTACCCCATTATTAATACATATACAATTATCATTTCCCTGGATTACAATCAGCATTGTTTGGGTATGAAAGTCAATGCTTATGTATATTAAAAAAGTTAGACTAGCCAAACACTTTACATGCAAAAACGTAGCTTGTACAGCGATGGCAACAGAAGGATCACCAATACGAGAGAGAACGCACGAGGCTGTGAACGTGATCTTAGCTTAAGAGAGACCGGAGCGGACTTCTCCACGGGCAATCCAAAAGGCAACAGCAGCGGTCACAGAGGGAAAAACAACCAGCTGGACTATTAGAGATTTTCTGAGATTCTCAGAAAAAACACTGTGCTGACGACAAAACATGCTGACGACAGATATTGTCTCATGGCAGAGGGATTGTTGTCTCATGATGCACAGCAAACCACGCCATATGCATGTTTCTGAGAACTTGGGCGGGAGTAGTTTCATCTCGATAGCGGAGCAGTTAAATTAGAATTCGTAATTATGACGAAATATAGAAACTCAAGTCGTAACGAAACAAGGAAAACACTTTTAGGATGAAATTTAAAATATTTACAAATATAGCGGGGTCCCTTTTATCAAACACATTCATCATTATTGAAGTAATCGAATTCCCTCGTAAAAAATTGACTCGTGAATTAATTGCTTGCTGTTGATTGGCTGCTATTTTTAGCTACTCCTTATGCCTAAATGTACACTTCTACCCGCTTAGGCGAAAAAATGCTTTTCATCTATATGAAGGCTTAGGCTGTCTAAGAGGGGTAGAAAAAACTAGTGGGATAGCTGGCGTTGCGCTGGTGTGGGGTTCTGTTTGTGTTGGAAAATCTCTAGCCAATGAGCTTGAAGATGTGATTTTCTGCTCGCCAAACATCGGGAACGCTTTAGTGTCAGCCTAGCAATCCAGTTGTTGTATACATCGTCGGTGGCAGATCTAAAAAGTCTATGAGAAAAAAATTTAGCTCCCAAAGTACCGACAAGTGGATCAGAGGACAATTTAGTGATTTTGCTCGACTTTTGGGCGAATTTTGATCTAAAAAACTACAAAAAATGAATATAGACGGCTCAACTTCCCTTAGGGACCAATCGGGGGTTTAGTCAGCTGTCCATGGAATCGACTCCCGAATCGCGTTCAGTCACACAAAATGCCGTACAGCATGTACACACACACACACACACACACACACACACACACACACACACAGCTAGTGCACAGCGAATATCAAGGCTAGCATACAGTCACTCACACATCGGGTGTACTTTAAGGAATGTACACTCTATGCCCTGGGGGGCTTCCCTCTTGGGCCTAAATTGCGCAAATGGCCCGTGTACTGTAGCTTCGCCAATTCATGCACAAGGCGCCAAATTTATGCGATCCTGCACCCTAACCAAGGACAACTGAAGTTACGTTACTTCAGTTGTCCTTGACCCTAACCCTAACAACGCGGTGTCAAACCTTAGACAAGTGGCACACAAGGCAGACGCGCTAGACCGCCGAGCCACTCGCCCCCGAGTTCCGATGCCATTTTGGCATCCAACTTTTTAGCCTTGTGAATTGTAACGCCAAATGTCAGGCAAACGGCAAAATCAATATCGGTGAATGTCATCTGAGCCACCCAAATTGTATCGATATTTTTTCGCAGCGAAGCCAAATTTGTATCCTGATTTTACTGAAAGACCCAGCATGGAATAGCCACATTTCATGAATACTGTCCTGATGATCCGAAAAGGCAAATCGAACGGGACGTTACAGGTTTAAGGATTAATAATGAACCTTTTTATTATGCTTCTTTTTGACTTGATTCAATTGTCAAAATTTAATATATCACATTCGTGAAAAAAATTACAGCGACAATCTTCACAGAATATATATGATTTTGTTAATCTACTAGTGTAAAAGCGAAAATCAAAAATTTAAACGCAGTTTGATTTAATTTTTCGGTTTGAACTATTTTTGCACGTGTTTATCCGTATAGTAAGCGCAACTCGGGAATTTAAGTTAGGGATAATGTCTGGCAGATTTCTGTATTTTCGCACTTGTATTTGACTTTGCTCCGTCTTGTTAATTGGTTAATGTGCTAAAAGTATAATTTGCACTTTAGTCTTAGCTTCGCTAGCCACATATTTATGTCTATTGTCTAGTTACTTATTTTACACTATTAGGTAATCGTTTAATTTTCTATGGATTTTAAGCCAGGAACAGAGTGCAATAAAGCATATGGCTCAAATAAATGTAAATTTGATGTAGATTGCGTCTGGCCTTATTAAGTGTAGGACTAAGAACCATTAGAATAGTAATATAGTAATTAATGCTGCATTTTTATTTTGTTCTTTCATCAAAATTATTAGGCAAAAAACCTAGTATATAAACAGCATTGTTATGTAGACCCTTTCTGGCAAGTAATCTGGCTGATAGTTTAGGAACAATTTTTATTATACAATAGCATAATAAATATAAATCTAAATAATAAAAATGCAAAGAATAAAAAGACAAAAAATTAATTTTAAGTCTATATATTTTTAAGTCTATATAATATATTTTTATATTACAGAGTGATTTGCATACAATATGATCATGCATACACAACTTGGAAAATTTGGTTGGTTAGTGAAACTTTGTTGAAAAAGTATTTTTGACTTACTTAAGCAAACAGTTGGAAGGACCAAAAAAGGTCCCGCAAACCAATCTTCCCTATATCTTAATAACTGCTATCCAATTTTTACACTTACACTACCCATCTTATGATTTCCCCCTCTATTTTGCAACTTAAATCCCCAAATTTGCAACTTAAATTGCCAATTTTGTGACTTACCTCCCTGATTTTGTGACTTATATTGCCAATTTTGCAACTTATCTCCCCGATTTTGTGACTTACCTTGGTTGGCTACCAAATCAGTCAGCCAGGTTGGCTGACTTACGCATGGATAATATAATATGATAAGCATTTTAAATAATATAGATATATTAATTTATTAATATAATAAATTATAACTACATATTAGATGACAAAATAATTTCCAGATGTATATTTTATATTTTATTTACAATGCTCGTTTCATATATGCCTATATTTGACTAATTATTGCTGAGTAGTATAGGTTTAGCTGATCTTATTTTTTTGTTTAATTTAGTAATTAGTTCAATGCAAAGTAAAACAGATTATGCTTCAAAATAAATATTGCAGCTCTATTTAAACAAAAAATATAAATAAAAACACAAGCTAGAAACTGTTGAAATGTAATACAAATATAAATGTAATGGCCATGAGCCTATCTTATGATATCTAGGAATGTATAATAAAGTTGATAATTTTTTAAATATTTTAAATCAAATTCTTATCAAAAATATTATTTTATATGATTACTAAACTATTGTTTTACTTTTTTATTCAGGTTGTAACTTGATAGCTGCAAAATGCAGTGCGGCAACCCCAGATGCGGTGCCTACCTAGTTGAAGCCCGCGAGCTATTTTTCTTCATCCAGTCCGAATCGTCCATTCACCTGACAATAAAACCCGAACTGCGCGAGGTGGTGACTGCGCGCGGCGCCCTAAATTTTCTGCCAGGTGAGAGGCGCGGAATTCGCCGAGTTGTCTGCGCTGTGGCTGCCTGTGGCGCCAACCTTGGCAAAGAGCTGCCGCACGGCCCCAATGGGGCGAGTTTTGTGGCGTTCGGCTTGGACAAAATTGTCCTACTTGGCAGGAAATTTGGTCGCAAGGATCGAGCTCGGGACCTTGTTAACCGGCTGGTCGAGATTGAGAGAAGGGATATGCAGAAGTTCTTCTGTCACAGGTTATTGATTGGGATTTGAACGAACGATTCATATTCATCTGTCTGTCTGTCTGTCTGTCTGTCTGTCTGTCTGTCTGTATGTCTGTCTGTCTGTCTGTCTGTCTGTCTGTCTGTCTGTCTGTCTGTCTGTCTGTCTGTCTGTCTGTCTGTCTGTCTGTCTGTCTGTCTGTCTGTCTGTCTGTCTGTCTGTCTGTCTGTCTGTCTGTCTGTCTGTCTGTCTGTCTGTCTGTCTGTCTGTCTGTCTGTCTGTCTGTCTGTCTGTCTGTCTGTCTGTCTGTCTGTCTGTCTGTCTGTCTGTCTGTCTGTCTGTCTGTCTGTCTGTCTGTCTGTCTGTCTGTCTGTCTGTCTATGTATGTATGTATGTATGTATGTATGTATGTATGTATGTATGTATGTATGTATGTATGTATGTATCTATCTATCTATCTATCTATCTATCTATCTATCTATCTATCTATCTATCTATCTATCTATCTATCTATCTATCTATCTATCTATCTATCTATCTATCTATCTATCTATCTATCTATCTATCTATCTATCTATCTATCTATCTATCTATCTATCTATCTATCTATCCGCAGTCTGCAAGCGGCCCCCGAGCAGCCGGCGGCCCAGCAGCAGCAGCTGCCCCAAGGACCCATCAGATTCGCCAGCACCGATAGACCGGAGGATTTCGAATGGCGCGACCTGCTGCTGGGTGACGACGATTTCAGCGTCCGTCATCGCCGACGCCGGCACCGCCGCCAGCCCAGACGCTACCAGCTGGAGGCGTTCGCCGAGGCGCTGCAGCGCAACCTGGTCCTGGTGATGCCAACCGGCTCCGGCAAAACCCTGGTGGCCGCCCTGCTGCTGGCTCGAATGCGCCGGCTGAATCCCGGCCTCATGGGTGCCCTGCTTGTCGAACGGGTGCCGCTGGTGTTCCAGCAGGCCAAGGCGCTTGAGGCGAGTTTCGAACTCTGAAGTTAGATTTCTGTGTTTTTTATAGAGCTGGATGACACGTTTTTAGATCGATAAAAGATAATCTCACAGTAGATTCAAATTAACGATTGATTATAAGGAGACACGATACAGTATCATTTAATTAAAGAGAATGCTGTAATTAATAGGATAATCTCATATGAGAATACTGTAATAAAAGAGGATAATCTCATATGAGAATACTGTAATTAAGGGAATAATCTTTTATGATAATTCTGTAATGTAGGGGATAATCTCAAATCAGAATACTGTAATGAAGGGAATAATCTCTGTAAACTATCTAAAAGCGGAATCCAACCTCTGCTAGGACTGTCGAAATCGGTTTCTGCTCTCTTAAGCGTCTTCAGGCGACCTAACCTGACAACTCGGCTGTCTTCCACCTTTAGCTAGCTTAACAGAACTCCTACTTATACTGAGCTCTTTTGTGTAGCGCAATTCTGTAATGAAATCGGATAATCTCATGAGAATACTGTAATGAAAATGGATACTCTCATGTCAGACCTAAATTTGTTGACTAGATAGATATATGATATCTTCCACTAGTTTAAAGCATGCGATTTAGTGACCAAATGAATTGTCCTGAATTCCATGATTATCAAGGGGATTTTATAAGAAACCAGCGACCCCCCTGCTGCCCGAATCCTCGCAGTCGGACACCGGGCTCCGAGTTGCCGCCCTGTGCGGCGAGAACGCCACGGACACGAGCGTTCGCCGGCTTCGCGAAGGCTCCCACGATCTGCTGGTGGCCACGGCGGGCCTCCTGCTCTCCCGTCTGGTTGAGAAACGCGACCTCAACCTCACCGAGTTCTCCTGCATCGTGCTAGATGAATGCCATCACGCCGGCACTGGCGGGCACAATTTCTCCAGGGTGTTGGATCTGATGCGAAGCCTGCCAGACGAACTGCGGCCTCGCCTGCTGGGCCTGACCGCTTCGCCTATCGAACTGCGCGATTTTGACAGCGGCGAAGATCGTCTGGCCCGCTTTCTGGCCAGATTCCCAACCGGAACGGGGATTTTTAGGCCAGCCGAGGCGCGGGCGCAGACTCCCACAGTGCTGGAGGTCCCTGTCGAGCGGTCCGCGGTGCTCAACGCTTTCCTAGAGGAAGCCAGACGGCTGCTTCTTGATCGACTGAGAGGCATCGACCTGCCTGCCGGCGGTCAGGCTGTGGAGACCTGGCTCTCCGACACCGGCGTCATGATTAGGAAGTTCGGGAGGGTGCTCGGACACCTGAGGGCGTTGCGATTCAGTCAGCTGCACTGGGCTGGGCCTTTTGCGGACCAGCTCAGGGAGCTCATGGCCCTGATGGACGTGGTGAGACTCTCAACTGAGTGGGAACTGAAAGATTGGGATTCTTAACTGACTGGGATCTGTGAGATTGTGATTCTTGAGTGGGATCTGTGGATTGTGATTCTTAACTGACTGGGATCTGTGAGATTGTGATTCTTGAGTGGGATCTGTGAGATTGTGATTCTTAACTGACTGGGATCTGTGAGATTGGGACTCTTAAGTAAGTGGGATCTGTGAGATTAGGATTCTTAAGTAAGTGGGATCTGTGAGATTAGGATTCTTAAGTAAGTGGGATCTGTGAGATTAGGATTCTCAACTGAGTGGGATCTGTGAGATTAGGATTCTTAAGTAAGTGGGATCTGTGAGATTAGGATTCTTAAGTAAGTGGGATCTGTGAGATTAGGATTCTCAACTGAGTGGGATCTGTGAGATTAGGATTCTTAAGTGAAGTGGGATCTGTGAGATTAGGATTCTCAACTGAGTGGGATATGTGAGATTAGGATTCTTAAATGAGTGGAATCTGTGAGATTGAGATTCTCAACTGAGTGGGATTTGTGAGATTAGGATTCTCAATTGAGTGGGATCTGAAAGATTGGGATTCCTAACCACGTAGAATCTATAAGATTAGGATCCTGTGCTGTTTGGGATCCGTGAAAAAAGTGAACTTGACTTCCCTAACTGATAATTGAATCCCAACTATTCAGATCGATGTCGCCCGCACCCTGGGCCTCAGCTTCGCTGTGCCGCTGCTGCAACGCGAGATGCCCAACCTGGCCGAGTACCTGCAGCCCTGGCTGCTGTCGCCTTCGGCAGCGGGCTGGCAGACCGATCGAAGCGAGCGACTTCGAGCTCTTCAAGACGAGCTGTCGCGGCTAGGCGAGCAGTCCCGCGCACTGGTTTTCGTCACCACGCGGCGCTCCGCCAAGATGCTGGTCAACCAGTGTCTGGCTCAGGAGTTCCGCCACCTGCGGCCCCAGATTTGTATTGGACAGGTGAGCTGAGGATTCTAGGATTAAAAGGGAAGGAGGATTAGAGGTGATGGGAGAATAGGAAAGGGAATGAGGGTTAGATAGAGGAATAGGTGAGATGACGGAGGGCTAGTTAGAAGAGGGGGTGATTATTTGGTGGCCTTTTTACGGCACAGAAATTTAAAAAATCCGAAGTTTCACAAACCCCAAATATCACACACCCAAAATTTCACAAACCCGAAATTTGACAAATCCAAAATTTCACAAACCCCAAACAATGTTCTCCAAGGAAGAACATTGGAGGTAGAAGGAGGAATATTAGGGGTAGAAGGAGGGATATTGGAGGTAGAAGGAGGAATATTGGAGTTAGAAGGAAGGTAAGCCGCATGCGTCACTGCTTCCCATCAACCTTATCTGTAGGGCGGGCCGGACGGCATGCGCTGGGAAGAGGAGCAAGAGCTCGCTCTGGAACGCTTCAACAGCGGCAATAGCCGGCTGATGGTCAGCACCTCCGTGCTGGAGGAGGGTCTTGACGTTGGCCAGTGCGACGTTGTGGTGCGATTCGACGCCGCCCGCTCCCTTGTCCAGCTGGTGCAGAGCCGCGGCAGGGCTCGCAGACCGGGCAGCCGATTCGTTGTTGTGGCCGACTCCGACGAGCGCGCCGCCGCTCAGCGACTGCGTCGTCGTGAGGCGGCGCTGGACGCCCTACTTGGCCGCGAATCCATGGAAGCCGGCGGACCCTGCCCGGCCACTGTGGCCATTGTGGAGCGAGTGGCAACTGATCAGGTTTGCGCTATCTCCTGTAAACTGATGAGGAGCTTGTAGCTCCGCGGATTTGTGGCCTGATGGCATTTGTGGCCTGAGGAGATTTGTGGCCTGATGGGATTTGTGACCTGGGGGGATTTGTGACCTGAGGAGATTTGTGGCCTGATGGGATTTGTGGCCTGAGGGGTTTGTGACCTGAGGAGATTTGTGGCCTGATGGGATTTGTGGCCTGAGGGGTTTGTGACCTGAGGAGATTTGTGGCCTGATGGGATTTGTGGCCTCGGGGGTTTGTGACCTGAGGAGATTTGTGGCCTGATGGGATTTGTGGCCTGGGGGATTTGTAACCTGAGGAGATTTGTGGCCTGATGGGATTTGTGGCCTCGGGGGATTTGTGACCTGAGGAGATTTGTGGCCTGAGGGATTTATAGCCTGAGGGGATTTGTGACCTGAGGAGATTTGTGGCCTGATGGGATTTGTGGCCTGGGGGAATTTGTGACCTGAGGAGATTTGTGGCCATGATGGGATTTGTGGCCTGGGGGGATTTGTGACCTGAGGAGATTTGTGGCCTGATGGGATTTGTGGCCTGGGGGAATTTGTGACCTGAGGAGATTTGTGGCCTGATGGGATTTGTGGCCTCGGGGGTTTGTGACCTGAGGAGATTTGTGGCCTGATGGGATTTGTGGCCTGGGGGAATTTGTGACCTGAGGAGATTTGTGGCCAGATGGGATTTGTGGCCTGGGGGGATTTGTGACCTGAGGAGATTTGTGGCCTGATGGGATTTGTGGCCTGGGGGAATTTGTGACCTGAGGAGATTTGTGGCCTGATGGGATTTGTGGCCTCGGGGGTTTGTGACCTGAGGAGATTTGTGGCCAGATGGGATTTGTGGCCTGGGGGGTTTGTGACCTGAGGAGATTTGTGGCCAGATGGGATTTGTGGCCTGGGGGGTTTGTGACCTGAGGAGATTTGTGGCCTGATGGGATTTGTGGCCTGAGGGGTTTGTGACCTGAGGAGATTTGTGGCCTGATGGGATTTGTGACCTGGGGGGATTTGTGACCTGAGGAGATTTGTGGCCTGATGGGATTTGTGGCCTGGGGGATTTGTAACCTGAGGAGATTTGTGGCCTGGGGGGATTTGTGACCTGAGGAGATTTGTGGCCTGAGGGATTTATAGCCTGAGGGGATTTGTGACCTGAGGAGATTTGTGGCCTGATGGGATTTGTGGCCTGATGGGATTTGTGGCCAGATGGGATTTGTGGCCTGGGGGGATTTGTGACCTGAGGAGATTTGTGGCCTGATGGGATTTGTGGCCTGGGGGAATTTGTGACCTGAGGAGATTTGTGGCCTGATGGGATTTGTGGCCTCGGGGGTTTGTGACCTGAGGAGATTTGTGGCCAGATGGGATTTGTGGCCTGGGGGGTTTGTGACCTGAGGAGATTTGTGGCCAGATGGGATTTGTGGCCTGGGGGGTTTGTGACCTGAGGAGATTTGTGGCCAGATGGGATTTGTGGCCTGGGGGGTTTGTGACCTGAGGAGATTTGTGGCCTGATGGGATTTGTGGCCTGAGGGGTTTGTGACCTGAGGAGATTTGTGGCCTGATGGGATTTGTGACCTGGGGGGATTTGTGACCTGAGGAGATTTGTGGCCTGATGGGATTTGTGGCCTGGGGGATTTGTAACCTGAGGAGATTTGTGGCCTGGGGGGATTTGTGACCTGAGGAGATTTGTGGCCTGAGGGATTTATAGCCTGAGGGGATTTGTGACCTGAGGAGATTTGTGGCCTGATGGGATTTGTGGCCTGATGGGATTTGTGGCCAGATGGGATTTGTGGCCTGGGGGAATTTGTGACCTGAGGAGATTTGTGGCCAGATGGGATTTGTGGCCTGGGGGGATTTGTGACCTGAGGAGATTTGTGGCCTGATGGGATTTGTGGCCTGGGGGAATTTGTGACCTGAGGAGATTTGTGGCCTGATGGGATTTGTGGCCTCGGGGGTTTGTGACCTGAGGAGATTTGTGGCCTGATGGGATTTGTGGCCTGGGGGAATTTGTGACCTGAGGAGATTTGTGGCCAGATGGGATTTGTGGCCTGGGGGGTTTGTGACCTGAGGAGATTTGTGGCCAGATGGGATTTGTGGCCTGATGGAAGTAAAGCCTGATGTGATTTTTGGGCTTAGGGAATTAGTAGCCTGATGGCCTTTATAGTATAGGTCCTCCTGGCCCGCGGCATTCTCTAATCCCAAGACGGACTCAGAGAAATCTTCCATTAGTTAAACTGGAAACTATGAGAAGAACCTGCGGTTTTGTTTTAACTCAGAGCGATGACGATTTGGACGCTGAGGAACAGCAGGAGCAGAACGGCTCGCCGAACGGCAATCGAACTTCTTCCTTGTCGTATTCGTCGATCTGGTCGTTCAGCGGGCGCCACCTGGTGCTCCGCCTGTTTGTTGACCTGCGCGGCAGCGGCCTGAAGAATCTAATTCGCAGCCTGGAAGAGGCCAGATTCTTCCGGGTTAGCCGGGTCGATCAGTTCGCTTCTTCAGGCTCCGGTACCACCGGAATTTCCGGGGTTTTTCCGGCTACAACGTCGGTTGTGGTCGCCTGCATTGACAGTGGCGGCGGCGGCGCTGGTGGCAGCGGGGGGCGCGCCAATCTTCCACTGCTACGCTGGTGGCGATTCTGCTGTCAGTGGAGCTTCCGTCATAGCGGCTGCCCGGTCTACGCGCTCCCCGTCGTGCCCGAAGCCGCCGATTCTAGCGACGAAGCCCTGCTGCCTATCGCCAGCATGTCCGTTGCCCGATTTGAACGCGAATCCGAAATTGTCGTTGTGGCCGAGTTCAACCGCGGCCAACCGAAGCTCCGCTGTACGCCAGCAACGCCAGACGATCCGGCCCGAGCATTCGTTGTGGAACTCTTCGATAATGAAATGAGAATTCGAGTGCCTGCTCCCGTCACCAACGGGTTCGCTTTGGTTGACTGGCAGCTCGGCTTGGTTGCCATTCCGGTCCGATTCTGCCCGGAGGTTCGGCCGCCGGAATTTCAGGACGTAGACGCAGATCGTTTTCGAGATGTGCAAGCCAGCTGTCAGCTGCTGCTAATTCGACTGGACGCTGCGCTGCTCACTCCAGGTTCGCTGCGATGCTTCATTGATGTCTTTTTTCTGATTTTAAAAACGCTCGTGATAAGAAAATGTTATTTTATGTTGTTTCACCAAATTCTCTCCTTATAATATTTCTTCGAAAAAACTTACTGATCTACCCACCTAACTTTATCACCCACCTCACTGTCCTACCAACCTCACTCCACCACCCACCTCACAACTCCACCCACCTCACTCCACCACCCACCTCACACCTCCACCCACCTCACTCCTCCACCCACCTCACTCCTCCACACACCTCACTCCTCCACACACCTCACTCCTCCACCCACCTCACTCCACCACCCACCTCACTCCACCACCCACCTCACTCCTCCACCCGCCTCACTCCTCCACCCACCTCACTCCTCTACCCACCTCGCTCCACCACCCACCTCACTCCTTGCTACTTTACTCCGCAACCCCCTCATCTCAATTCGTCTCCAACTTAAGCCGGATGGCTGGCACTTCGACGCCACTTTCCGGTGCCTCTGTTGGAGACGCGCCTAACGCTGCTACAAGATCCCGCCGAGCCAGTCGCAGTCGGAGTTGCGCCGAACCAGTCTTATCTAGACATCGACACGCCTCAGCCGCCTAAGCGTCCTCGCCTGTCAGACTCTGTCATGGAGGCCGGCTTCGACTGTCTGTGGCTTCTTCGCGTTGTACTCGACGCTCGTCTGGTTCGCCTGTGCAACGCTGTTTTTGTTGAGCCGGTTCGTCTGGAGATTGTCGGCAAAATTGACAACGCCGACGAAGCCGGCTTAGCGTGCATGGCGGCCGGGCTGCGGCAGCTGCTGACGATGCGAACGTTTCTAGCGGATCCGGCTGCCCGACTGAAGACCTGCAGGTGGGAGATCGGCCGGAAAGGGGTGACAGACGGACAGACAGACAGACAGACAGAAAGACAGACAGACAGACAGAAAGACAGACAGACAGACAGACAGACAGACAGACAGACACGCAGACAGACAGAGACAGACATATCACCCATCTTTCCCTTCAACAGCCATCTGCTGAAAGATCTTCCTGCAGACAAGATCGAACTGCTTCGGCCACCTGCCCCAAAAGAAACAGTCAGTTTGCTTCGCGCCCTGGTCACTCCAACTCGAGTTGTCTGTCTGCCCTCGGTGCCGGTGGCTTCTTCTAGGTTGCTGCGACGCTGGGTGCCGGAAGACAAGCGGTTCATGCTGGTCACGTTCACTGACGAAGCCGGCAACCGGATGCACAATGCCAGCGAAAGGGACAAATTGAGATTTCGACGGGTGCTGGTCGAGGGTCTGATGCTGGCGGGCCGGCGGTTCCGCTTTCTGTCAGCCAGCGGAAGCCAGTTGAGAAGTCAGAAATGCCTGTTTGTTGACGCGGATGAGCAGGTGAGTTTGATCAGTGAGGCGATTTGCCTGTATGTCTTGCTGTTTAACTGTTTGTCTGTTCTGGTTGTAAATCTTGCGCATCTATTCGGCAATCCAAATCCCTATCAAGGATGAAATTGTTGCTATGCGTCACAGCCTGGTTGGCAACCCTCTCAACTACAATTCGGCGCCCAAGTACCTGGCTAGGCTGGCTCTGTTTCACACTGGTGACAGGCCTGCTGTCAACCTGCCGCCTGTGAGGGTTGGACAGGTGCCGGACAGACAGGCTGGGAATGGCGATCTGCTTACCGATGGTGAGTGCGTTTGTGGCTTGCCCTGCGCGATGCTTTCTGTCTTAGCGCTGGTTGCTATAATGTGCTGATGGTTGCCATGCTGTGCTGATGGTTGCCATGCTGTGCTGATGGTTGCCATGCTGTGCTGATGGTTGCTATGATGTGCTGATGGTTGCCATGCTGTGCTGATGGTTGCCATGCTGTGCTGATGGTTGCCATGCTGTGCTGATGGTTGCCATGATGTGCTGATGGTTGCTATGATGCGCTGATGGTTGCTATAATGTGCTGATGGTTGCTTTGATGTGCTGATGGTTGCTATGCTGTGCTGATAGTTGCTATGCTGTGCTGATGGTTGCTTTGATGTGCTGATGGTTGCCATGATGTGCTGATGGTTGCCATGATGTGCTGATGATTGCCATGCTGTGCTGATGGGGTTGCCATGCTGTGCTGATGGTTGCCATGCTGTGCTGATGGGGTTGCCATGCTGTGTTGATGGTTGCCATGCTGTGCTGATGGTTGCTATGATGTGCTGATGGTTGCTATGATGTGCTGATGGTTGCCATGCTGTGCTGATGGTTGCCATGCTGTGTTTCAGCGCATCATTAATGTCGCAGTGTTTCTACCTCCCCACCTACGCCGTAGGTTGCGGCAAGATCAGTCGCCAACTGGCCAATGAAATCGCCGACCGCCTTGGCTTGGCCCAACCAAACCCGCCGTCGGCCTATCAGTTTCGCTACGCCGGTGCCAAAGGCGTTTTAGTTGTGGTCGATCCGGAACGAGACGACGAGTTTCAGGCTGGTTTCGGGTAAGAATTTCATTCTGTCTTTTTTCGCAGATCAAATTGGTATCCAATCTCAGCTGCGGGGAACGAAGCAATGATTCTAGTAAAAGATAACTAGTGGAGCATTTTTAGTATTTTCTCGAGTAATCCTTAAAAATCGAGTAGTATAATAAGGACATTTCAAAAGGACTTGCAGAATCCCGCATTGCCAAATTATTCAACGCAGTGCGGACATCGACGTCCTCCTGCGACCGTCAATGGAGAAATTCCGCTGCAGCGCCGACACGGAGCTGTGCGTGGTTCAGCCGTCCCGCGCCCTGCCGGTGTGCCTGAACCGGGAGGCCATCACCCTGTTGGAGTCGCTCAGCCGACGGGCCGTCAGTCTTGACGACGAATGCGCCAACAAGCAGTGGGATTTGGCGTCCCGGTTGCACGAATTGCAGGAGGCGGCTCTGGCTAGGGCGTCCGAATCCTTAGCTGGGGGGGACGCCTCGAGACAGGCTCTGCAGGTGGGCTTTTGGTTCGAGCTTGATCTTTCATTGGTTGCAAGGGTGCTTTACCTGATTATTAATTACGAAACTTACGGGTAGCTAAGGAATGCATGCTTTCTATAATAGTAATTTAACTGCTAGTGGGTGCTGGGGCATATTTCTTGTTGCTAGGGCATGTTTTTGGTTGCTAGGAGCTGCTAATGGTTGTTGGGGCATATTTCTGGTTTCTAGGAGCTGCTAATGGTTGTTGGGGCATATTTCTGGTTGCTAGGAGCTGCTAATGGTTGTTGGGGCATATTTCTGGTTGCTAGGATCTGCTAATGGTTGCTAGGGCATATTTCTGGTTGCTAGGAGCTGCTAATGGTTGCTAGGGCATATTTCTGGCTTCTAGGAACTGCTAATGGCTGTTGGGGGATATTTCTGGTTGCTAGGAGCTGCTAATGGTTGCTATGGGATATATTTGGTTGCGAGGAGCTGCTAATGGTTGCTAGGGCATATTTCTGGTTGCGAGGAGCTGCTAATGGTTGCTAGGGCATATTTCTGGTTGCGAGGAGCTGCTAATGGTTGCTAGGGCATATTTCTGGTTGCTAGGAGCTGCTAATGGTTGCTAGGGCATATTTCTGGTTGCGAGGAGCTGCTAATGGTTGCTAGGGCATATTTCTGGTTGCGAGGAGCTGCTAATGGTTGCTAGGGCATATTTCTGGTTGCTAGGAGCTGCTAATAGCACAAATGCCAAATTTTGATATCACCCGTCTTTTTCTGTTTACAAGCACCAATGAGAAACCATTAGAGGAAATAGCTATCACGTGACAGCAACGAATCAATAGCGCTATGCTAGCATCTGTTGCTATTAGAAACGGTCAGTTATCACCAAGGTCGCACCCATACATGGTTTCTAGGGAAAATTTGCGGTTACTAGGAACTGACAACCGTTTCTAGGGCGTATTGGTGGTTGCTAGGAGATACTTATCTCCCATGTTTGTTGCTAGGGACAGATTGAAAAATCCCTTCGCCGCCAGGAGTACATGGAGCCGCACCTGGTGAACCTGGTGGCGTCACGCTTCGACCTGGCCGCCGAGCCGCATTGGCGCTCGCTGCTCCGGCTGGCATTCCAGTTCCGCGTGATCGACCTGCGCACCCGGACGGCTCTGCCGGTTTCCCAGGCCTGCCGAGTGATGGGAGCGGCTGATCCAACTGGCCTGCTGGCCGAGGGCGAGGTCTACCTTCGGGTGAGCCTTTTGCATGGCCAATTTAGCTTACATTTCATTTTGTCTTGCATTTATAGTCTATAGTGGTTTCTCTAAGTTTATTTGTTTTATATGTCAGATCTGTCGGGAAGATGACGGCGTCAACGAGACGGTCGAGGGTCGCGTGTTGATTTACAGGAATCCCTGTCTGCACCCGGGTGATTTGCGAATCGCTCGGGCCGTGAGCGATCGAGAGAAACCGCAGCTGGCTCAGTGGGTGAGGAAAACACAATAGACCTGGTTTGAAAATTGAGTGGAAGCATCCAGGGTTATCAGTTCTCCAGCCGGCCCCTCAACCCCAACCCATGCAGGGTTATCAGTTCTCCAGCCGGCCCCTCAACCCCACATCATCCAGGGTTATCAGTTCTGCAGCCAGCCCCTCAACCCCACATCATCCAGGGTTATCAGTTCTCCAGCCGGCCCCTCAACCCCACCCATCCAGGGTTATCAGTTCTCCAGCCGGCCCCTCAACCCCACCCCATCCAGGGTTATCAGTTCTCCAGCCGGCCCCTCAACCCCACATCATCCAGGGTTATCAGTTCTGCAGCCAGCCCCTCAACCCCACATCATCCAGGGTTATCAGTTCTCCAGCCGGCCCCTCAACCCACCCCATCCAGGGTTATCAGTTCTCCAGCCGGCCCCTCAACCCCACCCCATCCAGGGTTATCAGTTCTCCAGCCGGCCCCTCCACCCCACCCTATCCAGGGTTATCAGTTCTCCAGCCGGCCCCTCAACCCCACCCCTTGCGCGAGGTTATCAAGTCAACTCCCTGAGCTGAGTTGCTACAAAGACCAACCCGCCGCCGCAGGTGAACGTGCTGCTCATCCCGGCCGGCCCTAATTGCCGCGCCTCCCTAGCCGCCGACTGCAGCGGCGGCGACCTGGACGGCGACCAGTTCAGCGTCATCTGGGACCGGAACCTGGTGCCGCCGGCGCAGGCGCTCCATCCGGCGTTGAACTACGCGGCATTGGCGGCCAACCCGCCGACAGAGCCGCCCGGTACGGACGTGTCGTCGCCGGAGTTGCTGGCTGATTTTTATTTGGCCAACCTGGAGAACACGTTTCTGGGCCGCGTGGCGCACATGCACCTGGCCCTGTGCGATCAGCTGCCCGATGGGGCTGTTGATCCGCTGGCTAGGAAGCTGGCCGAGTCCCAGTCTGTTGCTGTGGACTTTCCCAAGACTGGCATTGTGCCACAGGTTTGTTCGAGGCATAATTATGCGCAGATTTATAAAAAGGATGCTCAGTGTGTTATGCCTGACGATTTTCAGTCTGTTATGCACGAGGATGTTCAGTGTGTTATGCACGAGGATGTTCAGTGTGTTATCCACGAGGATGTTCAGTGTGTTATGCACGAGGATGTTCAGTGTGTTTTGCACGAGGATGTTTAGTGTTTTATGCATGAGTATGTTCAGTGTGTTATGCATGAGGATGTTCAGTGTGTTATGCATGAGGATGTTTAGTGTGTTACGCACGAGGATGTTCAGTGTGTTATGCACGAGGATGTTCAGTGTGTTTTGCACGTGGATGTTTAGTGTTTTATGCATGAGTATGTTCAGTGTGTTATGCATGAGGATGTTCAGTGTGTTATGCATGAGGATGTTCAGTGTGTTATGCATGAGGATGTTCAGTGTGTTATGCATGAGGATGTTCAGTGTGTTATGCATGAGGATGTTCAGTGTGTTATGCACGAGGATGTTCAGTGTGTTATGCATGAGGATGTTTAGTGTGTTACGCACGAGGATGTTCAGTATGTTATGCACGAGGACTTTTGCCAATTTATCAAACAAGCGAAGCCATCCACTCCTGGTCACCAGGTGCCAAAAGAAGCCCTTGTAAAAGTGCAACAATACGGCTACCCGGACTTTATGGAAAAGCCCAAGAATGAATCCTACCAGTCTGAGAAACTGCTTGGCCAGCTGTACCGCCGCTGCCGCACCTACGCCATGGACTGGGACTTGCTGGAACAGGCCACCGCTGTGCCCACCATCTCGTCAGCCGATCGAAGCCAGAGCGGGGAGCCGCTGCTGTCCTGGCCGGGCTGGGAGAGGTTCGTCAGCAAGGCGCGCATAGAACTGGCCCGCTACCGGCTGGACCTGCGCGCCCTGCTTGGCCAATGGGGCCTGGCCAGCGAGAGAGAGCTGGCCCTGGCCAGGAGCCTGCGATGGCATTCAACTCTCAAGGCGGATCTGGGCGCCGCGCAGAGGTGCCTTCGAGGGGCGAGGGATGCGCTATTTGCTAGGTGAGGGGTGTCATGCCTCCCGTTCTCCTTTTTCTCACATTATATCCTCTATTTCTCTTCTATCTGTCTTCACACTCTAGTCTGTCTTTCCTCTTCTTTCTCTCCTCTAACACTCCCTATCGTCTTTTTCTTCTCCTCCCTTCTTTACGCCCCTCTCCCCTCGCTCTTCCTTCCGCTTTCACCTGTCCTTATTTTTTCTACCCTCTCTGGCCTTCCCCTGACCCTCTCTCCCCGTCCCCTGTCCCTCTCTCCCGTCCCCTGTCCCTCTCTCCCCTTCTCCTGTCCTTCTCTTCCCTTCCCCTGTCCCTCTCTCCCCTTCTCCTGTCCCTCTCTTCCCTTCCCCTGTCCCTCTCTTCCCTTCCCCTGTCCCTCTCTTCCCTTTACCCTCCCTCTCTTGCCTTCCCCTGTCCTTCTCTTCCCTTCCCCTGTCCCTCTCTCCCCTTCTCCCCTTCCCCTGTCCCTCTCTCCCCTTCTCCCCTTCCCCTGTCCCTCTCCCCCCTTCTCCCCTTCCCTGTCCCTCTCTCCCCTTCCCCTGTCGCTCTCTTCCCTGCCCCTGTCCCTCTCTTCTCTTCCCCTGTCCCTCTCTTCTCTTCCCCTGCCCCCTCTCTCCTTCCCCTGTCCCTCTCTTCCGTTCCCCTGCCCCCTCTCCCCTTCTCCTGTCCCTCTCTCTCCTTCCCCTGTCGCTCTCTTCCCTGCCCCTGTCCCTCTCTTCTCTTCCCCTGTCCCTCTCTTCTCTTCCCCTGCCCCCTCTCTCCTTCCCCTGTCCCTCTCTTCCCTTCCCCTGCCGCCTCTCCCCTTCCCCTGTCCTTCTCTCCCCTTCTCCTGTCCTTCTCTTCCCTTCCCCTGTCCCTCTCTCCCCTTCTCCTGTCCCTCTCTTCCCTTCCCCTGTCCCTCTCTTCCCTTCCCCTGTCCCTCTCTTCCCTTTACCCTCCCTCTCTTGCCTTCCCCTGTCCTTCTCTTCCCTTCCCCTGTCCCTCTCTCCCCTTCTCCCCTTCCCCTGTCCCTCTCTCCCCTTCTCCCCTTCCCCTGTCCCTCTCCCCCCTTCTCCCCTTCCCTGTCCCTCTCTCCCCTTCCCCTGTCGCTCTCTTCCCTGCCCCTGTCCCTCTCTTCTCTTCCCCTGTCCCTCTCTTCTCTTCCCCTGCCCCCTCTCTCCTTCCCCTGTCCCTCTCTTCCGTTCCCCTGCCCCCTCTCCCCTTCTCCTGTCCCTCTCTTCCCTTCCCCTGTCCCTCTCTCCCCCTCCCCTGTCGCTCTCTTCCCTTTCCCCTGTTTTTCTCTCCTTTCCCCTATTACACTGTGCCCTTCCGTCTGTTCCTCACTTCCTTTCCCCCGTCCATCTCCATCCCTTCACCTATTTTTTCTATTATTGTTCGTCACATCCGCTGCAATCGCCTGCATTCAGATACCGTCGCGAGTTCGAATCCGACCCGGACCTGGCCGGCGGCGGCGTCGACAAGCTTCGAGCCAAAGCGGCCGCCTGGTACCTCGTGACCGCCAAAGCGGCCGATGAAAATTCTGCTGAAAACTGCGACGACGATGTCGATTTGGACGACGGCATCGACAGCGACAAAGCCCGGCGCCCGCTCGGCCTTAGCTTTCCCTGGGTGGTGGCCGACATCCTGGTGGACATCGCCAACAGCCTAGCCAGCTCGTCTGTAGCGCCCAACGCCGAACGAAACCTCCAGCTGGACGTTGGCAATTCAGCGCTGGCCAGCCTTCGGGAGTCGCTGCCAGCTCTGATCGAGGCGGTCGGCCGGGCCGACTCTGCCGCCGCCCTCGTCGCTGCCGCCATCAATTCCCTTGTCTCCGTTCGAAACTGTCTCAACGTGTCCATCTACGGCTCGGCCTCCGTGTTCCTGTGCGACGCCGTCGGCTCCGACGTCGATTTGTGCGTGACGATGTCCCCGTCGGCGCCGCTGCCGCCGGAGCTGGCCGGACTTGGCGTTGACGAACTCCGGCGTCACTGGCTGCGCAACGCCGTCTCGCCCGCCCTGGACAGAGTGGCCACCGCCAAGGAGGAGCTGCTTGCCGAGCATCGGATCGTGCCGCTCATTCGCTGCCTGATTGCCGTCGACGGCGACGACTCCGTGGCCTGCGACATCAGCATGAACACCGTCGGGCTGGAGAAGACGCGCTACCTGCTCGGCCTGTACGCCGCCTGCCCCCATCGGCTGCCGCTGCTTCGCTTGCTAGTCGACTGGGCCAGGGCCGCCGGCGTTGTCCGCTCCGCCGACGACGCCGACGACGCTAATAACAACAACGACGACGTTGCGGTCGTCGACATCGACGGGGAGCGTCGGGTGAAAATGCCGACGGCCGAGTTCTACGCCCTGGCGTTGCACTGCCTCCGGCTGGAGTACGACGGGGCAGGCGTTCTGGCTGGACATCCGGGATATTTGAGACATCCGGGTCAGCCGTCGTTATCGTCGGCGCCGCAGCAGTCGCTGGCAACTCAGCTGGCGGTAATTGCCGATCGGCTTCAGCCGTCGGAATCCGAGGCTGACAACGAGGACGCGACGGTGGCTCTCGGCGCTCGAATCGTCGGCTTCTTCCGGGCCTGCGCCGGCCTGGACGGTCACGTGACATACCGCTGGCCAATCCCGTCCGGCCAGTCGGTGACCATCTCGGCCGAGGCGGTCAGGTACGCCGCTAAATGCGCCCGGACCGCCCTAGTCCGGCTGCATTACGCCCGCGACGTTGCCATGGTAACCGCAGCGGCGGCCGCCGATCTTCGCCTCGGCACCGACGCTGTCGCCGGGTTCGCTAAAACTCTGCCGCACCGGCTCAGCCAGGAGCTCGGCCGGGCCGTCGACTTTCACGAGGCTCGTCTGGCCTCCGCCACCGGCTGTCGACGCGTCCAGCTCGTCCCGCTGCCCGACCGGCCGCCGCTGCTTCGCCTGACCGCCGAGGGCGACGCCGCCGCTGTTGCCCGCCTACGCCGGGAGGTTCGCCTGATGGCCGGTGCCGCCGGCTGGCTTCTGCGCACCTGCCACCGCCGGCGGGCCTGCCGCTACTTCATGGACGGCGCCAGTTTGCTGTTGGCCGCCGGCTGCCTGTCCGACGATTGCCGCTTCCGCCTGGTCAACTGCGTGTCCGGCGTAGTCGGCGAGCACCGGCTGAAACCGGCCAGCCTGCTGCGCTGCCTCGGATCCGACTGTGCTGACGGCACCGTCTGGCTGGAGGCTGCGGCCAGGCGGCTCTTCCTGGTGATGAGCCGGCAGGTGGGGGCGATTTTGATGGCCCGTTCAAATCACGTTCAAATCCCATCAAGTTCAAATTCCATCGAGTTTAAATCTCATCAAGATTAAATACCATCGACGTCAGAAAACATCGAGTTCAAATCCCTTTGATTTAAAATCCCATCGAGTTCAAATCCCTTTGATTTAAAATCCCATCCAGTTAAAATCTCTTTGATTAAAAATCCCATCGAGTTCAAATCCCTTTGATTTAAAATCCCATCGAGTTCAAATCCCTTTGATTTAAAATGCCATCGAGTTCAAATCCCTTTGATTCAAAATCCCATCGAGTTCAAATTCCTTTGATTTATAATCCCGGATGAGTTCAAATCTCTTTGATTAAAAATCCCATCGAGTTCAAATCCCTTTGATTTAAAATCCCATCGAGTTCAAATCTCTTTGATTTAAAATCCCACCGAGTTCAAATCCCTTTGATTTTAAATCCCATCGAGTTCAAATCCCTTTGATTTAAAATCCCATCGAGTTCAAATCCCTTTGATTCAAAATCCCACCGAGTTCAAATTCCTTTGATTTATAATCCCAGAAGAGTTCAAATCTCTTTGATTAAAAATCCCATGGAGTTCAATTCCCTTTGATTCAAAATCCCACCGAGTTGAAATCCCTTTGATTTAAAATCCCATCGAGTTCAAATCCCTTTGATTTAAAATCCCATCAAGCTTAAATTCACTTGATTTAAAATCCCATCGAGTTCAAATCCCTTTGATTTGAAATCCCATCGAGTTCAATTCCCTTTGATTCAAAATCCCACCGAGTTCAAATTCCTTTGATTTATAATCCGGATGAGTTCAAATCCTTTTGATTAAAAATCCCATGGAGTTCAAATCCCTTTGATTTAAAATCCCACCGAATTCAAACCCATTTGATTTAAAATCCTATCGAGTTCAAATCCCTTTGATTTAAAATCCCATCAAGTTCAATTCCCTTTGATTTAAAATCCCATCGAGTTCAAATCCTTTTGATTAAAAATCCCATCGAGTTCAAATCCCTTTGATTAAAAATCCCACCAAATTGAAATCCCTTTGATTTAAAATCCCAGCGAGTTCAAATGCCTTCGATTTAAAATCCCATCCAGTTCAAATCCTGTCGATTTATAATCCCACCGAGTTCAAATCCCTTTGATTAAAAATCCCATCGAGTTCAAATCTCTTTGATTTAATATCCCATCGAGTTCAAATCCCTTTGATTTAAAATCCCATCGAGTTCAAATCCCTTTGATTTAAAATCCCTGCGAGTTCAAATCCCTTTGATTTAAAATCCCATCGAGTTCAATTCCCTTTGATTCAAAAATCCCATCGAGTTCAAATTCCTTTGATTTAAAATCCCATCGAGATCAAATCCCTTTGATTTAAAATCCCATCGAGTTCAAATCTCTTTGATTTAAAATCCCACCGAGTTCAAACTCTTTGATTTATAATCCTGGATGAGTTCAAATCCTTTTGATTAAAAATCCCATCGAGTTCAAATCCCTTTGATTTGAAATCCCATCGAGTTTAATTCCCTTTGATTTAAAATCCCACCGAGTTCAAATCCCTTTGATTTAAAATCCCACCGAATTCAAACCCCTTCGGTTTAAAATCCTATCGGGTTCAAATCCTTTAGATTTAAAATCCCACCGAGTTCAAATCCCTTTGATTTAAAATCCTATCCAGTTCAAATTCCTTTGATTAAAAATCCTGGATGAGTTCAAATCCTTTTGATTTAAAATCCCATCGAGTTCAAACCCCTTTGATTTAAAATTCCGTCGAGTTCAAATTCCCTTGATTTAAAATCCCACCGAGTTTAAATCCCTTTGATTTAAAATCACACCGAATTCAAATCCCTTTGATTTAAAATCCCATCGAGTTCAAATCCCTTTGATTTAAAATGCCATCGAGTTCAAATCCCTTTGATTTAAAATCCCATCGAGTTCAAATCCCTTTGATTTAAAATCTCACCGAGTTCAAATCCCTTTGATTTAAAATCCCACCGAATTCAAACCCCTTCGGTTTAAAATCCTATCGGGTTCAAATCCTTTAGATTTAAAATCCCACCGAGTTCAAATTCCTTTGATTTATAATCCGGATGAGTTCAAATCCTTTTGATTAAAAATCCCATGGAGTTCAAATCCCTTTGATTAAAAATCCCACCGAATTCAAACCCATTTGATTTAAAATCCTATCGAGTTCAAATCCCTTTGATTTAAAATCCCATCAAGTTCAATTCCCTTTGATTTAAAATCCCATCGAGTTCAAATCCCTTTGATTTATAATCCCGGATGAGTTCAAATCCTTTTGATTAAAAATCCCATCGAGTTCAAATCCCTTTGATTTAAAATCCCACCAAATTGAAATCCCTTTGATTTAAAATCCCAGCGAGTTCAAATGCCTTCGATTTAAAATCCCATCCAGTTCAAATCCTGTCGATTTATAATCCCACCGAGTTCAAATCCCTTTGATTAAAAATCCCATCGAGTTCAAATCTCTTTGATTTAAAATCCCATCGAGTTCAAATCCCTTTGATTTAAAATCCCATCGAGTTCAAATCCCTTTGATTTAAAATCCCTGCGAGTTCAAATCCCTTTGATTTAAAATCCCATCGAGTTCAATTCCCTTTGATTCAAAAATCCCATCGAGTTCAAATTCCTTTGATTTAAAATCCCATCGAGATCAAATCCCTTTGATTTAAAATCCCATCGAGTTCAAATCTCTTTGATTTAAAATCCCACCGAGTTCAAACTCTTTGATTTATAATCCTGGATGAGTTCAAATCCTTTTGATTAAAAATCCCATCGAGTTTAAATCCCTTTGATTTGAAATCCCATCGAGTTTAATTCCCTTTGATTTAAAATCCCACCGAGTTCAAATCCCTTTGATTTAAAATCCCACCGAATTCAAACCCCTTCGGTTTAAAATCCTATCGGGTTCAAATCCTTTAGATTTAAAATCCCACCGAGTTCAAATCCCTTTGATTTAAAATCCTATCCAGTTCAAATTCCTTTGATTAAAAATCCTGGATGAGTTCAAATCCTTTTGATTTAAAATCCCATCGAGTTCAAACCCCTTTGATTTAAAATTCCGTCGAGTTCAAATTCCCTTGATTTAAAATCCCACCGAGTTTAAATCCCTTTGATTTAAAATCACACCGAATTCAAATCCCTTTGATTTAAAATCCCATCGAGTTCAAATCCCTTTGATTTAAAATGCCATCGAGTTCAAATCCCTTTGATTTAAATTCCATCGAGTTCAAATCCCTTTGATTTAAAATCTCACCGAGTTCAAATCCCTTTGATTTAAAATCCCACCGAATTCAAACCCCTTCGGTTTAAAATCCTATCGGGTTCAAATCCTTTAGATTTAAAATCCCATCGAGTTCAAATCCCTTTGATTTAAAATCCCATCGAGTTCAAATCCCTTTGATTTAAAATCACATCGAGTTCAAATCCCTTTGCTTTAAAATCTCACCGAATTCAAACCCCTTCGGTTTGATATCCTATCGGGTTCAAATCCTTTAGATTTAAAATCCCATCGAGTTCAAATCCCTTTGATTTAAAATCCCATCCAGTTCAAATGCCATGGAAGCAAAGTCTTATCGAAGTGAAATCCCATCGACTTCAAATCCCACTGGCTTAAATATGGATACTTGCCTGAAATTGCAAAGCCTTCAAATCCGCCTCAACCAATCCATCCAGCTGTGCAGCCTGCCGTCTGGCCCGTCTGCCGCCGCCTCCCTGGAGGTGTCGGCCCGGCCCGGCCAGTTCTACCTGCTGAACGCCGACGAGTCCCTGCCGGCCACGCAGACCAGCCTGTCGCTCTCCGAGGTGGCCGCCTACGTGGCCAAGGGTCAGAAATATCGGCGAAAGGCCGAGCGGCAGCCGTTCGATCCGCCGTCGCCGCCGCAGCAGCAGCCGCAGGCGGGCTTGCGGGACCGCGTCGACGGTGTTCTGATGGTGCCGCTGACCGAAAATCGTCGCCGAGAAGAGAACGCCGGCGAGCCGAGGCCGCCCCGGCCCCAACGGCAGGCGCCGCCTGCGGCGAAGCCCGCCCGCAGAAATCGGCGCCTCGGCTGCGGCTTTCGCTGCGGCCTCTACAGGCTGCAGTCGGCTGACGCCGCCGTCGGGTCCGTCGCCGAGCGTCTTCGGCGTCGCTGCCAGCAGCAGCCGGCAGAGGGAACCGTAGCCATCTTTGCTGGCGCCCTGCGGAGTTTAGGATTCCAGGAAACCGGCGCGCCTGTTGCTTTGCCCGACAGGCGGGGACACGAGGTCAAGGTGGGTCATTGAAGCTCCCGAAGGGTGAATAGTTCAGAAACATTCTCAACCTTTTCGAAGGCACTAGAATCTCCTATTCTGGTCCCATATTCGATTATATATAATCCCTTATTCGATGATCTATGATCCCCTATTCGATTATCTACCTCGTATGATCTCTATTCGATCATCTCAGATCCCTATTCGATCATCTATGATCCCTATTCGATCATCTCAGATCCCTATTCGATCATCTCAGATCCCTATTCGATCATCTCAGATCCCTATTCGATCATCTCAGATCCCTATTCGATCATCTCAGATCCCTATTCGATCATCTCAGATCCCTATTCGATCATCTCAGATCCCTATTCGATCATCTATGATCCCTATTCGATCATCTATGATCCCTATTCGATCATCTCAGATCCCTATTCGATCATCTCAGATCCCTATTCAATCATCTCAGATCCCTATTCAATCATCTCAGATCCCTATTCAATCATCTCAGATCCCTATTCGATCATCTCAGATCCCTATTCGATCATCTATGATCCCTATTCGATCATCTCAGATCCCTATTCAATCATCTCAGATCCCTATTCGATCATCTCAGATCCCTATTCGATCATCTATGATCCCTATTCGATCATCCATACTACTCGTACCTTTTAGCAATCACAATTGGATATTTTTATTTCTGATTTGTCGTAAAGCCTTAAATATAAAAATCATCAGGCTGAAAGATTCGAACCCAGGACCCATCCTTACCTTGCTGGGCCCGCAGCTGTCAGTCCGCGTGTCGGCCTCCTTCGAGGCGGTGCTGTGCCACGACGCCAGCCTGAAGCTCGTCCAGGTTGAAGAGCGCCAGCTGAACTGGGTCCACGCCACCGTGCTCGACACCGACACCGACGACGCTCAGCACGGCGGCGGCGTCGACACGAGAATTACGGTGACCACGGCGACTCCGATTGCGCCGAACTCCAGACTGCACCGAGAGCTATTCGGCGACGCTGCCGACAGCGGCTTCGCCTACGTCCGGGCGGCTCCGGGCGGTCGCATCCGGGTCAGCGAACGGGTGCCGGCGTCGATGCGGGATCGCATTGTCGGCATCCGGCATCGTCGGCGCGTCCGTTGGTTTCACCTGCCCGCCAGCGCCGTTGACGCCTGCGTGGCCGAAGGTGACTTCTATCCGACCGCCGGGCCGGACTGCGACCCGTTTGTCGACTTGTCGCTCCACTTCCGGCCGGACGCCATACTGAAGCGTCAGGCCGGCGCTCTGTCCGACGAAGCCTTTCGAATTGTGGAGCTCTGCGACCGGTTGCGACTCGCCATCAAGACAGAAGCGGCCGCAGCTGCAACCTAAATCGGCTTTAAATCAACTGCTAATTTTCAACTGTTAACTGCTAACCGTTTATTCAACTGCTTTGGCTTTCGATTGATATCTTTCATCTCTATTGTTGACTCCCAACCCAAACGTGTATTTGACTCCTAACCCAAAAAGTTCATACGACCCCTAAGCCCAGTGTACATTAGATTGCTGACCCTAATCCACACTAGACTCCTAACCCCGATGTACACTAGACTCCTAACTTCGATGTACACTAGACTCCTAACCCCGATGTACACTAGACTCCTAACCCCGATGTACGCTAGACTCCTAACCCCGATGTACACTAGACTCCTAACCCCAATGTACACTAGACTCCTAACCCCGATGTACGCTAGACTCCTAACCCCGATGTACACTAGACTCCTAACCCCGATGTACACTAGACTCCTAACCCCGATGTACACTAGACTCCTAACCCCGATGTACGCTAGACTCCTAACCCCGATGTACGCTAGACTCCTAACCCCGATGTACACTAGACTCCTAACCCCGATGTACACTAGACTCCTAACCCCGATGTACACTAGACTCCTAACCCCAATGTACGTTCGGCCCCCCAGCCCCAGCGTACATTAGATTGCTAACCCCGATGTACACTAGACTCCTAACCCCGATGTACACTAGACTCCTAACTCCGATGTACACTAGACTCCTAACCCCAATGTACGTTCGGCCCCCCAGCCCCAGCATACATTAGATTGCTAACCTTAATGCTTCCCAACACTAGATTCTTTACCCGAATGTACATTAGAACTCTTCACTCCAATTCAAAGCACAGTTTAGTCACTACCCTAGCGTATTATATTAATTCCAATCCTCAGAGTACTTCGAACTCCTAACCCAAATGCCCAATCAACTGGTCGCACAAAAATTATCTCATTCGGTTTATTATTTTTTAGTAAAAAAGCAAAGCTATCCGCTTCAATTTTTTTCTATTTTTTTATTTTTTGCTTACTTTACACTGAAAAAAAATTCGTTCATTTCCAAATTGACTGTCACAAAAACTTTTTGATTTTTTCAGTATTGTTTTTTGTACCTTGTTGTTTTCAATCTGTTTATTCAGAATTTTTTCTAAACTAGCGCCTAATTTTTTCGTTTTTACAAAAAAATTATAAAAACCGAATCAAAACTAAAAAATTAAGTTTCTACTCCAGCTTAAATTTCTAAACTTGTTAAGCCAGTTTTGAATGTTTTTTGCAGATGAACTGCCTCGTGTTCAAACAGTTTCAATGCTTTATCATTATTAATAAACAAAAAAATTTTATTCAGCATCCTACTGTGATGTTTTTGTTTAAAAACTGCTACTACAAGTAGACACATTTGCAGTTTCTGAAACTTTGAATCATTTAATCACTTGGAGAGTAATAATGTTTGCAGTGAGGTTGCCTTGCACAAGAAATTCAAGAACAGTTGCCTTTTGTTAAAACGCCGTTTATCTATGAATAATAAGTTTTATTTAAATAAAATTATTAGTTAACCCAGATAAATTTCAAGAGGATTTTATGCAGTTCAGTGTCCTAACACTTTGAGTTTGATTTTACCTGATTAACAACTTGCCTCGAGTGTGTGTTTACATCCCACGGCAAGGCAAAACGGTGAGGTGTGCTAGTGATTCTCATTGTCCTCATTATCTTCTATCGCTCAAACATAAATAAGCTTATCGGCTGGCAGCCAGGTTGCTAGGCGGAACAGAATCAGCCATGCTAATCACTGCTTTCACTATTGCCGCAGCAGTGCTGTCAAGCGCTACTTGGGCCAGCCAATACCAGAGCATTGTCGGCCTGCACTGCATCGGAGCCGAGTTTGTCCTGACTCGTCACACTGCCAGGTCGGACATTGAGTGCTCCGTCTTGTGCGACATCACAATTGACTGTCAGGCCTTCTCTGTGGCCGACGGTCCGTGCCGACTGTTCGTGTTCAACAGGTGCAGCAAGTACGTGAGAGACTGCGCCTGCACTCGCCGAGCTGGCGTGTTTGTGAAGCAGCAGCCGGGACTGCCGCCAGGAGCCCTGTGTCCTGTCGGATTCGGAGACGACCTGTGCGGCACCAAGTACAAGTTCTACGCCGGGATCAAGGACTGGTTTGAGGCCAAGGCTGGCATCGATAGAGAGCCCGGTCTCACCATCTTTGCTGACGTCACCGATCACGAAGAATTGAAGCATGTCAAAGCTCTGATTGACAGCAGGCATCTGGCTCGGGTGATGATGGGCGGCAGACAGCTGCCCGGCAGTGCCGAGCCAGCATGCGGATGGATTTGGGTTGGCTGCAACTCCAGCCTGCAGGTGAGCCTGTGGACGGACGCCCAGCCGGACAATGCTGGAGAAATAGAAAATTTTGTGTCAATGTGGACTGAGCTAAGCGAGCTAAACGATGACGTTGTTTCGGGCGAATTGTACAAAGGTGCCATGATGGAGTGCGTGTCGCCCTTTGATTAAATACTATGTCAGTGAAGCTGGCTATCGATACATAACCTAGACACGAAGAATCCTGATAGATTGCAGACAAATTTTTCGGCCTACTGTCGTGTTCTTGCAAGTCTGCTTAGTTAATACTTAGTTAATTAATTAAACTTATAAAATAGACCAAAGCAGCGTGCCGAGAGCTTAGTGACAACTTGGTTTATTGATATCTTAATAAAAAAAAATTTTCGACTTAAACAAAGCTCATCGAATTATCGAATTAACGAATCATCGTATTTGATGTCTATTTCCAGTCGGTTTACGTATTATTCAAATGGCGATAAACATTCTGCCATTGCCCCGTTTAATTTTTCTGGGTCATTTGTGAAATCGTTCAGACCATCAAGGAAATTGTTTAGAGCAACAAATTGCTCCAGATGCTCCTCACTACCTGAGTTATCTGGCTGCTTGGAATACCACAGTGAGCTGTTGATGCTGGAGTTGCAGCTGGCCCACACCCAGCCTCCTGCTGGCTCGGGACTGTTCGGCAGCTGCCAGCCTCCGAGGATCAGGTAGCTCGTTGATTCCCGGAAACTGATGTTCTTCAGATGATCAAATTCCAGACGGTCCGTGACGTCAGCGAAGATGGTGAGACCGGGCTCTCTATCGATGCCAGCCTTGGCCTCAAACCAGTCCTTGATCCCGGCGTAGAACTTGTACTTGGTGCCGCACAGGTCGTCTCCGAATCCGACAGGACACAGGGCTCCTGGCGGCAGTCCCGGCTGCTGCTTCACAAACACGCCAGCTCGGCGAGTGCAGGCGCAGTCTCTCACGTACTTGCTGCACCTGTTGAACACGAACAGTCGGCACGGACCGTCGGCCAGGCTGAACGCCTGACAGTCGATCTGGGAGCTGCACAGGCTGGCGCATTCAATCTTCGACGTGGCATCTCGGTTAGTTTCCACGAAATCTGGTCTGATGCAGTCCAGCCTGTGCAGCTCGAGGTACCGAGCGGCCGAAGCTGCGGCGACGGCGGCTGAAATGATCAGCAACAGCTGGTGATGAGGCGGCATGGCTTTGCAGATCGTTGGAAATAAAATCGCCATCATGGGCGCTTAAATAGGCTCGGTTAAAGTGGTAGAGTGGTTCGGCTCTTGTGCAAGCTATTTTTTGCTTTTGCTAGCTTTGAGCAGTATTAAAAATGTTTGCCTACCAAGCACGGCGTCAAGTATCCGCTCTCTGATACTTTTTACAATATGCTTTCAGATAAAGCAAACAAAATGCGAATTTCTGCGAATTTCTAGAGAATACTTTCAAGGCATCTATCTAAAAACGGGTAGCCTTTAACAAGCCTAGATTTTAAGTCTACTTTAAAAATCAAACACAGATGCATTACTAAAAGACTCTTCAGGGTCTTGGAAATTCAGCAGGTTCACTAAAAACACCAATACAACTAACAGCACCAGCTCAAGCGAAACCGTGCACTCAAAGTGCCTCAATAGAGGAGTGACCCTGTGTGCGCAATTAACAATTTTTTATAAGCACAAATAATAAATAGCTCTGCGGGCAATGCCAACACTGGCTCTAACGAGCTTGCATGCAGTATTGACTGTTCCGGTCATGGCTGCGGAATGAAAGCAGACCTAAGTTCGGTGGGGAGGTGGGTGTGGGTTGCCGGGCTGCTTACCGGCAGTTCTGCAGTATTTATTTGCGCCTAACAAATATTGGGCTATCTGGCAGTAAGTCGAATCCGAGTCGAGTGTTAAACTAATTTACCCGCAAATTTTGAGTAGAATGTCGAAAATTTCTGCAGATTCAGCACCGAACAGTGCCACTGGCTTCGCCGCGATGGAAGCGGACATCAAGGAGATACGGGCTGCTGTGGAAAAAATTGAAAACAACCAGAAAGAGGTCAGTGAGCTTATTGGTTGATGACTGTGTGGAGCTGCATGGGAGCTTAACCCAGCTTCACCACACCGACACCCAATCTGGCAGCTAATGATTCAACTTGCCAAGCGGCGCGGCATCTCTCTAGCATTCGAAGGCGGTGACGAGAACGAAGAGCGCGGCAACTGGACGGGCAAGCTGGACTTTTTTCTCAGCTGCCTCGGCTGCGCCGTGGGCCTCGGCAACGTCTGGCGATTTCCCTACCTGTGCTATAAGAATGGCGGAGGCGAGCGCTCGTTTGTGTTTGTTGGCGAATGGAAATAAACTGGAATGAGGATCAGTGTAGCTAGCCAACTGAAAAATAGGAACGCTAAAAGTTTAGATCTTAATGGGATCTCAAAATGTGGAAAGTGATTTCACAAATACCTGGCAAATTGAGTTCTATTTTCTACTCGGACTTTTTAGGAGCGTTTCTAATCCCCTTCTTTGCCTTCCTGGTGCTGAGCGGCACCCCAATTTTCATGCTGGAGCTCAGCCTGGGCCAGTTTACCAGCTCTGGCCCGCTGCGCTGCTGGGAGTTCGCGCCCATCTTCCGGGGTGAGTAGCCTGTCTGTCTGCCTGTCTGTCTGTCTGTCTGTCGGTCTGTCTGTCTGTCTGTGTGTGTGTCTGCCTGTCTGTCTGTCTGCCTGTCTGCCTGTCTGTCTGCCTGTCTGTCTGCCTGTCTGTCTGCCTGTCTGTCTGCCTGTCTGTCTGCCTGTCTGTCTGCCTGTCTGTCTGCCTGTCTGTCTGCCTGTCTGTCTGCCTGTCTGTGTGTCTGCCTGTCTCTCTGTCTATCTGTCTGTCTATCTGTCTGTCTGTCTGTCTGTCTGTCTGTTTGTCTGTCTGTCTGTCTGTGTGTCTGTCTGTCTGTCTGTCTATCCATACATAGCCCACAGCCAAGAGAACAGAGCAAGCGGAATCCGCTCTGCAGGAATGGGTGTCAGCATGATCCTGGTGTCTGTGCTGTGCGCCATCTACTACAACGTGCTCATGGCCTGGTCGTTCTGGTACCTGTTTGCCTCGTTCACCAGCATCCTGCCCTGGTCCCGCTGCGGCAACTGGAGCAGCCAATGTAAGCACTTGAATGGCCATTCAAATAAGTGCAGCGTCATGGCTGTGCTTACTGCATTAACCTTAAAATCTGTTTTAATTGACTCTGTTCTCCACTATTAGTGGGAAACACAAATTGTGCAATAAATAAACCACCGGCACACTTACAGTTACGAGTAATTAACTTGTTGACAGAATTCTCAGATTACAAAAATGTTACTCCTTGCTACTTCGTAGAAACATTTTCTGATTTGCTCTGAGGTATCCTAAGATGCAATTTATCAAAAATTCGGAAAGTCATTCCCATAAAAAATTTAACGCCCCATTTGCAGTGTGTAGCGGCAGACTGACCCAGGTAAACAGCACTTGCAACGATTTGCCAAATGTTTACATTGACAACGAGACCGGTATCAACGGGACCTGCTGGTTGGACAGGAACGGTACTAGGAGTCTGTTTGGGATCTACGATGTGGAACGAGCGAGTGCGGTTGGTTACACGGCTCGGTCTGAGAGCAGCGAGTATCTCAAGTGAGTGCCGGAGCTTTCATGTGACCTTGGGGTAGCTTTAGTTTGACCTTGGGGTAGCTTTCGTGTGACATTCGGGTAGCTTTTGTGTGACCTTCCGGTAACTTTCGTATGACCCTCGGGTATCTTTCGTGTGACCTTGGGGTAGCTTTCGTGTGACCCTCAGGTAGCTTTCCCGTGACCCGCAGGTAGCTTTCGTATGACTTTCGGGTAGCTTTCGTGTGACATTCGGGCAGCTTTCGTGTGACCCTCGGGTATCTTTCGTGTGACCTTGGGGTAGCTTTCGTGTGACATTCGGGTAGCTTTCGTGTGACCCTCGGGTATCTTTCGTGTGACCTTGGGGTAGCTTTCGTGTGACCTTAGGGTAGCTTTCGTGTGACTTTGAAATGAGGTAACTTTTCGGCGAACTAAAGGGTAAAATTTTCTGGTATCTCTTTTTTTGCAAGCTTTCTGGCGGCAATTAGACAACTGTTAGTTGTGCGAGTCCTTACTCTTAGATATGATAACTGTTGATATCAGATTTTTTCAGATAACTAGATGTTCAGCTTTACAAGGCAAGGCCTCAAGTAAAACCTACGACAAAAAGCTGACCAATAAAAATATTTTTTCAGCTACGTCGGTCTTCAAGACAAACTCGGTAGCCTGGATAACATTGGGCCGCTGCGCTGGGACATGAGTCTGTGCCTTGTGCTGGCCTGGCTTGCCGTCTGTCTGTCCCTTATCAAGGGGATTAAAAGTTCCGGCAAGGTGAGTTAAATACAGAATAGAAAAAAACCCTCTAAATAATTTTTTGGCACGGCTGAAATACCCAACCTACATTTTCTCAGCACACATTTGTCAACATATGTTAATTAAGAACATTCACCAATCGCGCAGGTGGTCTATTTCACTGCCCTGTTTCCTTACGCCGTGCTCTTGGCCCTGCTAATTCGCGGCCTCACCCTACCCGGAGCTGCGGACGGTGTCTGGTACCTGCTGAGGCCGCAGATGCACCGGCTGAGCGAGGCCACGGTGTGGAAGGACGCCGCCGTCCAGGTGTTCTACTCGCTGTCCACAGGCTGCGGCGGACTCATCACCCTGGCCAGTTACAACCGGTTCCGAACTGATGTTGTTCGCGACACCGTGGCGGTGGTCGTGTCGGACTTTTTCACTTCAATTTTCTCCGGCGTGGTTGTGTTCTGCTTTCTGGGCTTCCTGGCTCACGACTCCGGCATCGAGATTGAGAAAGTGGTGGATAGCGGTGAGCAGGATTTGCACACTAGGGGAATCTCGGTTTTTTCTGAAAACTTAACAATACTTTCATGATTATTTTTCAGGCGGCGTGTCCCTGGCCTTCATCGTGTTTCCCCAGGTGATGACGAAACTCCCGGTGTCTCCCCTGTGGTCCATCCTGTTCTTTCTGATGTTAATCACGCTCGGACTGGACTCGCAGTTCATCATGGTTGAAACTCTCACAACTGCTATAGAGGTAAGCGAAGCTAACAATAAGTGAGCAACCGGCTAACCTCAGACACGTTTAGAGTGACAAACCGCAGTCATAATCAAAGTGACCAACCTCAGACACAATCAGAGTGACCAACCTCAGATACACTCAGAGTGACCAACCTCAGACACACTCAGAGTGACCAACCTCAGACACACTCAGAGTGACCAACCTCAGACACAATCAGAGTGACCAACCTCAGACACAATCAGAGTGACCAACCTCAGACACAATCAGAGTGACCAACCTCAGACACAATCAGAGTGACCAACCTCAGACACAATCAGAGTGACCAACCTCAGACACAATCAGAGTGACCAAACTCAGACACAATCAAAGTGAACAACCTCAGACACACTCAGAGTGAACAACCTCAGACACAATCAGAGTGACCAACCTCAGACACAATCAGACTGACAGCCCCACAAAAAGCAGAGCACTTTAACGCACCCCAACACTCCAGGACCAGTGGCCGCAGGCACGAAAACACAAATCGGTGCTAATCATTCTGGCCTCAATCTTCATGTGCCTCATCGGCTTGAGCATGTGCACCCCCGGTGGACCCGAGCTGCTGACCATCTTCGATGACTACAGCGGCAGCTGGAACGTCATGGCCCTGTCCGTTCTAGAATGCATCGCAGTCGCCTGGATCTACGGAGCCAGACGATTCGCCAACGACATTGCCGTTATGACTGGGCCGAAAGTCTGCGGCTGCATGTCCTGGCGGCTCACCAAATGGTGGTGGATCGCCTGCTGGGGCTTTGTAACGCCTGTGTTTCTCAGCGTAAGTTGGCAGTTTGCCAGGATGCGAAAGCCGTGCAAAAGCGAAAAAAACTTTTAAAAAGCGCCATGGTCAGAGCGTCCTTCCTAAGAATTGGATTCCCTCTGCGGCGACCACGAAGATTTATCAGGAGGGTTCTCTTGCAGTGCGGCCTGGGGGGTTGGGGTGTGTTCAATGTACGTAAATTAGGGCCAAACCCCTAATTGCACGCACAGTGTACACTGCCTGGCGATAATAAAGTCAGACGGTAGATGTACATGAGCGTGTGCCTGGCTGGGTACAGTATCTTCTGCTTACAGCACACGCTCGTCAGTTGTTGCGCAACAAGATTAAAAAACTCTTATGCGATTCTTTTTATCATTATTGAGCAGGTCACTAAAAACTAAGCGCTCCTTTTTGCTCGTGCAAAAGACACTAGCAGACTTTTAACTTAACAGATGAGCAAGAGAACCTAATTAAAGTCTCCCTGGCTAACCTACATCCGCAGGCGATCATGGTTTACTCCTGGGTGGACTTCGCACCGTCGCAGTACGCTGGGCGCAACCTGCCCGCCTGGTCGCAGGCTGTCGGCTGGCTGCTGACCACCAGCGTGCTGATCATTGGCATCGCCGTGTCCGCCCGAATCGTCTGGCTGATGCGCCGTTCGCCCGGCCGGCTGATTCGACCGGCGACCAGCTGGGGACCCGAGCTGCCGCAGTTCCGTCAGGCCGTCGCCGCCGAGGGCTACGCCGATGATTTCTGCGTTGATCCGACCAAGACGGCGGAGAAGGAGGCCGCGTCGGGATCGACTGGAGGAGCTGGTGCCGACGGAGTTGTGAGTTCTTGATTTTGCAGTGTTTTCCTCATTGTTTACGAGTATCCACATCAATTCTACCCTATTCACAAAAATGTCACTGTCGGTTAAAATGACATTCTCGAAGTTAGAAAGTCACTCCACTCGGGGCAGTTGCTGTCGTCTGGTGAAAAAATCCCGAATTCTTCCAGTCAACATGTCATTCTACTTGTAGCAATGTCACTTTATTAGTAGAATATCACTCTCGTAATAGCAATCTCAGTCTCGTTGTGGCAGTGTCTCTTTTGCTGGTAATAGTCGTCACATGGTTTTTATGCCAATTTTCTGGTGACAATATCTCCCTAAAAGGATCGGTTTTAGACGCTAGTGCCACCATCTAGCTGTGAATTTTTATTTTTTGGTTGGTTTTGCCCAGCAGGTTTGTCCAACAATAAACAGCTATTAATTCAATTGCATCCCGCAGGGCTGCCCAGCAACCGTATCGCATATGTACGACTCGATGGTCTACGCGCTTTGAGGCTGTTATCGTCGGAAAAACATAATCCATAGCTGTTATCGATCAATAGAGAAAAATGTATCGTAGCTCGTAAAATACAAGCACATTTCAGTAATTGAAGCCCATTTAACGACTCCAGTAAATAACGCAGTGAAAGGATGCGGGTGACTTTTCAAATTGTTGTTAAATTGAGTCCTAAAAATCATTGGGATATACATCTAGCTTGTTTAGAAAGATAGACAAGGAGTAGTGAAACACTCGGACAGCCTTCAGATTTAAGAAAGAGATAAGAGGGGTAGAGAAACACTCTGCCAGCCAATCAGATTTAAGGAAGATCTAAGAGGGGTAGAGAAATAGTCGGCCAGCCAATCAGATAAAAAAAGAATTAAGAGGGGTAGAGAAATACTTGGTCAGCCAATCAGATTAAAAAGAAAGAGATAAGAGGGATAGAGAAATATTCGGTCAGCCAATCAGATTAAAAAGAAAAATAACACTGGAGGTAATGCGTTACAGATCTTTGATTGCAATAAAAAGCTATATTTTTTAAATCCAACTGCATGTACGCTGTTTTCAAATCGAGATTTTCTTGCAATTGCATGCAAAAGCACCAAAATATTAATTAGACTAAAAATTTTAATCCGGATCCTAATTTTAATTATTACAATTAATGAAGGTTAGCTTGATTATGTACTGTAAATCGTACTTATGACATCTATAATTGCAAAGACAATCGAAAGCTCAAAAATTTAGAACTTCAGGATGTGGATCTTTTTTGTTAACTTTGTGAAAGTATGAAACGACAGCTAAGGTGCAGTGACAGGAAGTTGTTTCCGTATGGCAGTTTATGCGACAGTCATGACAAAACTTGCAGATTGCGTGCTCAAATAACATTTTTTCACCACAAAATTCTGGCCTTGCAACCTGGAAATCGGCCAAGCTGAATCGAACTTTTATTTATATGATAAAATCTTTCAAACAAAACCAAATTTAATAACGTATGTTAAAACATGCATGATCCAGCAAAGGAGAAGTTCAAAGTATGAATTTTTTTTCAATTTTAAGTCCTTTCATGCCCAATTGGAGGAATTTCAGTCGCTAACTTTAAAGGGCTTCGGTGATTAATGCATATAAATATCCATACTAGCGGCATACCGTAAAAGTTTACTGCTTAAGCACGATTTATTCTACTTAGTTAGTACTATAAAGCGTAGAGACTTGATCAAACTCGAATCAGCCAAATTTGCCCTGTTTGCAGTCAAAACGCTTCAGTCTCATTAAATTCAAAGTGAGCTATGCTCGTTATTTTTCGAGTCGTTTCAAGAAAGAGTCATTAAAGACGTAAAAAGAAGCTCTCAAAGTTAATTTCTGCTTTCGGATATGTTTGCAAACTTGCTGCTTTGAAACGGCGCAAAGCAATTTGTCTTATTCACACAGCTGATTAAGAACACCTGTTATAATATAAACTGCCAATTAAAAAATTGAATAAAATTTCCAGAAAAATGAGAGGCACCATCTTAACTCGCTGATTACAATTTCTTCAAAAAATTCTAGCCAAGTTTTTTGTGAACTGAAACTAGAGCTTCGATCATTATCTTCTGCTTTATAAAAGCAGTAACACGTCCGCCATGCCTTCAGCAATCTATTTATTAGCAGCTCTTTCGTCTCTAGTCGGTGCCAGTCAGTACGAGAAGGTCATCGGTCTTCAGTGCATGAGACCGCAGTTTGTGGAGACTCACCCGATGGCCAGGTCGGACATTGAGTGCTCCGTCTTGTGCGACATCACAATTGACTGCCAGGCCTTCTCTGTGGCCGACGGTCCGTGCCGCCTGTTTGTGTTCAACAGGTGCAGCAAGTACGTGAGAGACTGCGCCTGCACTCGCCGAGCTGCCGTGTTTGTGAAGCAGCAGCCGGGACTGCCGCCAGGAGCCCTGTGTCCTGTCGGATTCGGAGACGACCTGTGCGGCACCAAGTACAAGTTCTACGCCGGGATCAAGGACTGGTTTGAGGCCAAGGCTGGCATCGATAGAGAGCCCGGTCTCACCATCTTCGCTGACGTCACGGACCAAGCTGAACTGGCTCATATGCACCAAATATTGGTAAAGCGCCATCTTTCAATAATTTCTATCGGCGGCTTCCAGCTGTCAGGCAGTGCCGAGCCCGCCGGAGGCTGGGTTTGGGCCAGCTGCAACTCCAGCATCGATAGCGGCCTGTGGAACACCGTGGAACCAAACAACGGAGGAGGATTGGAGCACTGCACTGTCGTTGGATCTAGTTTTGATAGATTGAATGACGGCACAGCCAGCTAGCTACCATGGCTATGCTGGATTCCTTGGCGAGTGCATTTCGCCTTTCGAATAGCAAGGACACTTCAATTAGTAACGAGAATTAAAAATGAGAGCCAAGAACGAAAATTCGCATATTTTGATGTTTTGAGCATTAGTTACTGTTCAAATAGCGTTCAAATTGTAACCTTTGCTCGGCAGTAGTCCAAACAGCGAAAATTGGTTTTTAAAAAGTTTTTTTCTCACGAGCAGAATTTACGGCTAAGTTACGAGCAAGGACTACTAGAGTGACTCATAGTGGTTCTTGGTTACAAGAAATTAGAGTTCCATTTAAGAGCTTTTAATAATAAAGCAAATGGATAGCAACAAAAGGTACACTTGAATGTCGGACCATTAATTTACGAGCGTAATTACGTAATATCTGACAAATTTTGCAGGAAAATTACTCGCGAATTCATGGAGACGCAAGTAGACCTGTAGCACACATTCGGGAAAATTCCATGGAATTAGTAATTCGAATATATTTTTTACTTTCAAGAAATTTCTAGAAATTATTTATTTCAGTTTCTACCACAGATACTATAATGACAGATCTGAATTTCTACTGAACTAAAAGTAGCTTGCAAGCAAGCATCAAGGACCACTATGAGTAGGACGGGACATTCTGTTTCTTTCTTTTTATTGATTTTGGCACAAATCAGGCCACCGCTTTTGGCTGGAAGCAGATCAAACGATCTTATTCTAAGTTAAAGTTCTTCTGTTCCTCCTCTATTAGTTATTGAAGTTCACACCAGGAACCAGGCCACAGCAACATCCTTGGCAACGAGCTGGTTGACCAGCTCGCCAAGGCCGGTAGCAAACCGGACGGCACGCACCGGGTGGTGAGGCCCCCCATGCCCAAGTCTACCATCACCACAGACCAATAAGTATAACTAGACTGGCGCATAGAGCACTGCCTGCCCAGGCATGCTATGAGACAAAAAACTAATTCTAAAAATGGCCCCAGAGATTCCTTCCCCAACCGATCGATATTTGGTGCAGGACGGGGACCCTCTCCCTCTCTTCCCCTAACTTCAAATATGAATAAGATAATACAAACGTTAAAAAAGCTAATTAAGTACAAACTCAAAACAATATCAGCGAGCTCTAGAATTTAGAAGAAACAATTAATAATCTGGCCTTTTAAAGCATCGAAATGCTACAAGCTGAATGTTAAGGCATAGTCAGAGACAGCAGTTTGAGTAGCTACGAGAAAATCTTACAAACGAAAAGCCGATAGCGAGACGATTTATTATATTAGAAACCTTGGGGCTAAAGCACCCCACGCTACGTACATGAAATATTCAAATGAGTGCTTGCGCGTAAGGTGAGAATGTACATGGCAGTCAAATGATGAAAGGGAATAAAAGTACATAGGCAGAGAGCCTACTCAAACAAACAACGACATAGCCCAACACTGCCCCACGCAAAAGCAGATGTGAAGCCAAAACCCGGCAGCTTTGAAACAGCAAGTCAGTCACAGTCACTAGCATTACTAGTCCTTATAGCAGATCGGCCGTCGAGGGCGGAGCTCATACGTGCGGCCGGACGGCTGGGACGCCGACAGCTCCGGATCAGAAAGCGGCTCGCCTGCCGTGCCAGAGAGCTGATCGAGCGGCCTTGGGTCGGGTTCGGCGGACTCAGTCGGCTGGGGAGTCCCCGGGCGGCCGCTCCATTGATTTGCGTGCGCCAGCCGCAGGCCGCCATCAGATTGATCCTCTGGAGTTACCAGCGCCGTATTCTGCCCGTGTTGCACCACAAACTTGGCCGGAACCGGAGAAGTCCCCGGTCGCACCCTCAGCCAGATTGGCTCGCCCACCTGCTCGGTCATAGTTAGGGGGTGGCGAAGTCGACGACCGTACATCAAAACATCCGGCGAGGCAGCGCGGTTTCCGCTTGGTCTGCTGGTTCTAATCGTAAGAAGCAGTTTCTGGAGAAAGTGATCAAATGGAACCACTTTCGTCCACGCTTTGAGTCCATCCTTAATGATTCTCACCAGCCTTTCTGCCTGACCGTTCGAGGCGGGATGGTACGGTGGAGTGTGCAGCTCCTGGCATCCGATGCTTCGCAGCCACTGTGAGACTTTCTCCGATTTGAACTCCGGCGCATTATCTGACACCAGCGTCCGAGGCACTCCGTTCCTTGCAAAAACTGCTCTTAGAACACGCAGAACACTGTCCGCAGAACGATCAGGGACCTGAAATGCCTCGGGCCAACCCGAGTAGGAGTCCGACAACAAAAAAAGCAAACCGACTCCAGAAATCTCACAATGGTCCATATGGACACGGGACCACGGCTCACTCTCGGCTGGCCAGATTTCTATTTTCCTCTGCTGGACTGGCCGAATTTCAGAACACCTTTGACAGCCACCAAAACTCCTTTATTATGTGTGCCTTGGTATTGTCAGCACTCGGGTGAACTTCGTCGTGAGCCGCCTCCAGAATACGCCTGCGAAGAAAGGGAGGTGGCACAATTCGGGTTCCGTGAATCACTAGGCCCTCTTCAACTGACAGCGCCTCTCGGCACGCTTTGTACGGCCTCTCCACCTGCGACACCTGCCCCCACCTGCCTGTTCTTATTCTCTGCTGCAACCGCCTCAACAACGAGCACATCTTGGTTCCCTCACGAAGTTCATGCAGTGTTACTAAGGCTCCTTCTGTCAGAACATTGGGCTCTACCTGGTGAACATATTCAGATTGGCCATCTCTTTGAGCAAAGCTTAAGCGAGACAGCATCGGCATCCGCCATCAGCCTTCCAGGTACATACTCAACCTCATAGTCAAACGCAGACAGCCGCAGCGCCCAACGCATTAATCTTGCTGACACAGTTTTAGGAAGATTCTTACCGGGATTGAAGATATACTTGAGTGGCTCATGGTCTGTCTGAAGTGTAAACTTCTTGCCGAGCAATCTTGCGGGCTCTCTCTACCGCCCAGACAATGGCAAGAGCCTCCCTCTCAATATTTGAATAATTTGCTTCTGATTTCGTAAGAGCGCGAGAGAGATACATGACAGGATGCTCTGACTGAACCAGAACAGCACCTAGAGACTGCTCACTAGCGTCAACGCGCAGACACACGGGGGAGTTGACATCGAACGGTTTCACGCAAGGATTCGAGCTCAGGCACTGCTTGATTTTGACAAATGCGGCTTCCGCGGCTTCACTCCAGTCAAAAATTCGGTCCGCTCGACGAAGCTCCTGCAGGGGCCGGCACTTCTCAGAAAAATTAGGAACCAACCGCCCATAGAACTGGGCGAGTCCCAGAAATCGCTCAAGATCCTTCTTATTCCTTGGAGCCTCCACATCTTGAATTTTCTGAACCATTCCAGGATCCGGCTTGATCCCGTCCTCATCGATGACATGACCGAGGAACTTCAAGCTGTTGGCCTCCAAAATACACTTAGCCTCGTTGATCTTCACATTGGCCGCTTTCAACTTGTCCATCACCCCTGCTCTGATTTTCTGCAGCTCTGTGCTAGACACAGCTCCAATAAGTACATCATCCTGGTACACGATCACACTCGGATGTTCGCCAAGCAACTTCTCCATCTCGCGCTGGAACACTGAAGGAGACACCTTGATGCCGTATGGCAGCCTGTTAAAACGATAACAACCAAAAGGAGTGTTGATAGTGGTGATTGCCTTCGACTCATTCTCCAAAGTAACCTGATAGTAGGCATCAGACAAGTCAAGTCGACAGAACAGCTTCTTGTTCGCCATCTTAGAAAACGCCGTCTCAATTGACGGAGTCAAGTACGTCTGATCAAGCACCAATTGATTGACAGCAGTATAATCTCCACAAATCCTCACAGACGCTTTGTCAGACTTAACGGTCACTACTATTGGGCTGCCCCATTCTGAGGATGTTACTTTCTCCACTATTCCGGCCTTCTCCATCATGTCCAACTCCTTCTTCACAAGTGGACGCAGCGCTAAGGGCAGCTCTCTCGCTGGCTGGAAAATTGGCCTGGCACCGGGCTTCAACCGGATCTCTCCAACCGCTCCCTTGATGCCCAACAAACTCTCATACCTGTTGTCGCTTGGTGGGCTGGTTTCCTTGATATGATGAACAGACAGAGAGCTGAGCAGGTCCCTGCCGAGAAGTCCAAACTTCTGTTCGCAGTCGATAACGGGGAGCTCTGCCACAGCGAGGCGGCCAGCAGCCCTCACCGCAGGTCTCAATCAGGCACTCGAGCACACCGAGCTGCTTCATCACATGGCCGTCGTAAGCCAGCATCCGAGACTTGGCTGATTTCAGAGACGGCCTTCCCATATCGTCCCAGATCTTTCTTGAAATAAGTGAGCATGACGCTCCGCTGTCCTTTTCCATTTTAACCTGCTTATTGTTGATCTTTACATTGCAGAAAGCAGCAGGAGAGCCCTCACCGCAGTAGAAAACTGGCTCGTCACGGTTCACCGCAGAATCTGTACACTTAGCCTGGGCGGACGTGGCGAAATGTGTCCTGGAGCTCCGGCAAACCCTAGCGAAGTGGCCAAGCTTGCCACACTTATGACAGGTGATCTTGAGAGCTCGGCAGTCAGTCGGCTTGAAGTGCTGCATCAGTCCGCAGCGCTGGCAGTTCTGGCCTCCAGTGATCCGGGACCTCGCCTTTTCCACTGCGTTGACGCTGTCGGTACTTCCAGGCTGTTCCAGGCACGGAGTATCGGCCTGATGCACAGTTGAATCCCCTTGAGCTTCGCCAGAGGCCAATGGTCCAGACGAGAAGCTGTTGACCAACTGAAGTTGCTGTACATACTCAGTGATCTGGTCCACAGAGAGCTCTGCTGAGACTTCGCGCTCGAGGACCTTACTCCTGACCTCCTGGTTGTTGAGACCGGCAATAAGTCGCATCTTGATCAGCTGCTCAGCTGGGTCGATGTTCTCCTCTTTCAGCTTCTCGAACTCACAGACAACTGACTGTTCACGGAGGCGAGCAGCAAAGCCAGCGACAGTCTCGCCCTCTCCTTGACGCATGGACATAAAGGCCGTTCTCTCGGCGATTAGCAGCCTCTTCTTGGGCTCCAGAAACCTTATGAGACATTCTTCAATGTCCTTCCACTTCATCTGCGAAAGTTGCTTCGGTGCAACCAACTGCTTTACTTTAATGAGCTGCGCCACTCCAAGGCAACCAAGGAATGCGTCAGTTTGCGACAGCTTGCCATCGGTGTCCTGAACTCCCTTTGAGCGCGCCTGAGCGTTGAAAACTTCAACCCATGCCCTCAGCTCTTCAATGCTGTTAAGGGGCAGCGGGTCCCGTAGCTTGATAGACATCTAGCGCAATCCTGCTTGCGACGCCAAAATGTTAAGACATAGTCAGAGACAGCAGTTTGAGTAGCTACGAGAAAATCTTACAAACGAAAAGCCGATAGCGAGACGATTTATTATATTAGAAACCTTGGGGCTAAAGCACCCCACGCTACGTACATGAAATGTACGTTCAAATGAGTGCTTGCGCGTAAGGTGAGAATGTACATGGCAGTCAAATGATGAAAGGGAATAAAAGTACATAGGCAGAGAGCCTACTCAAACAAACAACGACATAGCCCAACACTGAAGCTTCAAAAGTCTCAAAAAAGAAACGAACTGTGGGCAGTTTCTGCAACGCGTATGGCTGCAGCAACTGTTCTAAAAACACAAGCGGACGCAGTGTCTCATTTCACTCTTTTCCGAAAGACAGCGAGATGAAAAAGAAAGGGCTCATTGCATTGCGGCGCGTGGACTTCGAACCCTCCACGTCATCGAAAATCTGCTCTGAGCACTTCACTGCAAACTGTTTTGTGGAGCAGCTTGAAGGTTCTCGGCAAACTGCCTTTATCAAACGACGAATTTATCCGAACGCCGTTCCATCCATCTTCCCTGCGTTCCCGGAGCATCTGCAACGGAAAGAGAAAGAAAGGAAGACCGAAGCTGCAGCTTCAGCTCAAGAAGTTGACTTCACAGTCTTCATGGGATCGAATGCCGACAGTAAAGCATCTGAGCAAGTTGCAGCTGCAGGGCCATCTGTAGAGGAGCCTCTTGGAGAGCCGCTAACTGATCCCCACTGTAACTGTGAGTAAGAATGTTTTTAATGAGAAATTGAAGGAGTTGAAAAATCTGAAAAGAAGATGCAAGCGTCTTTTGGCATCACTCAATAGTCGCCAGAAAAACTCTGTCGCCATCAAAATTCTGAAACTATCATTGGATAGCAAGAATAAAAAAATAAAATCACTTCGCATTAGACACCAACGCCTTAAAATCAACAGAGCAAGCCTAAGAGAGGCTTTGGATGCCTTGAAGAAGAAAAATATAGTGAATGAGAGGGAGGCATGGGAGGCATCGCGTCTACAGGTGTTGAAAACTAATTCTCTCCTAAGGCATTTAATTCCACAACGTTTAAAGAGAACAAAAAAGTTTCCTCAAGAAGTTCGAAATTTTGCTTCAACCATGCACTTCTATAGTCCTAAAGCGTATGAGTATGTTCGCAAGTACTTTCAGCTTCCTCATCCCTCATCGCTTCGAAGATGGACAGCAAATGTTAAGTCTTTCCAGGATTTTGTGAGCAAGCGTTCCAAGAATTATCGCGTCAGCGAGGAACTGGCGACAAGTCATTCGACTACTGCAACCTAATAGCGGACGAAATGTCGCTTAAAGCGATGGTCGAATGGGATAGAAATGAAGGTCGCTTTTTCGGCTACGTTGATAAGGGAGAAGGCAAGCAAAGTGACGAGGAAGCAACATCTCCATCAGTTTTGATGGCTGTTGGATTAAAGAGTTACTGGAAGCTGCCGTTGGGCTACTTCTTCGTCAATGGTGTCGATGGAGAGTTCTTGTCGAGTGTAGTTGAAGAGTCGATTGAACGGTTGTATCAGGTCGGTGTCGTAGACATATCATTCACCCGTGATCGAACGCAGCTTAACAGCCGTGTATTGGAGCCGCTTGGTGCCAGGATCAGATCTCCTACAGACGTAACAGCATATTTTTTACACCCTTGCGACCAGACAATTCAAGTAGCTATTTTTCTTGACGTGCCGCATATGCTCAAGCTAATTAGAAATAGGGGTGTTCGGGGTTCGGGGTCGGGTCGGGTTTTCGGGTCGGGTTTTGGCACCGAGTCATGAGCAAATTTTACATCAATGTGCGAATGAAGAAACTGGCAAAGGACCTGGCCCATGCCCGATCAAGGCCAGGAAAGAGGCAGAAGATACTGAGAAATGCTATATTTCTTAACCTTTAGGTGCGGAAAAGAAGGATGATGGTAAGCTCCTCTTAATGCTAAGTGTTTTAGGCTTTATTTTCAATTGCTAAAACTATTTGATGCCCGAAAAAACGAATTTTCCACGCTAATTTACAGTATAATTTCCCTTCACACGGCTGTTTTCTATTTGGTCGCGGTAGGAAGGCACCAAATATCGATTCCGCCAATGCGCAGTCTAGTTATACTTATTGGTCTGTGACCATCACCCGGGCCATTGACGCTTGGCTCAGACACCAACACCAGCTGCACTGGAACAGCTGCACCGACTACAGGCAATCGCGCTCTGCAATGCCTAACATCAACCGGAAAGTCTCTGACTATCTGATTTCTCTCAATAGAACTGATCTCAGAGACATGTGCATGTCAGTAGTAAGTAGTAAGTATCTCCGTAGTGTATTCTTTTGAAAAAAATGAGCCTTCAAAAATTTTTCTATGAAACAGAGTGTCCCGTCCTTCTACTCCTAGTGGTCCTTGGCAAGCATATGTGTTGGGTGACCTATCTAGTCATTTTAGTATCTGTGGTTCCTACGAAATAATTTGTATTATTAATTAATTAGTTAATCAGAAAATATTTACTTACTTTTACTTACATCGTGCTTTTGTTATAATGTTAGAATCTTCTAGAATATTCCGTCGTCACTAAAATAAGCATAAATATACGCTGCCTAAACAATCCATCTCTACCATTTGTTTCTCTCTAAACGGTCCTCATAAAGAAATCAATTGAAGGAAAAGCGAACCACTGACCTTCCATTTTATTAATTTCTTCAGACCTACCGTTGGTGATAAAATTAATTTTGTATTTTCTTTTTTTAACAGAGTCTGACCATACAAAAAATCATAATTTTATGTAACAGATTTTGTAATAAGACTACCTAATGCTATAAAAGACTATCAAATCGTTCTGAAATTCTAAATATTGCAAAAGAACAGAAAATATCCACCGCCACGTAGAATTTTTTAATGTATTTAAATATTAAAACACAAGTTAACATTATTTAAAAAACTTTAAATACAAAATGCGTAGAAAAAACAAAAAAGCATAAAGCATAAACGAAATGCGGCACTTACAAAGAGATCTTGAAAAAAAAGACTTTAAATGCCCTAAAATTAGAAAAGCGAAAAACAAGCTCTAAATAGCTCGTAACAAGAAAAGAAAAAAAATATAGTAACAAAAATACTACGGTAAATTTTAGTCAGGCAGGCGACAAAAAGCCCAAGTCCAAGGTAGAAGGGAACGTTAAAATCAGCCAATCACTGCTGATGCAGCAGCTGCCACCATTCGGTGTCGCATTTTCGCCGATAAATAGCGTGCTGGCTGGTCTCATTATTGGCACACAGCCGGACTGAGTAGCATTGGAACCAGGTCTGCTTCAGGCACACCCGGCCAACGCAGCGAACAATCTGCGGCTGCTGGCGGCAAAGCAGCTCCCGGACCTGCTGGATTGCGAGGCGAGTTTGGTATTCATCTCCCAGGGCATAGTGATTCCCCGTGAAATTGGGACGGTCAAATGCCGTCAGTGTGACTCTCAATTGAGACCATCCCCATATTGGTCATGTCAGGGACTAATGAAGTCCCTGGGTCACATATGCAACACTTAGAGTCACCGTCAAAGTGACCCTCAATTTTGCCAGCCGTGACCGTCCATGTGAGCCTCAAATGTGATCGTCCATGTGAGTATCAACTGTGACCGTCCAAGTGAGCCGCAACTGTGATCGTCCATGTGAGTCTCAACTGTGACCGTCCATGTGAGCATCAACTGTGACCGTCCATGTGAGCCTCAAATGTGACCGTCCATGTGAACTTCAACTGTGACAGTCCATGTGAACTTCAACTGTGACCGTCTGTTTCGTGCGATGCCGAATCGCGCAGAAAGTAAATCTGAGCCTTGCAGGCTCGCCCGCACTCAAGGGCTCTTGTCGTGTATATTTGCCATAGACTAATGGCTTTTACTTGTACTTATAATAGGTTGGTGCCCTTGGCACGAATACGCTAATACACAACACCTCCCCCCTAAAGTTAGTCAGACTTTCACTCGTAAGACTTTTTTTTGGGGTCAATTTGAAGTCGTTGTGGGGGCCTGCGATTCCGAGCAGACCCAGTTCTTCGCTGCGGTGCTTCGCCAGGGTTTCCACCAGTCTCCATTTCCAGGCCCGTTGTACGATTCTGATTGGGTGCCTCTCCGGCTTGAACTGGCAGCCTCCTGCGAAGCAATTTCCTGTTTCGTCGGAGCACGCGGCCACTCGTCAGTCTGACCAGAAAGTCATTGTTCTTCATAACCTCGACCACGACTCCGTACCGATCCCATCGCTTGTGCTGCGTGTCTTGAACAGCCACTCTGTCCCGCACTCGGAGCTTTGGCAGTTGGCTCGCCGTCGTGTTGTAGTAGCGCTCGATCCTATCCCGCTTCTCCGCCGCTCTCCTGTCCACTTCGTCAGATGCCATTTGCCACTCCTTAGCGAATGATCTTCGGTGGGCAGGCAGGGTGTCGCGCACCGGATGCCCGAACACTGTCATGGCTGGGGACCTCCCGTCGGAGCGTGGGGCGTTGCAGTAGATGAGCAGTCCCTGGGACACGTCGTCCCAGTTTGGTTCTCTTGATGTCACGTTCCAGTTGCCTCTGATGATCTTCTTCATCGCTTTAACTGCTGCTTCTGCTCGGCCGTTACTTTGGGGATACATCGGTGACGATCTCCTGTGCTCGACGTTCCATCGGCTCAAGAATCCTTGAAATGGCTTTGCAGCAAATTGTGGTCCGTTGTCTGTCCAGAGCAATTCCGGAACACCTTTTTCGCAGAACCGCTTCCGCAAGGCGTTGATGACCTTGTAGGTCGGTGCGTCAGTCCCGAGGTAGTCCAGTGTCGGCCAGCCAGACTTTCCATCTACAGTTACCAGGAACATCTTCCCAGCGTATTGGAACAAGTCTGCGTGCAGTTCTTGGAATATTCGCTCCGGTTCTTTTCGCGCAACCAGAGGTTCCTTCGGCTGACTCGGTAGGTTCTCCTGGCATGGGACGCATTTTCTCGCAGCCATCTCGATATCGTTGTTTATCCCGGGCCAATAAAATGCTGATCTTGCTCTTCCCTTCATCTTCATGACTCCGTGATGCATGCTGAGCAGCCTCTTCAGGACATCTGCTCGCATCTCCTTGGGAATGAGTAGCCGCTTTCCTACGACGATCAGGTTGCGCTCGACGGCCAGTCTGTCGCGCAAACTCCAGAATTGGCGCAGAGGAATTGGAAGATTTCCCTTTTCGTTTGGGAACCCTTGTTGGATTAGCTGCTTGAGCTCCTGATATTCTTCATCTCTGCTCGCTACTTGGATCACATGTGCTTCAGAAGCTTGGATTTCGTCCACTGCAGCCATAACACTTATTCCGTGCTCTTCCGCGATTTCTTCCTTCATGGTGGCGTTCTCAACTGGCGCTCGGGACAACGCATCCGCTGCCTTATGCTCGCTGCCTTTCACCCATCGTGCCGTGTAGTTGAAGCAGTCTAGCTTCTGGCGCAGTGTTTGTAGCCTTGGGTTCTCGATTTGGTCTAGGGTGTAGCGGTTCAAGATCGGCTCTAACGGTTTATGGTCGATGACGATTTCAAAGTCCGGCAGTCCTTCCAGAAACAGACGGCATTTCTTTGCTGCCCATGCGACTGCTAGGAGCTCCAACTCAATCATCGCGTACCGCCTTTCCGTTTCTGATATAAAGCGAGAACCTGCTTGGACTACCTTCCAGATGCCATCGTCTTGCTTTTGCTGGAGTACGAAACCCAGGCCTTTCAGCCGGGAAGCATCGGTATGCAGTGCGGTCTGTTTTGACGGGCTATAGTACGCCATGGTGGGAATTTTACTCAACTCGTTCCGCATTTTGTCGAAAGCCTCCTCGTGCTGAACATCCCAGAGGAACTCGCTCGTGGGCTTCAGCAATTCTCGCAGTGGCCCACCCAGCGTTGCTATTTTGCCGCTGCAGACTCCCACTTGGTTGACTAGGCCGAAGAATGCCCGGAGATCTGTTATGTTGTCCGGTCTTGGAAACTCCCTAATGGCCTTCACTATCGCTGGGTCCATTGTAAATCCACTCGAGTCAAGCTGGAAGCCGGCGAATGTCACTCTGGGCTGGGCTAGCACGAACTTGTCCGGGTTGAGGCTGATCCCACGGTCTCTGCATCGCAGCAGGAACTCCCGTACGGCTTGCAAATGATCCGGAAGGTTATCGTGAGCAATGAGTACATCGTCCACGATGTGATGCGTGTTCTGCAGATCCACCAGCACTTCGTCCATCCGTCTGTTGTAGTGTTCAGATATGGATGACAATCCGAATGGTGCTCGCAGGTATTTGAACCTGCCGAAGGGCGTGATGAATGTCGTCAGCGGTTGCGACTCGTTATCCAGTGGCACTTGGTGGTAGCCCTTCGTTGCATCCACAGTTGTGAAGAACCTTGCATCCTTCAAGTTCGACACTATTTCGAATGGCGTTTTGCTGATGTATCTTTCTCGAACGACATATTTGTTCAGATTCCGCAGGTCAACACACAGTCGGATTTTACTGCGGTCCTTCTTGGGCTGCACGGTGATTGGTGCACACCATTCTGTCGGCTCGGTCACCTTGGCTATGACTCCTTCTCGTTCCAGCTCTTCGAGTTCTCTCTTGAGCATCGGCTTCAGTGGCTCTGCGATCCTCCGCGGTGTTGAAACCGCAAAGGGCTTGGCATTGGCTGACAGCTTGATCTTGAAAGTTTCACCGGACATTCTGCCGATCCTTCTGCTGAATACGTCTGCGAACTCTTTCTGTATAGTCCCCACCGGGCTGCTGTCCCTAGCCCTGGGGTCCAGCCTTCCGATGATTTGTTGCGGGAAGTTTCTTGGAATGATACCGAGCTCGCGGCATGTCTCTCTTGACAAAATCATGCTGGACACTCCGCTGATGACATGAAACTGGCGCTTTAGCTCAACTTTACCCAAGCTTATTTTTAGCTGGATCGATCCCATGGACTTCAGATGCCTACCGTCTACGGCCTGTGGCTGTATGTCGGATGGTAGTAGGTTGTTCGCGTCTTCACCAAGACTTGGCAGCAGGTCCTCTGGGATAGCATTAATAAACGCCCCCGTATCCGGCAGAGCTGAGACGGTCTTTACGCCGTCTTCCGTGCTGATGCTCAGTTGCACACAGGTTGCCGACTTCTCACTTTGCCTGTTGCTGCCCGTAACAGATAGTATCGAATGGAGTTTCTCGGTTCCGACTGCATTCGAGCTACTTTGGCATTGCCTTGCGAAGTGGTTCGCCTTACCACATCTTTTGCATGATTTTCCCCATGCTGGGCATTTCTCTTTGCCGACCTCGTGTTGACGTCCACAGAACTTGCAGCCCCGGTCCGTGGCCGCAGTCCGCCCGCTGGCTTGAGTATGCGGTCCGGTCTTTTGAGCCTCAGCAGTGCCATGATGCCTTGACTGTTTGCCCTTCTTGTACGCTGACGCTCGTCGAAGAGCAGACATTTTCGACGTCTCGTTCTTCATTGCTGCGCAGTTCTTCCTGGAACTTTCCATTGTCTCGCAGATTGTCTTTGCGCGCTCCAGTGTGAGGTTGCTGCCTTCCTCCAATAGCTTCTCGACCGTCGCAGGGTCACGAAGTCCCATCACGATGCGGTCGCGCAGTTGAAGGTCTTCGCAGTTTGCACAGCATCTCTGGAAATTGCACCGAGCTGCCATGTCCTTGATGACCACGAACCAGTCGCTGAACGATTCCCCGTCCTGCTGGTTGCGCAGCCAGAACTCGCGCCGCTCAAAAATGTCATTTTTCTGGCCGCTGATGAACAGCTCCAGTGCCTTGATGGTTTCACCGGCGTCGTCCTTGTGCTCAGCCTTCAGCTGAGGCAGGCTGTCGACGACCCGGAGGGTCTCCATGCTCAGGCAGTGGCGCAATGCGAAGAGCCGCAGCTTTTTCTTCTCAGCTGCCTCTGCGATTCCGTTCAAGCCGGACAGCTCTTCAAATGCTTCCCACAATTTTTTCCATTGTGGGAATAGATGCTTCTGCGATTCGATGTCGAACTGGGGCGCTCCTCTGACGTCGATCTTCGGGGCCATGGCCAGAGTGACTCCACAACATATGTCGATGTCTGGGTCCGTCACTTCAATCTTGGTGAGCTTTCTCAATTAGCTGCTTGCGATGCCATGTTTCGTGCGATGCCGAATCGCGCAGAAAGTAAATCTGAGCCTTGCAGGCTCGCCCGCACTCAAGGGCTCTTGTCGTGTATATTTGCCATAGACTAATGGCTTTTACTTGTACTTATAATAGGTTGGTGCCCTTGGCACGAATACGCTAATACACAACACCGTCCATGTGAACTTCAACTGTGACAGTCCATGTGAACTTTAACTGTGACCGTCCATGTGAACTTCAACTGTGACCGTCCATGTGAACTTCAACTGTGACCGTCCATGTGAACTTCAACTGTGACCGTCCATGTGAGCCTCAACTGTGACCGTCCATGTGAACCTTAACTGTGACCGTCCATGTGAACTTTAACTGTGACCGTCCATGTGAACCTTAACGGTGACCGTCCATGTGAACTTCAACTGTGACCTTCACTGTGAACTTTAACTGTGACCGTCCATGTGAACCTCAAATGTGACCGTCCATGTGAACTTCAACTGTGACCGTCCATGTGAACCTCAAATGTGACTGTCCATGTGAACCTTAACTGTGACCGTCCATGTGAACTTGAACTGTGATCGTCCATGTGAACCTCAAACGTGACCGTCCATGTGAACTTCAACTGTGACCTCCATGTGAACCTCAAATATGACTGTCCATGTGAACTTGAACTGTGACCGTCCATGTGAACCTGAACTGTGACCGTCCATGTGAACTTTAACTGTGACCGCCCATGTGAACTTGAACTGTGACCTCCATGTGAACCTGAACTGTGACTGTCCATGTGAACTTTAATTGTGACCTCCATGTGAACCTGAAATGTGACCGTCCATGTGAACCTCAAATGTGAGTGTCCATGTGAACTTTAACTGTGACCGCCCATGTGAACTTGAACTGTGACCTCCATGTGAACCTGAACTGTGACTGTCCATGCGAACTTTAATTGTGACCTCCATGTGAACCTGAAATGTGACCGTCCATGTGAACCTCAAATGTGAGTGTCCATGTGAACTTGAACTGTGATCGTCCATGTGAACCTGAACTGTGACCGTCCATTGATCCGTCCCAATCGAAATTCATACTTGCATGTCAAGATCCATGGATGGTCCCAAAACGGTCACAGGGCCAAAAAAGACCGACAAACTTTTATGCGGGGAAGCGATTGGGCCTGCGCCAAAAATGACGCTGGCACATTGGCGATCCAAGACCTTCAAAAAAAGCAGCCTCTATCAGCAGGACAACGCTCATAGCAACCGCATTCATTATTCCCCAAACATTGCACCGGCTGAAGTTCAATAGAATTCTCACCACATCTCTAGCTGCATCGGCGTCCATTTCAAAGTAGACGCAGCGAAGCGGCTCGCCTCCGCCAACAAAATCGCGCAGAAAAAATTCCCAACCGCCGGCTACGCTGCTCATATTGTCACTATTATTATTATTATTGGCGTTGCTATAATGTGGCCAAAACAGCGGCCGAGCTGCTCCAGTCAGACAGCCAACCAAATCTAGCAGAGCCAACTGATCAGTCGGCAGACGACTGGCCACTTCAATAGCACGGCTTGGAGGGAAAGCCAGCACTACCTGCAAAAGTAAGGGAAAGATAGACTGAGCCTAATCTTCTGCTCTTCACTCTCACTGTGGGTTTCTATAGGATACCTGGCCTCGACTCTGATGCGATTGAGTCGCCTGAGGCGTCATCTGCTGCGGCGGCGGCTGAGGCTCGACTGACTGGCGCGGTCGTTTCACCTCGGGCTCGGCAGTTTCACTTTTAATAGAGGCAGAAACAGTTGTAGGGGCGACCTGAGCCGTCGGCGGCGGAGGCGGCTGCTGCATAGGTGCTGGCGGCGGTTGAGGCGGCGCGGGCGGCTGTATTAGAAAACCACCTTGAGCATCGAAGGTGTAAAGTACATCTGACTGAACTCCGAACTGCTGCTGAGCCATCCAATTAGGCTGCATTGACTGCTGGTACTGATGCTGCAGCTGCTGCTGCGGTGGTGCCGGTGCAACTTGATAGTCTTCTTGAACCGGCTGGAGCAGGCGCTCCAAGCTATCCTCGTCTACAAAAATCCGGTCCTGCTGAAGAGCCTGTTGCTGCATTGCCTGATAGTTGGCCTGCTGAAACTGATTCATAGGCTGAATAGGCTGGCGTTCAATGATTGCGTGCTGCTGATTCTGCGGCCACAGGTCTGGCAGCTGAGGTTGCGCAGACTGGGGCATTCCGTGTGACCCACGCTGCTGCTGCCGTATTGGCTGTTGTTGCGGCTGAAACATCTGCATCTGCCTCTGCTGGCGCAAGTCTTGGTGACTGAGAGGCGCGCTCTGATGCTGCTGTGCTTGCCAACTTTGCTGCCTGAACTGACCAGAACTAGATTGGCCATTGAAACCTTGCAACATACTGGACACTGAAATTCAAATCATGATTAATTAATAATAAAAACTAGCACAAATTAACTGAACCAGGCCACTAAAGATTACTAGATAAGCTCTACAGTTCTAAGCATCCTACTTTTCTATACTGTAGCATTCGGCACATTAGAATAATACAATGTAGCTCCGCAGGTTACAAATAATGAGATGGCTCATTCAAACAATTATACAAAGTTCTCAAAAGTCTATTCACTTTAATGAAAGAATTCCTTGTCCTATAATACTAGTGGTAATGTGAATCAGCCCTTAGATGGGCCTATCTAGTAGGAAATATCCACCTAGAGTAAAATCAATGACAACCTAGGCTTTGAAATTTTTTAAATAAAATTTTTAGAAATCAATTATAAAAATGGCACAATGAAACTCAATTGCCTTGATGACAAAACTAATTTTCCCAAAGAAATTACAGATATAACATTTGTCCTTGGGCTTAGGTAACTTGCATTATACACTATGCACCAAAAAATGGATACCCTCTTGCCTTGTATCAATTGCACACTTCAATTCAAGTGGCAGGCTGGCTTTTGGAGGATGGAGTGGGTGGGTGGTGGGGTGCAGTGACTGGCCAAGATGATTTTCACTTCTCCTTCACTTCCTCCCTCTCTTGCTTTGTTATTTACTTTGTTAGTCATGTGACCATGTGGTTAAAAATTTTTCCATAAGGTTGCTTTCTAAAAGGGATATCCATTTTTTGGTGCATAGTGTATAATGCATATATAACAATATTCTATATTAGTAATTAGTATCATCACAAGTCTAAATGGGTTTTTATTTGCTTTTGATTTAGAAGAAATGCATAGTTAATGAAGAAATTTATTATTCCCCTTTTATCTACTTCATTCCTCTATGTATATAATAAAAATTTCTTAAAAAAACAACAAAAAATATAGACTATAGTAATCCTTTGAAAAAATGACTTAATTCCTAATGGAAATAAATCAATAGTAATGTTAAAGATAGTATAAAAATTACCTTTTTAACAATGTTTTAAGTAGCTACACCTGTGTACTAGAAAGATTTTACATGATTAAAATTAAGTTGTAAGTTTATAGTTAAAAGCACAGCAACATATTACTATGACTAAGTCTAGAATATTCATCTTTAGCACCAAATATAGCCAGCTATTTACTATAATAATGAAAAACTATACATCAAATTAGCATAAAATAAATTATAATTAGTAATAGATTTTAAGCAAGTTACTATTAAATATGTTTGCTGATATCACTATGTATAATTATACTCACTTTTGTATGATAGCTAATAAGAAAAATAATAAATTTACTTTTAGCTAATTTAGAAAAACTGGTGTGAAAGACAAAATGAGTACATCCAAAATAAAAATTTAAAATGAAATTTCTTGATTGAAATGGTTTTAGTAATCCCTGTACAGTAAATCAGACCAGCTAGCATAGGTTAGATTAATTTTTAGTGGATAATTTGTTGTCAAATTATTTAAATGTTGGCAGTTGTTATTCGTCCGGTTGACCGGACAAATAGCCGTGTTGGATATTCGTCCGGTAAAATTAACATAGAATTGTTTGGAATTTATACAGTTAAATGGAGAAAGACATAATGATTGTGACCGTTCAATGGATTTTAATTGCTAGACTCGTAAAATTGTTTTAGTTGAAAGTCAGGAATTTAAAATGCTTGCATGCAGTGCTCGATAATCAAAAATTCTGTGTGTAACTCACGTCTACCAGCTTCAAGGAGTAAAATGTTCATTTGAAGTGATCAATTTATTACGCGATATTTAGAAAATTTATAATGTGATAACAAGCTATCGCAGATTTGAATAGTTTGATTTTTGTGATTTACAGTGTTTATCGATATCAGAATGTATATTTCTATTTGCTAGCAATCTGAGAATGAAAGTATAGGCCCTATGACAATTAGATATGACAATACATGTATGCGCACGCAAAAAAGTACTGATTTTTTTAATTTTTATTTGTATGAAAAAAAACGAATGAGAAAAAATGAAGAAATAATACAATAATACAGAGCAATTATTTATGGGAGGACTGATAACAACGATTAATATTTGGGATTGTAAAATCTACAACGCAATACTTCAGTAGGTATTCAGAGCAGTATTTTTAGCTATATATTTATAATTATATTCATCTCTGTAATAAATTCTACTAGCTCCTTTGTTAGTAAGTATTGAAACTATCATCTGCATATAGCTAAAATGTCATGTATAGAATTAAAGTATAGTAATTAATTACTGATGTAAGTGCACATAAATTTTTTTAATTATGCAATAGTCATAGGAATTGGATATGATGTATACCCATTACTACTACTGCTACCACTACTTGTCAGCATGAAAGGTAACTTTTCTGCATTTTAATATTCCAGATGGTGACTAACATTAGTGTTGGGACAAAATTTTCTTCATATGAACAACTCTGTGAGGCTGTAAAGAATTATGAAGAGAGTCATTTTGTTCGGTTTTATGTGCGAGACAGTAGAAAGTTAGTGGCACAAGAGAAGCAACGCATTAAAAGAGCAATCGACCACCACCTGCAGTTTTATGAGGTGACATTTGCCTGTGTACATGGTGGAAAAGAGCGAAAGTCAACATCAACTGGATGCAGACCAAAGCAGGCGTAAGTACTTTAGATTAGGGGTGTAACCATGGGGGCAGGGGGGCCGCCCCCAATTGGTTGGCAATCTGTGTGGAACCCATAGCCCTTGGCTGTAGTTTCAGTGCCCTTGGCAGTTGTTTCGGCGCCCTTGGCAGTAGTTTCAGTGCCCTTGGCAGTAGTTTCAGCACCCCTTGGCAGTAGTTTCAGTGCTTTCTTCCCAAAATTGTTTAAAATTAAAAAAAATGTTTTATTTCTCAGGACTCTACAGCTGGGTTGCCCTGCTAAGATCCGTGTATGTGCTTCTAAATGTGGTCATTTTCTGGAGATACGCAATTTTGTTGATGAGCATAATCACACTACAACAAAGGTATGTTGATTACGACATGATTAAAACTATTGCAGGTGATATAGTTCTACTAGGAGCATGTGTTGTGTCATTTATTTTATATTTCAGTCAATGAATAGTTAATAGCAATTGAATCTCTCCTATCTTGTTTATTTTAGGCAGCTTTCGAACTTCTGCCCCAGTCCCGGCGCTTGACACCAGATGAGCAACAGCAAGCAAAAATGTTTCTTCAGGTTGGGGCGAACAAGAAGCTGCTGCAGAGCCATTTTCATGAAGTCACAGGAAAGCGAGTTCTCCTGCGCGATATTCACAATGTTGCGGCATCCATCAAGGCTACGAACACCGATATTGCTGAGGTGCTTCAGAGTCTCGGCTCTGAAGCTGGATCGAAAGTTTTCGTTCTAACCGCAGAGGACTCCGAAGTTGTTGGCCTTCTCTACCAAGATCGATTCATGAAGGAGACGTATGTATCATTTCCTGAGATTCTGCTGGTCGATGCAACTTACAACGTAACAAATTCTGGGATGGCACTCTACGTGTTGCTTGCAGAAGATGGAAATGGCGAAAGCGAAATTGTGGCCCTGTGGTTGCTAAAGTCAGAAACTAGCGAAGTTATTTCCCGCGCCGCTCAGCTCCTAAAGGAGCAGAATCCGTGCTGGCAGCACACTCAAGTCATCATGGCTGATAAGGACTTTGCTGAACGCAATGCTTTTTCTGAGGAGTTTCCAGACGCCGATCTGCACATATGCTCCTTTCATGTGCTGCGAACTTTCGGCAGGGAAATCACTACAAACAAAATGCCGACAATAACCACCGAGCAGAGGACAGAGGCTCTTAAAGTGCTGCAACGCCTACTCTACTCAAAGAATGAGAATGAGTACGACAAAATTTACAGCGAAAACCTAGTCAACTTGCCTCGAGAAATCGTCTCCTACTTTAACCGCAACTGGCATCCTATTCGCAAAGAGTGGGTGCGCGGACTGATGCAACAGGCCATGGGCCTTGGAAATTTAACCAATAATAGGGTTGAGTGTGTTAACCAAAAAATCAAATCCGTTCTCAAGCGCCAGATGTCACTTTCTGCTTGCCTGACATCTCTTGTCTCCGTTGTGAAGTGCCTGCGAACAGAAATCGATTGCCGGGCAATGCAGCTACTTCAAAAGAGGAGTGTAGTAGTGCACCCGCCGGACAGTGTCCTGGCTCGTTACTGTAGTCTACTAACGCCATATGCATTCAAAATGGTGCAAACGCAATTAAACCGAGTGGATAGTCTGTTGGAGACTGCCGAGTGTACATCTAGTCGATGCACCTGTCCATTCTTCACGTCGTTTAAGTTGCCGTGTGCGCATATTTTTAGTGCAAGAAAGGCTGCAGACGAGGAACTGTACGTTCCAAATTTGTGCGCCACTCGCTGGACGCGCCAGTTTTACGTCCAATCGCATCGAGCATTCATTGATTTTCCAGAAAGTTCCACAGATGCTGGTCAAGACCACACAGGACTCACTTTATCTGGAGTACGGCAGAAACGAATCCCGACAGTGAACGAGATGTTTAAAGCCGCGTCCACGGTAAGCTTCGATTTTGTGCAGAGACGCAAAATTTTTCCTTCACATCTCACTAAAATTCGTTGATCACTGAGTCGATTTAGAAGTGACGGAGGTGGAGAGAGAACAGTGATTGTCTTGGAAGTTTCGCAGCACCTCCACTAAATTCTAAAACCTAATAAACATTTTTCAGGTTTCTCACAGGCTCGCACAGTTAGCAGCAGCCAACGGAGTGCGGGATTTTCAAACACGGCTGGCGATGCTTAAGCAAATTGCTACCGCCTGGTCTGAGAACCGATACGTTCAAGTGACTATCGCTGAAGACATGGCTAATCAAGACTTATCTGAATTTCTTCTAGATGCTGAGCAGCCGCCGCAAGCTGCACCGCTTCATGCCGAGCAGCTGCCTCCATCGCCGCCAGCTGCACCGCTTCATGCCGAGCAGCTGCCTCCATCGCCGCCAGCTGCACCGCTTCATGCCGAGCAGCTGCCTCCATCGCCGCCAGCTGCACCGCTTCATGCCGAGCAGCTGCCTCCATCGCCGCCAGCTGCACCGCTTCATGCCGAGCAGCTGCCTCCATCGCCGCCAGCTGCACCGCTTCATGCCGAGCAGCTGCCTCCATCGCCGCCAGCTGCACCGCTTCATGCCGAGCAGCTGCCTCCATCGCCGCCAGCTGCACCGCTTCATGCCGAGCAGCTGCCTCCATCGCCGCCAGCTGCACCGCTTCATGCCGAGCAGCTGCCTCCATCGCCGCCAGCTGCACCGCTTCATGCCGAGCAGCTGCCTCCATCGCCGCCAGCTGCACCGCTTCATGCCGAGCAGCTGCCTCCATCGCCGCCAGCTGCACCGCTTCATGCCGAGCAGCTGCCGCCAGCTGTGCCCCTTGCCGATGAGCATTCATCGTTAACTACCTCGTCTTCGACTCATGTCCGACGAGAATTGAATCAATTGATTTGGCCACAGGCTGCCAAAATGCGGGGTCGACCTAAGGGCTGCGACGTGAACGTTATTGGGCTACCAAAGATAAAGAGGGCCAAACAGTCCAACACTCCGTTTCAACGACTGTCACAGCCTGAAAAGCAGCGTTGTTAGTAAAGCGCTTAGTATTTTCTATCATATGTATCTGGCGAATTTTCTAATTTTATTCCCTAAATCGCTTTCGTTTAAAAACAGGATACAGATTCCGATTTTTAAAGGCATTTAATTTTTCTTTTTTAGTGATTCTCAATTGGGTTACTGATGGACAAACCGCTCAAGCTGCTATCGATGGACTGCAAAAAATCAACGCTGGTGATCTCAAGTCCGAAATTCATAAAGGAGTAATTGATTCGTTGGTTGACTTAAAACTCGTGGCCCCATTTTTTAGTCAAAATGGATTGAAAAAGTTGCGGTCCATTACTGGCAAAATGCGACAAACAGCCTGGAATTGCCCTGTTTGCTGCTCACCTGACGACGCCGAAAATTCCGTTGCATGCGACGGTTGTCTTCTATGGTATCATTGGAACTGTCAAGGTCTTTCGGCACCCCCAAGATCGAAACACTACTTCTGCTCGGTATGCAAGCGTTGTTAACGTTGCACAATTGCTTCTTTAAACTCTTACTTAGGCTTTGCGATCGATTTTTAGATGCGAACAAGTACATGCAATGGGGGTCAGCGTGGCATAGTGGTAAAGCACTCTGTCATGCAGCGCCTCCATCCCGGGTTCGAATCCCCCTCCCGCCACAATAATTTGGGGCGTATTTGGAAATAGGCCCGGAGATTGGTCAGTGCACTAGCTCTCCCGGAGCATTAACCCCAAGGCTTCCAGGGGTTAGCGGAATGGACAATAATTCAAATTTGCCTCCCCGCTGACTGTAAACTCAACCTACTATTAGTAGTCCGCAGTCCCCCTGCGAACTTCTCTTGCAAGAACTCAACAGCTGCAGGATCATGAAGGATCTGTTAGGGAAAAATTAATCTATCTTTGCTTTGCTTGATGCCTGTGAAATTCCTGGCCAATCCCTTAGAATTTCTCCACATAAAATTAATTTATTTACTTTCACCTGCCAGTACTTATCAAGACTTTTTATATCGTCAGTAGACTAAATTGGCGCGACAGCTGTGTATGCATTTGATCTGGTTGGCTTTTGCAAGAAGTTAGAGAAGTTCAAGGGTAATATCATATAGTGTACGTTTATTAATTACAACTTTTCGCAAAACAGTAAAATGTAGTAGTGTACTTATTTATTTTTGTATCGCTTCACATTAAATTTACTTTACGAGTATATACGAGTAGCTACGTGTACACAACATTTTATCCTAGCGATTACAATAACCTTTCAATTTTGATACTTTACTTACATCCTTTACTTACTGTACTATGGCGCTAGCTGTTCCTGTTTAAATATATCATATATGCGATTTCTTAACTTGCTGGTTAAACAGCAAGTGTTCTTTTTTGTCAGTATGGGTAAACATCCATTACCAATTGGAAATTGCCATGAAGTGGCATTTTTATCCTAATATGTTATTATTCAAATATTATTTAAATGATTGGATTAAACCCATTTTTGCTACATGTCCTTTCTCAATCGGTCATTTGGAAATGCCCACGCATGCTATTGCATAGTGTTTTATATATACTTAACAGAGAACAGATTCTTTTCGAGCATGCAAGCTTGTCCGGTCCGCTCAGCTAAACAACCACTACATGTAGATGTAGCCGACACTCTACTAGACTGCTGGCTTCAAAACAAAAAAAAACAAATTAAAACAGTAACCAGCAAACAGAGGCTATATATAATAGCTGTCAAGATAACTGTTAAGTAGCTGTCAAATAGGCTAATTTTTGAAATTGTACATAATCAAATTTTATGTCCAAAAAAACTAGCTTTGGGGTGCACGATTAGAAAACACTTTATCTATTACAATTTTGATGGTCATACATCTACATCACATACATGTATTGTCGCATCTACGAGTAATTGTCATATACTTTCATTCTCAGATTGCTAGCAAATAGAAATATACATTCTGATATCGATAAACTATTTTCTACATTTCTTAGGGGATTTCAGACAGCTCGGGGGAAGTTTCTATTTAATTGGAATTTCCAACTTCTCAAAAGGGTTTTTTTAACTGCAGGGGGGATTTTTCTGCTCGTGGGTTTTCTACCTTATCCTGGGGAAAGATTTTTCGGCTGCTCGAAAAATTTTTAGCTGCTTGGGTGATTTTAGACTGCTTGAAGGAGATTTTCTAACTGCTCGGGGAGATTTTCAGTCTGCTTGGGGATTTTCTAACTGCTCGAGGAACTTTTCTGTCTGATTAGGGGATTTCTAACTGCTTGGGTTTTTTCGGACTGCTTGAGCGGGATTTTCTAAATGGTCCGGGAAATTTTTAACTGCATGAAGAGTTTTTCTAACTGCCTCGGGTAGATTTTCTAACTGTTTAAAGGGGATTTCTTAAATGCTCTGGAAGATTTTTTAACTGCCTCGGGTAGAATTTCCAACTGCTCATGAGACTTTTTTCTGCTTGGGATTTTTTGTCTGGTTGGGGAATTCTCTGTCTGTGGGGGTATTTTTTAACCGGAAGACTTTTTTCTGGGGGCTTTTCGGTCTGCTTAGGGGATTTTTAACTGCCCGGGAAAGTTTCTATTTGATTGGGGGAATTTCTAACTGCTGGCGGGGTTTTTTACTTTACTGCTGGGGGGAGAATTCTTGACTGCTCTCAAAAATTTTCCAGGTGCTCGGAAAGATTTTCTAGCTGGTTGGGAGATTTTTCAAGTCCTCGGGGCAATTGGCTAATTGCTCGGGGAGACTTTCAGTAGATTTTCTGAATGCACGGAAGGATATTATGCTTTTAGGGAGACTAATTTTGCTGCAGTGATTTTCTATCAGCTTAGTGAGATTTCCGTTGAGAACATGAGTGATTTAAAATGCCTGTCTGCGCCTGTCTGGCACCGAAGAGCTAGTAAATTTTCTAAATATCGCATAATAAATTGATCACTTCAAATGAACATTTTACTCCTTGAAGCTGGTAGACGTGAGTTACACACAGAATTTTTGATTATCGAGCACTGCATGCAAGCATTTTAAATTCCTGACTTTCAACTAAAACAATTTTACGAGTCTAGCAATTAAAATCCATTGAACGGTCACAATCATTATGTCTTTCTCCATTTAACTGTATAAATTCCAAACAATTCTATGTTAATTTTACCGGACGAATATCCAACACGGCTATTTGTCCGGTCAACCGGACGAATATCCAACACGGCTATTTGTCCGGTCAACCGGACGAATATCCAACACGGCTATTTGTCCGGTCAACCGGACGAATAACAACTGCCTTAAATGTTTATAGAGTAAATGAAGAAATTACTACACGATATCAAAATCTTTAGCTCAATATTAAACCAACCAATAATTTCGTCTAAAATTTATGACTAACTTAAATAAAAATTTTGAATGCCTTAAATCACTTGCGATTGAGCTTAATATATAAAACACCGTATGGCTCGTGAGAGTGCACAGTGGTCCAGCGCACGCTCAACGCACCGCAGTTTTAAAAGACCGCAAAATGATACTGTTAAACAAAAATACACTTACATTGGTATCTATCTATAAGTATTTTCGTAAATTTGAATTAATTTTTTAACAATAGCTTTATCTTGTTACTTCTAAGCCTAAATAGTTACTTCAGAGCTAAGATTGATCGTATACGGATCTAATTAGTACAATATGATACGTATAGATTTACTTACAAAGCATCCATACAGTACCGTAAAGATCAAAAGAACATTCGCTGAAAATCGAAAATGACTTGAAACTATAGATTGAGATATTAACTATAATACAAATATGCTCACGTATACATGAGAGATCCTCAGTAATACAAAAATATGAAAAGCATAAATATTAATTTATTGATGACGCGATAAAATACGTGCGATTCATCATAGGCGGCAAACTGAACATCGAAGGGTCAAGGACTAATTCCGACTACTGAAAGTGGTCCTTGCGAATATTATTAAAAATATTTTAATAAAAACTGCAAGCAAACATTTTCACAATGGAATTCTGTCAATACAGATGGGCCATACCATCGATCAATTTCAAGTTAGTTTTGTGCTTTTGTGTACATTCATTCATTATACATGCAAATAGTGCAAGCGCGTACATGTACAATCGAATGAGCACATATAAGCAAGAGCACATGCAAAAACGAGCGCAACAGGAAACATTCAGTCTTAAAATTTCATCAACTTTCTGCAGACAAACCGCTACTGTTGATTGAATTAGCAGGTATCATAGGTGAACATCATTTCGATGCGTATTTCACACGAAGCTAGCGTAGGAGGCTCAGTTTTTATTGCGCATGTTAAGCGATTACTTTTCCGCGCTTGTGCTTCTTTCAGACATTGTATATTCGACACCGCCATCGCTGTCCAGCTGGTTGCTCCGCAGAAGTACATGTACGAGCAGAGCTCATCCAGACTTCTTGGTTGGATGTTCAACGCTGTGTTTAGAAGAGATCCTAGATAACTTAAAATGACGGTTTGGTCACGTGCAGGACGTTCGATCTGTGCATGGTTGCAGCAACCCGGAAGTAGCTTGACGAAGAAATTGTTTGTGCGTTAGACCAGTATGACCGTAAAGTCGACTAGGGGAAGGTGTCATAGTAGTTGATTTTGTTGGCCAAATATCGAGTCTTGATAAAAAATGGGAGAAATTTGCATCAGGGTCTCGATTGTTGGCTGGTGCCACCTGTTGAAGGTTCAGCAGCTCCGTCTATATAAAGATCGGTGAAAAAACGAAGTTTTAAATGATTCAGGCACATTCGGGTGACGTGCTGGTTGATTTTGAATTCCAGGCCTTCAAATATAGGGGTGTATGAAATACATTAGCTCTTATGGAAAGGATCAGACCTTTGGGCAACAACAACAACAACAAAGTACGCTGTCAGATGGAAAATCAGCGTCACAGGGCGCGCCTCAGGGCCTGGGCGCGAATGAAGGCCGCGCCGCCGGCAGAATCGGGGGCGCCGGCGTCAGCCAGCAGGCAATCGACGAAACGCCGAGTTCGCGCTTGTCCTCGCCGGTAGGGCGCCTGCAGCGTAAGCAGCAGCACCTCCTGCACCGGCTCGGGGCAGTACGACTCGGCGCGGATGACATGGCCTGCCAGCTGGAGTCGCCGACGGCGCAAAAGTTGACTTGGACGGTCCAGGCCGGCGCGGCGATAAAGTGCCGCGTTGGAGACCCGCTCGTAGCTGATCTTAAAGGCGGCGCGCAGCAGGCCAGCGTGCGCCGCATCGACTTGTTGCTCGAGCGAGTCCGTCAGCGTCCAGGTCTCGGCGTTGTACAGCAAGACGGTCTCGATCACCGCCCGAAACAGCGCCGCCCTCTGACGATCTGGCAGGGCCTCGGACTGCAGGACCGACCTTATCGAACGGAAGGCAGCCCAGGCAAGTCCTCGGCGACGCCGCAGGTCTTCGCGGACGTCAGGGACCAGACCGCAGAGGTAGACGAGCTGCTGACAGCGCGGAAGTTCTGTCGCCTGGCCGTCAGCGCCTCGGCAGGAAATTGCAGCCTCGATGTTGCTCGGCACGCAGAGCACGACGGTCTTCTGCGCGTTGACCACCAGGGCGACACTCGCTGCAACGGCAACCAGCCTGTCCAGCTGCCGTTGGGCGCCCTCGACGGTCGAGGACAGCAGGGCGAGATCGTCGGCGTAGCCAAGCACGCTGAGCCGCCTCTCCGGTTGACGTCGACCCACGCGTCGCCGCAGCAGAAAGCCGTCGTCCTTGGTAGGCAGAGCAGTCCGTAGCACCCAATCAAGCACCAGAATAAACAGGAACGGCGCCAGCGTATCTCCCTGGAGCACCCCGGAGGATGTCTCGAAGAAGTCCGACAGGCCGTCCGGTGTCGAAACTGCAGCAGTCGTCTCGCGGTACATCGCCATGACCGCGGCGATCAGCTGCTCTGGCACGTTGTACGCCCGAAGCACCTTGGGGAGCGCGGCCCTGACGACCGAGTCGAAGGCCTTCTTGAAATCAACAAAGATAACAATCAGGATCGACTGGCGTGTCCGCGCCTCCTCGATGACTCGCCGAAGAGCTAGGATCTGCGTCACTGTGCCGCGATGGGGCCGAAACCCGTTCTGCTCCGGTCGCAGATAGGGATCGAGCACGGGCTGCAACCGCGATAACAGTATCCGGTTAAACAGCTTCGCGGCGCAGGACTGAAGGCAGATGCCTCGATGCTCCTCAAGCTTGGTGGTGCCGGGCTTCTTCGGAATTGCGACGATGTGGGCTGTAGTCCATTCGTTGGGCGCACCCTCACCGGAAAGCACGCGGTTCATCACTCTGGCGACCTCAGTGGCCACGCAATTGATGCGCAATGCTTCGATGGGCAACTCGTCCGGACCTAGCGCTTTGCCGCCCGGTGACTTCCGAGCGAACATCACAACGTCGTCTGGGCTGATTGGTGCAACGCTGAAACTCTCCTCCGTCGGCAACGGCGTCTCCGGCGGCAGCGTCAGACTGTCGGGCAGCGTCAGACTGTCGGGCAGCGGGGGTGGCGGCGCGTTCACGATGGCGGCGAAGAACTCGCGCAGCTCATTTCTGCGCTCATCCGCAGTGTCGCCTGCCAGGTTGAGCTGAGCTAAATATGGAACTGCAAATAAATATGGAACTGCAAATAAATATGGAACTGCAAATAAATATGGAACTGCAAATAAATATGGAACTGCAAATAAATATGGAACTGCAAATAAATATGGAACTGCAAATAAATATGGAACTGCAAATAAATATGGAACTGCAAATAAATATGGAACTGCAAATAAATATGGAACTGCAAATAAATATGGAACTGCAAATAAATATGGAACTGCAATAAATATGGAACTGCAAATAAATATGGAACTGCAAATAAATATGGAACAGAACCGCTTGGGCAGAACCGCTGAATATCTCAACGGTCTGAAGGGCATGGAGACTTGATTCTTGTTTCAGAAGATGCGCAACAAAAAGTGTGCCAGTGCTTGTTTTTCGTGTGCTTGCGTTGCTCCGTTCGGGTGCAGCAAAAATTGTCAGAGGGGTTTCCCGCCTCATCAAGGTAGCTCTACTGTTAATAATAACATAATAACATTAAAGGAACTTTAGGTTTTCATGTTATATCACGTAAATTTTCTATTACTTTTTTTAAAAACTAACAAAGAACCATTTCGAGCAAAAAATCATAAACGGTTTTCGATCAAATACAAAAAATTCAGTCCATGTTTTATTATCAATATCTTACCCATTTGACTTTTGCAGAAGTAAGAAATTTCACTCCCAATTCCCGCAGCCAATTGATATTAGTGCGCAAATGACGCATTACAGGATGTTATAGCGCAGGATCTATGCAAAGACCACTAGAAGTCACTAGAAGGCACTACTCTAGAAGTCCTTGGATGTATGACGCATTAAATGTGAAATAATGTAGGTTCTTGTAGAGTGCGCCGTTTACATTGCATATTGTACCATGCATATTAGATTCTATTGGCTTCTAAAAGGAACTTTGGCTCCACGTATCCATTACTAACTACAAACTCCAAAAATTTGACTCTAGGTCTTTGTTCGTTAATAGTACATGTTTGACAGATTAAAATCTGTTAAAAAGTAAATCCCAATGATACAGTTTTGGCACTTTTAGTGGCGCATGTTTTCCCACAAATTTCCCACTCCAGCTGGCCGCATGGAGGTCACGAATTCCGGAGGAGAGGGGTAGCAATTTATACTGACAAGTTGAGAATAGTTGCCATTGCCAATCTGACCCATTGCCAAACTGCTTTGGAGCGAAAATCTGCTGCAATTCAAACAGCTAAAGTGCAAGCTTTAGCATGAGTAGAATGATAGGCTTAGCTAAGTATTTTTGGCTGAAAGGTCGATTATCGTAATTTACTTTTTGTCACTTGCGCCTAAACGATAACCAGCGAAACAGTTGGTATTCTTACTGAAACCAGATCATTTAAATAACTGAATAGCAAGACAATAGATAAAAAATTACATTGCATACATAAAATATGAGACGAATGCATAGATTTATCTCATCTTACTTCTTAAAGTGAAAATATTAAGCGACAAACAAATGTTATATTTAAAACGTTAACACCTGATGTACAGCAGCCACTGAAAATTTTTCCAAGAGCCTTCTTAGACTGGTACCCAATCTCAGCTGGGTGGACTCAAGTAATCTAGGATTAAGTATTGCTTCATGGCATAAACTGTCTACAAGAGTTTGGGCTCCAACCCAGCAACCCGATGGTCATAAGGCAGATGCCCTAGCAACTAGGCTTCGACCCATCTTACATTACATTACATCTACAATACAAGATATTATGCATAAGGTAATTATATTAGTACTATGCATAAGTACTATGCATATCCTGATTCATAGAGACGGTACAAAAGTAATAATATTTACTAAAAATCACAATTAAACATAGACTACACGTAAACTGACGAGTCTTTTGTGATCACAGCAAAATTATCGGCAAAAATACGCTTGTCATTATAAATAACCAGCTAAACAACGTAAAAAAAGACAAAATTCTTGGTACTAAAAAAGTTACAACAAAAATATCTCAGAGAATTTTTCTTTAAACTGCCAGAAGCAGAAACTAAGACAAATACTAGTAAGCGTCTCTCGCATGGTACCAGTTTATCTTTCTGCAATTATTACCCTCGAAAGTTATCAACTACACTGTCGATGCTGTCTGGCACACCCATTCTGAGCTCGGCAGCTGTGATTTCCTCATCCGACTCGACTGCTCCTCGTAATCCTCTTCTGGTTTTCTTTCATCCGCAGAGCGAATCAGCACCAGCTGCTCGCCATTGTCCCGCTCGGCGTCTGCGTTAGTCGCAGAAGTTCGAATTCCTGCAGCGGCATCGTCGGCTCTGCTTCCAACGCCGCCGCTGCCGTCCTTTGTTGTGCGCTCCCAGACGAGCTTAAACAGAAGCTCGATGCACTCCATGAAGAAGGCCAGCGTTAGGCCGATGTACACTGAACAAAGACCGCCGACGCGACTAAACAGAGCGTTTAAGGTGAGAACAATTTTCTCCTTTTTCACCAAGGTGTTGTAGCTCTGACGCTTCACCACCAAGAAAGTGTAGTGGTCGTCAAACTTAAAAGAATCCTTGGCTAAAAGCTGCGTAACATTTGTTATGTTAGGAGTTACCAGGTAATCGCGGAGGTGGCTGAGAGTGGCCTCGTACTCCTTCATCGGAGGCAGAGGATCCTTTTGTAATTGACCAAAATAATTATCCCAGCGCTCGCATAGCTCTTTGATCCAGTAAATCATCCACTGCGTGTCGCGCCACTTCGTCACTGACAGCTCCTTATCGAAGCTTCGGTCAACACACTTGGGCAAGCACTCGGCGGACTCGTATGATTTGCGCAGCTCCCGCAGGTGCAATCCCTGGATGCATTTTGATCGTTGTAGCATCTTGTCGTCGATAATGCCGCAGTACGGGTGAGTAGCGTTTGGAATGGCGATGCGGGGTAGTTCAATGTACAAGCAGCCGCAATTTTCAAGTACCATAGCCTGCAATTTTGAGTCCAAGCAGAGCTCTTGATCATAATCGTATTCGTTATATAGATCGCGTAGTTTCACGTGCGAAGTTTCCTCAGGGCTAATGCACGGCTTCTTGGGCGTGTTCTCGCGGACGAATCGCACGGGCTGGTACTTGATCTCATTCATTTTGCCCGGCTCAGTCTGGATGCCCTGTTCCATAATCTGTCAAGAGAAATTATTAATTTACAAGGTAGCTATAAGACACGGCGTCTATAATTGGAATCTGAAAGCTGGTACGGAACTTCCCAATTTAAATAATCGTGACTTGGCAAATAATTTTTGCAATTAAATGACAAATCCATCTTTTTTGTCGCAGATTCCATAATTGTCAGATCCTAATAATTCCCTTCCGCTTTAGCTCGCCAATGGCTGAAGCGTTGCTAAGGCAAATTAGAGATAGGCCTAAACGTGTAATTTGAAGCTTCATCAAGTGTTCTTGCGACTAATACCCAATGAGACATGTGCCTGAATAAAAACCTCACCTTTGGCTGGGATCTGGGCTCATGGATAGCAACTCGCAGTCCGTAGGCCTGCTCAAACACGTCGTAGAGGAAGCCTTGACGATGCCGCATATCGTAGTTTTCGTCGGGGCCAAGCCATACGATGAGCGTCAGACTCTGCACCTCACTCCACGAGTCCTCGTTGAATTCAATCGTCATGCAGTTAAAGAAGTTCGGATCGGAGAACTGAGTCACACTCAGCATGGAATCGTGGCAGCCCTTGGTTCCCAAAGCCTGTTGAGACGAATACTTGATGACGCACTCCACTAGTGACTCGTTGCGTTCGTGGCCAAGCAGGATGGAGTCGTTGGCTGCGGTATTCTGATAGTAGGTTCTCGAGTTGTCCATCACTAGGGAGGTTTGCATAGACATGTAGGCCCGGTGCAGGCTTGACTCGCGCAGCTGCTTCACTTCCGTCTGATTTTTGCTGACGTAAGCCGCTCGAAAGTCCTGATTGGATAGCAAGCGAAAAGCTTTCTCGCGCAGCTGCCTGTTGAACTCAGACGGCGAGCGTACACGATTGTCGGCCCACAGGCGGTAGGCGTTCTTGGAAAACGGCTGATTGTTGCAGATGCTGACTGCCGGAAAAGGCGTGGCGTCATCGATGTCGTGATAAGTCTGAATGTTCACGTCGTATTGCAGATAGTCAACGACAATCTTAAAGACACTATAGCATAGAAGAGTGGTTGAGCCCAGAACGAATAGGGCCCACAGACGGCTGAGGAACACATTCTGCGTCTTGACTATCTTGCCGACACCTCGAATACTCGTCGTCTCTAGGAAGAATCTCGCGGCTTCAGGCAGCATTTGACGGCTCCACACGGTTGAGTACCTGTGATGAAGAATTTTTAACGATGACCAGTAAAAGTTAATATATACTCCGAAATATACTCAGAATTAATACTGATTATGCTAAGAGCTAATTACTGATGAAATGACTTGAGGACGGAGAATCACATGCAGATGAAACCGTGACCTTAATTATGCAGCGAGCTAAAATTAGTAATATATAAATTTTATCTAGACTGGAGACGACATAATTAAATAGCTGCATTGAAAGATTGCAAACTACTTAGAAAATGACCTTTCCAATTAAGCATTCAATACTAGCTATAATATTATCGGACGCTTGAATTGAAGTGTATTTTGCACTCTTCTCAGTTAGCCACAAATCAATTTATTTTCATTGCACTTTCCGCCACTGCACAGTAAATGAACTCTGGGCTGTGCATTATTGGAATTAAGCTATTAACTATATAAATAATGCTTGGGTTGACATCCCAATCTGTAATTACCTGTGTAAGGGAGGTCCAAACATCTTGTTTAATCAAAGCTACCAATAATCTTGCCTTTGCCATTTGCTCAGCAGCTTGCTCTGGAAATTTTTCTACACTACTCAGCTACACTTGTTCCCCAAACGCCTCTAGACGCATTTAGGTAGTAGCTAATCCATAGAGCCAGATCTGACTCGACTTTTAAGGAAGGCAGGATTACTGACCAAACAGACCAGAATGACTTGCCTTATAGCACACAGAGTGCATTGAAACTTGGGTCTGGGAGTTCCGTCCGGAATTGATCTGGGATTGATGAAGGAAGATTGGCGGGAAAAATGAGGAGAGCAGGGGCAAAGCTAGGGGTAAGGGGGTAGCGCCAACGAAATCAATAAATAATCTGAGCTGACTTCAACTGACTAGCGGACCAATAGCGGACTCTGCGGGGGTTTTCCTTTTGACGCTCAACTGCATTGACTCGCCGAAACTGGTGAGAAATAGCGAAACAGGCAAACTGAAAGGCAACGCAAGAGAAGGACAAATATGGAAGCGGCTTCAATTCATCTGGCTTTATCAAACATTAATGTTCCTTCTTGCATTTGTCCCTATCGCTGCTATAGAATTTGATAATTCCATCTGTTTTACTCTGTCCTTGCTGCATCAGCTTCTAGCTAATACAGCAAAATACTTGATTTAGCACTCTATTGCATGCTCATCTTTTTTGTCCTTCTTCTGTGTACATAAGTACAGTCGGGGCAGAGTATTTGTGACCCCTTGCCTCAACCTGCAGAACCAGGACCAGAAAAGTAACCAGCTTTGGTATTATTCTTCCGGAGCAGAGTTTCGGTCCTCTGCCGGCCAAATGAGACGCTTGCCGGCATTTTCCAATAAGAGAGCCAGCAAAGCTTGCGGAGAGGGCTTAATTAAGCACCAAGGCTCACAGCCATTCGCAATGCAAGATTCCATCGCTTTGTTGAACGCATAATGATGAATGGCGGGGGTGACTCAATAAAGAACAGGCGACATTGCAAGTACCGCTTGTGGTGGGTGAATACGCAATTCTAATTATTGGCTGATGGGGTGACGCATTTAAAAAATATATATGTATAACCCTATGCACATGGAGAATTTACTATCCAGAAATATAATCCGACAGACAGACAGACAGACGGATAGACAGACAGACAGATAGACAGACAGAAAGACAGACATATAGATAGATAGATAAATAAATAGATAGATAGATAGATGGATGGATAGATGAATAGATGGAGCTAACATTAAGAATTTATTTTCCCGACAGACAGACAGACAGACAGACAGATAGACAGACAGACAGACAGACAGACAGACAGACAGACAGACAGACAGACAGACAGATAGACAGACAGACAGACAGACAGACAGACAGACAGACAGACAGACAGACAGACAGACAGACAGACAGATAGACAGACAGACAGACAGACAGACAGATAGACAGACAGACAGACAGACAGACAGACAGACAGACAGACAGACAGACATACAGACAGACAGACAGACAGATAGACAGACAGACAGACAGATAGACAGACAGACAGACAGACAGACAGATAGACAGACAGACAGACAGATAGACAGACAGACAGACAGACAGACAAACAAACAGACAGAAAAAGGATATATAGATAGATAGTTAGATATCTCATATAAATTAACCCACGCACATGGAGAATTTATTATCCCGAAATTGCGGGCATTCAGCCCATCATATATTCCTCAAGCACCTCTCTAAGAGTGCTCATAAACCCCTGGCAGTGGCTCTGATCCTTAATACCTGTTTCTCATCTAAACGCAATGCTTCATTCCAACTTTTATCAATGTCTGTCTATAAAAAATATTATTTCAGGGCTGAGGGGTACTTCGGGCTCTCAGTGTGCAGGGCTGCCTCTCCCTCAGAGCGGCTACTCACAGGAAATTGCTATGGTGACCAGCCTCTGAGGAACAATGAGAAAGACAGCCGAATAAGGTGGAGTCGCCACTGAAAAATTTTGCGATCCAATATAGTTGGCAGCTAAAAATGATCGCTGCTGCTCCTGCCCTCAGCAGCACACAGCCTGTTGGCTCTCTGGTGGCAAAGCTAAATAAAAGTGCTGAGCAGAAGCTGCTGGAAAGATCGAAATAACTGCTGATTTCGGCGGGCTGAGAGGCTGCACACGTACAGAATCTCCTCAAGCAAATGTATTGACTCGTCGGCAAGCCCCAGAAAGGTGCAAAGAGTACCATTAAGAGGAAAAGTTGGCTGTCACAATGGGATCGGATTGCAAGCTGCTTCACAGCTCAGTCAGTCATTCACGCGCTCAGGGAAAATACCGGAAGGGAAATGCGTCGGTTTCAAATCCAACGTGCCTCAGTTCTAAATAACTTTGAACAGAAAAATTTTTGCCCCCAATAGAGAGAGAAATTGCAAGCTGCCTCCGTTATATCAGCGGGTTTTTTCGATGTTTTTTGTACAGTTGTATTCCAAAAAGAAAGGTTAGACGAAAATTAGACACCCGCTATAGCAGTGCAGCGCACTCGAGGACTGTGCACAGCTGCTCAGTACTGACGGCCTGGAGGGGACTCAACACTGAACCCAATCTCAGCTGGGTGGACTGATGACCAGAACTGACTCTAACCCTCGACCTTTCGGTCATAATCCACTAGACTAAAACTCCCGTGAATATCTGTTTACTGTTTAGCAACTGTTTAGCTTTCTTAGAATTTACCTGCGAAGTGCGGTATACGTACCGCTGAGTAATTTAAAGAGTCGCTTATTGGTACTCTTTAAACATCTGGCTCTCAAGCATAAAATACCTGTCATCAAATGAAAGAGCCTTGGGATGGTAGCCGACCCGTTGCACTGCTGATTGCCAGCTCAAGTAGTTTCGTTTAAAATCGGGGCCCATTAGAATAACACAGATGGTTAAAGACTGATACCAAAGACTGGAAGACAGCACTGGAAAAAATAATAAATTTAGACACCCGACCTTTCGACCAGATGTACAGCCCACGGCACAGCCGCAGGTAGCTGCGCGGCGCATCCGAGTGCTGTGTACAGCTGCTCGTGACGGGCTGGAGGGGCCGCAACACCCACTCTAAATTTACCCAGCTCAAACTGGTACCCGATCTCAGCTGGGTGGACTAAAGCAGTGCGGGATTTAAGTGCTTTGCTCAAGGGTACAAATTGTCCCCTAGAGCCGGGGCTCGAACCCACGACCTTCCGGTAATCAGGCAGGCGCCCTAGCCACTAGGCTACAACTCCTCAACAATAATAAGGAAAAACAGGACTTATAAAGGGAGTGTTAGGGGTTGTATAGGGATAAACAGTAACTATTTAGACACAAGTAGGAAATGAAAAAGTAGATCCAAATGATTTGGCACGCATTCCAGTTAATGTAAACAAACAAACCCAGCTTTCGTAATGGCATCAATGCACAATTCAAGACAGGCAGGTATTTTTCTAGGAATGGGGTGGCGGCTTTAATTACTTAATTGGTATTGCGTGTATGCGCCCCAAATGGCAAAGTGGATGAATAATGGGCTTGGTGGGAATCTGGTATAGGATTTATCGACAGGGAAGTGCACTTTTAAGTGACATAATGGCTTCAGTCAGGAGTTTCTTCCGTGACTTTAGTGACTAGATGCTAGTGAAATTTCATTTTTAATTAAATTAATAAGGGATTTTAACCGGAAAAGAGGAGGCACGAAAGGAAAATTAAAGAATTGGGAAGAAGTATAAACATACAGGGAAGGAAAATGGGGTCAGGGAGGAAAAAAGAAGGGGGTAGGAAGGAAAATGAGGGGGAGGGAAAGAAAAAGGAGGGGAGGAAAACAAAAAGAGGGGCGGGGAGAGAAAATAAAGGGGAGGGAAGGAAAATGAGGGTAGGGAATAAGGGGATAGGGAGGGAAGGAAAATGAGTGGGCAAGAAAGGAAAATGACGGGCAGGGAAGGAAAATGAGGGTAGGGAATAAGGGGATAGGGAGGGAAGGAAAATGAGTGGGCAAGAAAGGAAAATGACGGGCAGGGAAGGAAAATGAGGGTAGGGAATAAGGGGATAGGGAGGGAAGGAAAATGAGTGGGCAAGAAAGGAAAATGACGGGCAGGGAAGGAAAATGAGGGGCAGGGAAGGAAAATGAGGGGCAGGGAAGGAAAATGAAGGGCAGGAAAGGAAAATGAGGGGGCAGGGAAGGAAGATGAGGGGGCAGGGAAGGAAGATGAGGAGGCAGGGAAGGAAAATGAAGGGCAGGAAAGGAAAATGAAGGGCAGGAAAGGAAAATGAGGGGGCAGGGAAGGAAGATGAGGAGGCAGGGAAGGAAAATGAGGGGGCAAGGAATGAAAATGAGGGGGCAAGGAAGGAAAATGAGGGGCAGGGAAGGAAAATGAGGGGCAGGGAAGGAAAATGAGTGGGCAAGGAAAGAAAAAGAGGGGCAGGGAAGGAAAATGAAGGGAAGGGAAGGAAAATAAGGGTCAGGGAAAGAAAATGAAGGGAAGGGAAGGAAAATGTGGGGAGTGAATAAGAGGATAGGGAGGAAAGGAAAATGAGGGGGCAGGAAAATAAAAAGGTTCAATTCAGAGCAGAAAAGAGGGGGAGCTCGAATGAGACAAAGGGTAAGATGGAGAAAAATTTGTTAGAATCTAAAAATCTGTCTATTTATTTGTGAATGGAAAAATTGACTATTATGAAAAAGATCAGCTCCATTCAGCTTGTAGTATCCCGAACACAGCAAAAACTGAATATAAGAATGGGGTAATGCCCGTATAATGTGGACAGCAATTTCGGCTAAAATATTGATGCCTCTTTCTGTTGGGCATTAAGGATTCATGACCCTCAGAGCATCATCGGGTCAAGAGCCATCCGAGCATTGGAGGACACTCAATCCTATTGTTACCATTCGCAAGTGCGCCTACGCTCTCGGCGATGACCTTGTAGAGGCTCCAACAAGCTGCAGAACAATAAGACAATGGGCAATGTGGCACACTTTGAGGGCCACGTCAATCAGGATTTACTAGAACTGTTAAAACTTTGTTGAAAATTTTGAAAAAATTGATGTATTGCAGGGGCTTACTAATCAATCAGATTTTCTTTCTTCATCAGTCCTTTAGCGCAGTTGCTAACGTCCATGACCCTCAAGAGCGCGAAGTAAAAGGCTCTTCTGAATTGCCAATTGCTAATACCAGCGTAGATAATGGCAATAAATAATAAAATGCGAAACACAAATAATTAATGAATGCTATTGATAGGCACAAAAATATAAAAAAATACATAGACAGATAGATAGATAGATAGATAGATAGATAGATAGATAGATAGATAGATAGATAGATAGATAGATAGATAGATAGATAGATAGATAGATAGATAGATAGATAGATAGATAGATAGATAGATAGATAGATAGATAGATAGATAGATAGATAGATAGATAGATAGATAGATAGATAGATAGATAGATAGATAGATAGATAGATAGATAGATAGATAGATAGATAGATAGATAGATAGATAGATAGATAGATAGATAGATAGATAGATAGATAGATAGATAGATAGATAGATAGATAGATAGATAGATAGATAGATAGATAGATAGATAGATAGATAGATAGATAGATAGATAGATAGATAGATAGATAGATAGATAGATAGATAGATAGATAGATAGATAGATAGATAGATAGATAGATAGATAGATAGATAGATAGATAGATAGATAGATAGATAGATAGATAGATAGATAGATAGATAGATAGATAGATAGATAGATAGATAGATAGATAGATAGATAGATAGATAGATAGATAGATAGATAGATAGATAGATAGATAGATAGATAGATAGATAGATAGATAGATAGATAGATAGATAGATAGATAGATAGATAGATAGATAGATAGATAGATAGATAGATAGATAGATAGATAGATAGATAGATAGATAGATAGATAGATAGATAGATAGATAGATAGATAGATAGATAGATAGATAGATAGATAGATAGATAGATAGATAGATAGATAGATAGATAGATAGATAGATAGATAGATAGATAGATAGATAGATAGATAGATAGATAGATAGATAGATAGATAGATAGATAGATAGATAGATAGATAGATAGATAGATAGACAGATAAATAGATACACATGCAGCAGAAAATGTGATGAAATATTACGGGCCCAGGCACACTAGTCAGCGAAGTCCAAGAACCGGTACATGCTTGTATCCGGCTGCAACTTTTTATTGCATTCCGGACGAGTCGCCGTATTAAAAGCAATATTTTTTTCATATCGTGTTTCAGTTTTTTTATCAAGTGTCTCCGCCTCGGCGAAATTCCCAACTCCAATTGGAAGTTGCCAATCTCGCCGTCTGGCAGTTGCCCAAATTTTCCGCTTCATCCGCACGCTCAAATTTCTTCCCTTACGCATCCCGATTTTTCGCTGGTGAGGGGCGCAGCTTCACATATTGAGGCAAAAATCATCTACACGAGGGAGGGGCTGTGGGATGGCGGGCTCATTAGCTGGCTGCCATAAAAATTCCCCACCGTGGAAACTCTTTTTTTCAGTTGCCAGTCATTTTCGCTCGTACGCTGACTGGAAAGACTGACAAAATCTGTTGCTTCTTTTTGTTGTAGCTTGTCTAAATTCTGCTTTTTACGGTGTACGAGTATCTCGTCGCTTTTTTATTAGCCAGCTCGTACCATCGCAAGCTTTTTTACCTTGGCTATCTTTGTCTGCACCTTAGCTAAAGAGTTGGCCACACTTATTTTTCTCTACACCGCCCTTTTTGTACAGCCCTGTCTTCGGAGCTTTGTCACCGCCCTCTCTTCACCGCTCTATGTACACCGCCCTCTCTTCACCGCTCTATGTACACCGCCCTGTCTTCACAGCTCTCAGTCACCGCCCTGTCTTCACAGCTCTCAGTCACCGCCCTGTCTTCACAGCTCTCAGTCACCGCCCTGTCTTCACAGCTCTCAGTCACCGCCCTGTCTTCACAGCTCTCAGTCACCGCCCTGTCTTCACAGCTCCCAGTCACCGCCCTGTCTTCACAGCTCTCTCTACAACGCCCTGTCTTCACAGCTCTCAGTCACCGCCCTGTCTTCACAGCTCTCAGTCACCGCCCTGTCTTCACAGCTCTCAGTCACCGCCCTGTCTTCACAGCTCTCAGTCACCGCCCTGTCTTCACAGCTCCCAGTCACCGCCCTGTCTTCACAGCTCTCTCTACAACGCCCTGTCTTCACAGCTCTCAGTCACCGCCCTGTCTTCACAGCTCTCAGTCACCGCCCTGTCTTCACAGCTCTCAGTCACCGCCCTGTCTTCACAGCTCCCAGTCACCGCCCTGTCTTCACAGCTCTCTCTACAACGCCCTGTCTTCACAGCTCTCAGTCACCGCCCTGTCTTCACAGCTCTCAGTCACCGCCCTGTCTTCACAGCTCTCAGTCACCGCCCTGTCTTCACAGCTCCCAGTCACCGCCCTGTCTTCACAGCTCTCAGTCACCGCCCTGTCTTCACAGCTCTCTATCACCGCCCTGTCTTCACAGCTCTCTCTACAACGCCCTGTCTTCACCGCTCTCTGCACATCGCCCTATCTGCTCCTCCCTCTTTACACCCCCATTTTTAAACCGCTCTCTCTAAACTGCTCCATCTACTCGAAGTAAGAGGCTGAATCAGTCCCTGAAAGATCGTTTTATAAATTAAGCCACACCAAAAAGCCAATCGCAAGGCATCCAAAGCAAATAGAGTTCTTACCCTTCTAGACGAAATTAGAAATGTAAAATAAGTCGGTTATTGCTTATCAGATATCAACTAATAGAATTCCTTGCAGTGATAGTGCTGAAAAGTTGAAGCGAGGATGGTTGTGGAACCGGTTCACTACGCTATGCAGTAGCCTTTATGCTGGATTGTCGGGAAAATTGTGCAGACTGAATTGGGATTGGGATTCATGGCTGCCGCTTTGCCATTGGCTACTGCTTGGGAGCTGCTGCTGCTGCCGGCTCCTCTAAGCCCTGCTGGTTATCAGCTCCCCGCTCGCCTACGCTTTCCGTCCACTCTAATTTTTCTCTTTGCCAAATTTGATTGTCCCATTCTTTCTGATCTCCCAGTCTCCCCTCTCCCTCTCATTCTCTCTGATCTCCCTGTCTCCCCTCTCCCTCTCATTCTCTCTGATCTCCCTGTCTCCCCTCTCCCTCTCATTCTCTCTGATCTCCCTGTCTCCCCTCTCCCTCTCATTCTCTCTGATCTTAGATCTCTGATCTAATTATTTATACTGTATTGAGATAACTAAGTTTCCCCAATCCCCTTTCATATCTCACAATACTGGGCCTTGTTAAAACAATATTTCCTTCATCGATATAATCTCCATGGAAACGAAAACGCTCTATTTCGTGCAGTGAGTCCAGACTCATGCATTAAAGCAGCCCGGCTTATTTTCTCATGTGCAACGCAATCCGCCCTGCGCGGCTACTTTCATATTCTAAAGAAAATGTTTAGCTATGTAAAAAAATCTGCCAGAAGTTACCAATTCGTTTGTAAAAGAAACTTTCAGGCATTGATTTTTCCCGTTTTTATTCAGTGGCAGCTTGGTTTGTCTGTCTCGTGAGTGTGCACTTTAGTGCCTGTGGAGATTGCATATCCTTAGCTGATGATAAAAAAATCTATTTAAAAAATTTGATAGCTGACAAGTTAACTTCTTGGCAGAGATCTATAGCGGCTTTTAACAACAAATGACTCGAATTGTAGCCAAACGCATCAGCCTTATCTGCAGAGCGCTAATCATCAAAATGATTATCCGTAAACATTACAGGAGCTTATCTAATTAGCAGCAGTCACAGGCTGGCACGCTGGGTGCGGAAACCCCATCAAAATTTGGTGACAAACATTTTGCACTTAGCAGCTCTAAGTCGCTAATTTCTGATCTGTCTAGCTGATTGACAAGAGTAAAGGTCTGTGTGACACAATAGCAGACAGACTGATTATGATGCCAGCGCGCAGATATAATTTTACTAATATTTTAGATCTAACAATCGTATATTTTGTGCCGAGGATTACAGCAGTTAACTAGCCGTGAGCAGCCCGTCCGTGTACGGTTACATGTAACTGTCAAAATTGTCAATATTTAATTCAATCAATCAATCTATCTATCTATCTATCTATCTATCTATCTATCTATCTGTCTGTCTATCTATCTATCTATCTATCTATCTATCTATCTATCTATCTATCTATCTATCTATCTATCTATCTATCTATCTATCTATCTATCTATCTATCTATCTATCTATCTATCTATCTATCTATCTATCTATCTATCTATCTATCTATCTATCTATCTATCTATCTATCTATCTATCTATCTATCTATCTATCTATCTATCTATCTATCTATCTATCTATCTATCTATCTATCTATCTATCTATCTATCTATCTATCTATCTATCTATCTATCTATCTATCTATCTATCTATCTATCTATCTATCTATCTATCTATCTATCTATCTATCTATCTATCTATCTATCTATCTATCTATCTATCTATCTATCTATCTATCTATCTATCTATCTATCTATCTATCTATCTATCTATCTATCTATCTATCTATCTATCTATCTATCTATCTATCTATCTATCTATCTATCTATCTATCTATCTATCTATCTATCTATCTATCTATCTATCTATCTATCTATCTATCTATCTATCTATCTATCTATCTATCTATCTATCTATCTATCTATCTATCTATCTATCTATCTATCTATCTATCTATCTATCTATCTATCTATCTATCTATCTATCTATCTATCTATCTATCTATCTATCTATCTATCTATCTATCTATCTATCTATCTATCTATCTATCTATCTATCTATCTATCTATCTATCTATCTATCTATCTATCTATCTATCTATCTATCTATCTATCTATCTATCTATCTATCTATCTATCTATCTATCTATCTATCTATCTATCTATCTATCTATCTATCTATCTATCTATCTATCTATCTATCTATCTATCTATCTATCTATCTATCTATCTATCTATCTATCTATCTATCTATCTATCTATCTATCTATCTATCTATCTATCTATCTATCTATCTATCTATCTATCTATCTATCTATCTATCTATCTATCTATCTATCTATCTATCTATCTATCTATCTATCTATCTATCTATCTATCTATCTATCTATCTATCTATCTATCTATCTATCTATCTATCTATCTATCTATCTATCTATCTATCTATCTATCTATCTATCTATCTATCTATCTATCTATCTATCTATCTATCTATCTATCTATCTATCTATCTATCTATCTATCTATCTATCTATCTATCTATCTATCTATCTATCTATCTATCTATCTATCTATCTATCTATCTATCTATCTATCTATCTATCTATCTATCTATCTATCTATCTATCTATCTATCTATCTATCTATCTATCTATCTATCTATCTATCTATCTATCTATCTATCTATCTATCTATCTATCTATCTATCTATCTATCTATCTATCTATCTATCTATCTATCTATCTATCTATCTATCTATCTATCTATCTATCTATCTATCTATCTATCTATCTATCTATCTATCTATCTATCTATCTATCTATCTATCTATCTATCTATCTATCTATCTATCTATCTATCTATCTATCTATCTATCTATCTATCTATCTATCTATCTATCTATCTATCTATCTATCTATCTATCTATCTATCTATCTATCTATCTATCTATCTATCTATCTATCTATCTATCTATCTATCTATCTATCTATCTATCTATCTATCTATCTATCTATCTATCTATCTATCTATCTATCTATCTATCTATCTATCTATCTATCTATCTATCTATCTATCTATCTATCTATCTATCTATCTATCTATCTATCTATCTATCTATCTATCTATCTATCTATCTATCTATCTATCTATCTATCTATCTATCTATCTATCTATCTATCTATCTATCTATCTATCTATCTATCTATCTATCTATCTATCTATCTATCTATCTATCTATCTATCTATCTATCTATCTATCTATCTATCTATCTATCTATCTATCTATCTATCTATCTATCTATCTATCTATCTATCTATCTATCTATCTATCTATCTATCTATCTATCTATCTATCTATCTATCTATCTATCTATCTATCTATCTATCTATCTATCTATCTATCTATCTATCTATCTATCTATCTATCTATCTATCTATCTATCTATCTATCTATCTATCTATCTATCTATCTATCTATCTATCTATCTATCTATCTATCTATCTATCTATCTATCTATCTATCTATCTATCTATCTATCTATCTATCTATCTATCTATCTATCTATCTATCTATCTATCTATCTATCTATCTATCTATCTATCTATCTATCTATCTATCTATCTATCTATCTATCTATCTATCTATCTATCTATCTATCTATCTATCTATCTATCTATCTATCTATCTATCTATCTATCTATCTATCTATCTATCTATCTATCTATCTATCTATCTATCTATCTATCTATCTATCTATCTATCTATCTATCTATCTATCTATCTATCTATCTATCTATCTATCTATCTATCTATCTATCTATCTATCTATCTATCTATCTATCTATCTATCTATCTATCTATCTATCTATCTATCTATCTATCTATCTATCTATCTATCTATCTATCTATCTATCTATCTATCTATCTATCTATCTATCTATCTATCTATCTATCTATCTATCTATCTATCTATCTATCTATCTATCTATCTATCTATCTATCTATCTATCTATCTATCTATCTATCTATCTATCTATCTATCTATCTATCTATCTATCTATCTATCTATCTATCTATCTATCTATCTATCTATCTATCTATCTATCTATCTATCTATCTATCTATCTATCTATCTATCTATCTATCTATCTATCTATCTATCTATCTATCTATCTATCTATCTATCTATCTATCTATCTATCTATCTATCTATCTATCTATCTATCTATCTATCTATCTATCTATCTATCTATCTATCTATCTATCTATCTATCTATCTATCTAGTTCCCGAAGCTCCCGACCGACGGCATCAGGGCCTTCAAGGAGGTCCCGGCCAGAGACGGTCCTGGCAAGAACCTCTACATGGGGTTCAGTGCAGAGTGGGAAGCCGCCCTGCAAAGGAGCGAGTTTGCCGCCTACATCGGAGCCTGGAAGGTCGTCTTCCATCTCTTGGCCAGGCGCAAGCGCACCGGTGGCGGACAAGGACGCCAACGAGGTGAGTCCGTGAGCTCGGATGGCTCGGAGAACGCTGCCTAAGCTCGTTCTCACTCACGCACTCTGAATCATGATGAGGCGTGACCGTCTGAGGACCGGAAGGTCCAATGATGATCCTTCCACACGCAACCTAAACTGTTATCCGCCCTTGACGAACGGCTGCGTGTCCAACCTGAACGTTGTTCAGATTAACCTGCATCATGCCATCGCTGCCTCCACCAGCCTCACCGACACCTTTGATGGCAGAAGTGTCGATATCTATCTCATTCAGGAGCCGTACACGCACAGACACAAACCCGCCCTTTTGCCTGGTGGTTTTCAAACCCTGCATCTCCCCACTGGTGATACTCCGAGGGCGATTGCTCTGGTAAGGAATAACCTACCGGTCACTATCATGCCTATTTTTTGCAACAAAGATATGTGTACTTTTATCCTTAACGAGCTGATTTTTACTTCTGCCTACCCGGATTTCCAGGAGGAGATCCCTACTCCACTACTCCAGGAGTTGGTGGACTTCTGCAACCTTGAAAACAGGAAGCTCATCATCGGCTGTGATGCCAACGCACACAACGCTGCTTGGGCCAGCAGCGATACCAACATGAGGGGAGACCTACTCATCGACTTCATCAACACCTCTGCTCTGCATATTTGCAACAGGGGTAACAAGCCTACTTTTGCTAACTCGGCCAGAAAGGAGGTCATTGACCTCACTCTGGCCTCGAACCAAGCTTTTAATCATGTCCAGAATTGGTGTGTCAGAGATGACATTCCCTCGCTGTCTGACCACTTTTTCATTCAGTACAGCGTTTCCACCTCTGGTACCCAGCCGAAGCAGTCGGACCGGCTGAACCTGAAGAAGACCAACTGGGACGGGTTCAGGAGAGACCTGAGCAACCTCCTTGACAGCTCTCTCGCTGACATGCAAGGCGAGGAGGAGATCAGCAGCATCGAGCACCGCTGTAATCTGCTGGTTGATATGCTTAATACCGCCACACGCGCCAACACCCCTCTGTGTAAAAGCAGAAAAAAAATATTCTCCCTGGTGGAACCCTGAACTTACTCGGATGAAGAAATCCACCCGGAGGCTACAGCGTATAGCCTACAGCAACAACACTCCTGATGACTGGGAGAACTACCACACGGCCCTGCGTTGCTACAAGAGTAACATAAGGAAGGCGAAAAAGAATACCTGGAGAACCTTCTGTGCCAGCCTGGAAGGCCAGCATCCCACGGCGAGACTCGTCAGATCACTCAAGCAGGACAACCTCGCTCAGTGCAACTCCCTTCTGCACTCCGATGGTAACTACGCCAAGTCTGCCGATGATTCTCTCAAGCTACTTTTCTCTACGTGCTTCCCCACAGAGGAGCACCCCGAGTACATCGCTGCTGATCATAGACCATGTGATCGCGCCCTTTTTCAACAGTGGACCACCCCTAGCCTGCTTAGCCTGGCGGCCAGCTCCTTCAAGCCCTTCAAGGCTCCTGGACCTGATAATATCGCTCCCTGCACTCTGCAGGAAGCGCTCAAGCTCAGGAAATTCGCGGAGACCCTCTCGAATTTGCTCACGGACTGTTTCACCACGGGCTTCATTCCCGCCATCTGGAGGACGGCCAGGGTGATCTTTATCCCTAAGCCTGCTAAGGGAGACTACACCAATGTGAAATCCTTTCGTCCCATCAGCCTCACCTCCTTCTGCGTCAAGCTGATGGAGAGACTTATCCTGTGGAGACTGCGAGACTGCGATTTGCGCACTGATCCTGTCAGTAAGTACCAGTTTGCTTTTCAGCCTGGCAAAACTACTGAGCACGCGCTTCATATTATTACCTCTGCTATCGAGAAAGCCATCCTGAGCAAGCAGTTTGCCTGCGGGCTCTTCTGCGACATTGAAGGAGCTTTTGACAATGTTAAATTCTGCTCCTTCAGAGATTCCCTCTTTCAGAAGAAAGTCAGACCCAGCATTGTCCGCTGGATTGACTACATGATCCGTAACAGATGGGTCACTTCCACCCTCATGAATGCTACCTGCACCCGCTTAGTAACTAAAGGCGGAGCTCAAGGAGGGGTGCTTACGCCCCTTCTCTGGAACCTCGTTATGGACGAGCTCCTGACTGCCAACATTCCCAGCAGCATTATCCGTGTGGGTTATGCTGACGATGTCGCGGCCGTGGTCAGTGGACCCGACACCAGCACGCTGCAAAATCTTATGCAGCAGTTTGCCAACAAGGCCGAAGCTTGGGCCACCAAGCACGGTCTCACTATCAGCGTTGCCAAAACCGTGGCCATCGTCTTCACGCGAAAACGTAAGTGGGGCATGGGTAACCTCACTGTCTATGGTAAGAACATCCCCTTCGTGAAAGAGACTAAGTATCTAGGTGTGACGCTGACGCATGACTTGCGCTGGACAAAGCACCTCGACTACGTCATCAGACGCGCCAGGCGATGCTTCGCCCAGGTGAAGCGGGCCATTGGCCCCACCTGGGGTCTTTCCCCCAAGACAGTGCGCTGGATCTACACCGGCATCATCAGGCCCAGCATCGCGTATGGGAGCCTCATCTGGTCCAGTGTTCTGGAACTGAAGACCGCCTGCGACCGGCTCCTCCAACTGCAAGGTACCTTTTGTCGTGCCATTACTGGTGCGTATCCTTCCACCCCTTACGAGGGGCTCAACACCATTCTTAATCTACCCCCGCTGCATTTGTTTATTAAAGCGGAGGCTATGAAATGCCTTTCCCGTCTTCTATACGACAAATTTTTTAAAAATACCACCTCGGGCTTCATGCCTGAGAAAACTCTCATTCCACATGTTGACTACGTCCGCCGCGGACTCTCTCAGCTTCACCTGGACCCCAGCGACGTGGACCACCAGCCGCCCACCTTAAACCTCAGGCGGGGTTACCGCTTTGTCATCCCTGATCGTGGTAGCCACCCCCAGGACGTGGGTGTCAATCGGCGCAGCCAGGGCATCCACTGCTTCACCGATGGCTCGCTGTGCCACGGCCTGGCTGGGGCCGGAATCGCAATCTTCCATGAGGGTAAGGTGCTCCTTCAGGAGAGCCTGCACCTCGGTGAGAACACCTCTGTTTTTCAAGCTGAAACCATTGCTATTAGCCAATGCGCTACGCACCTCACCAACGCCAACGTGAGCAACTTCAACATCAGCTTCTACACCGATAGTCAAGCTGCTATCAAAGCCCTGTCGACCAACAAGCTCAGCACCAGGACTACTTCTGACTGTTTCAAAAGCCTACAGAATCTAGCGATCCTGAACAGGGTCAGTATCATCTGGACACCAGGCCACAGCAACATCTTTGGCAACGAGCTGGTTGACCAGCTCGCCAAGGACGGTAGCAAACCGGACGGCGCGCACCGTGTGGTGAGGCCCCCCATGCCCAAGTCTACCATCACCCGGGCCATTGACGCTTGGCTCAGACACCAACACCAGCTGCACTGGAACAGCTGCACCGATTACAGGCAATCGCGCTCTGCAATGCCTAACATCAACCGGAAAGTCTCTGACTATCTGATTTCTCTCAATAGAACTGACCTCAGAGAGATGTGTATGGTCATTACTGGCCATGGCTTCTTTCAGAGACACAAATCCCTGCAAAATGGTTGCTCGCCCACCTGCCCCTTTTGCGGCATAGGCGAGGAGGACGCCGCGCACTACTTGACATTCTGCCCGCACTTCCAGTCGGCACGCAAGCGTTACCTCGGATTCCCGCAAAGGATGGACGAGCTGACAACCCCGGACTCGATCCGTGATCTTCGCGCCTTCGTCAAGGACACTGGTCGGATGAAGGTCGCTGATGCCCCCCTGGAGAACCTGCCTGCTGCTGACGTGGGGTGGTCGCACCCCCAAGGCTAATTTCTTTTTCTTTTACCTTGGGGTTGCGAGAGGGGCCTCGCGGCCTATTCGCGGCGACTAGCCCCCCGTCAGTAGTAAGTAAGTATCTATCTATCTATCTATCTATCTATCTATCTATCTATCTATCTATCTATCTATCTATCTATCTATCTATCTATCTATCTATCTATCTATCTATCTATCTATCTATCTATCTATCTATCTATCTATCTATCTATCTATCTATCTATCTATCTATCTATCTATCTATCTATCTATCTATCTATCTATCTATCTATCTATCTATCTATCTATCTATCTATCTATCTATCTATCTATCTATCTATCTATCTATCTATCTATCTATCTATCTATCTATCTATCTATCTATCTATCTATCTATCTATCTATCTATCTATCTATCTATCTATCTATCTATCTGTCTATCTATCTATCTATCTATCTATCTATCTATCTATCTATCTATCTATCTATCTATCTATCTATCTATCTATCTATCTATCTATCTATCTATCTATCTATCTATCTATCTATCTATCTATCTATCTTTCTATCTATATCTGTCTATTTAGCTGTACTAGTTAGCTTTAAAATTACCAATTTAAAAACGCCTGCCCATCCTTATTGTTAGGCGGTGTTTAAAGCGGGTTTTTAGAGCGGCGAATCTTTTGATCGCATAGTCTCTCTTATCTTCAACCTTGGATTCGAATCCAGCGTCGCAGAGCAGCGCCGGTTGCCACAGCTTTAGTGCATCCTGGTTGAGGTGCCCCAGGAACTGGGGGTCAACTAGATTCCATTGTTTTATTGTTTAGCTGTTTTTGTATCTAGTCGACAATCTACAAGTAGATGTGGGAGAGCAATGCAGAGTGGAAGCGCTCTTACCGATCACAACAATAGGATTGAGTGTCCTAAACGCTAGTGCAGAGCACGTGACTCTGTGATTCTCTAACTAGCATAAATTTTTAATGTGGCATAGAATAAGTCAATTCTTTAGTTAGATTATTTTCAGAAGATAAAAGCAATGCGCTCACATTACCTTGATAGTCGGGGTATCTGATCTGATCTTGATTATTCCTGACTTTATCTAGATGTATTTACTCATTGTGGTCATTTTTCATGGTTTTTACGAGGCTTCAGGGGTCTCTTACTTACCTCAGCTCACTTTCCTTCTTTCCCCTTCTTATCTTCCTTCCCTCCTCTCTAATCTTCCTTCCCTCCTCTCTAATCTTCCTTCCCTCCTCTCTTATCTCCCTTCCCTCCTCTCTTATCTTCCTTCCCTCCCCTCTTATCTTCCTTCCCCCCTCTCTTATCTTCCTTCCCTCCTCTCTTATCTTCCTTCCCTCCCCTCTTATCTTCCTTCCCTCCTCTCTTATCTCCCTTCCCTCCCCTCTTATCTTCCTTCCCTCCTCTCTTATCTCCCTTCCCTCCCCTCTTATCTTCCTTCCCTCCTCTCTTATCTCCCTTCCCTCCCCTCTTATCTTCCTTCCCTCCTCTCTTATCTCCCTTCCCTCCCCTCTTATCTTCCTTCCCTCCTCTCTTATCTCCCTTCCCTCCTCTCTTATCTTCCTTCCCTGCACTTTTATCTTCCTTCCCCCTACTCTCAGCTTCCTCCTCAATCTCTGACTTTCCTTCGATACCTTCGGCATTGAATGTAATTAACCTTTGTTTTTTATTATGATCTTGGTTTGTCAAATCATCTTTTAGTATCAGCTTTATTTTTCCCCAGATTTTGTTTTATTTAGAATTCAATTCGTTATTTAGAATAAAAAATAGTCTGAATACTTTTTTCCCCGCAAAATAGAAAAAATATGAAATTATTATATTCAGCAATTTAGTACAAGCGTAGATTATGCGTTGCAAAATCTATAATTTATTATTAATGAATTTTTCCTAAACTAAAATCTAAACGATACGAAGTTGATATCTACTTTTCCAGCGCAGCAGTTACAGGATATTCCAATTAAATAGTAACATACCGCTATCCGTTTAACCAGGAAGGCCTCTGATTACCTATACCAAGATATTCTGTACTTGCTTGCGTTGATTTATTGCACAAAATGCTGAATCCCGCCATCTTCTTCTTTTTAATCTATACGCGCACCATCTTCTCTAGAGAATTCTTCATCATCCGCTGCCTTTTTGGGTTACTAGTGGCTCTGAACTATCAGCCCTTCTACCTGCTTCCTGATGCCCTCTATTTGTCCTGC
>CATNEM010000039.1:17500-20000 GCA_950096795.1 Macrostomum cliftonense | reverse complement strand
GCTCAGTCTCCTCGTAGGGCACGTTCCGCTCCATGGCCTGAATCTTCATTAGTCGCCGGCGATGCTCGCGTTGGCCGCCGATCAGCTCCGAGTAGTCGATCTCACCGTCTCCGTCGCGGTCCAGCACCCGAACCAGGCGTTGCACACACATCGGCGACATAGGCACGCCGACAGTCTTTGGGGGATGGGGTGGGTTGAGGCGACGAGAGCCAATCAGAACAGTGGAAGGCGGAGAGTAAGGGAGAGAAGCTCTTAACCAATGAGCGAGGGGCAGGGGGCAGAAATTGAGGCGGGTGGGTGCATTCCAGGCTTGGAAGAAGGACAGAGAGTTCAAGGCACGCTAAAGCTTGCGTAATACTCGTAAATGTGCTAATGCGAAATTTTTTGAAAATCATCGTGCAGGTTTTAAGTTAAGTCGAACTAGAGGAACTGATTCAAGCTGAACGCAGGCACAGTTAAGCCATTATTTTCAAAACTGCTTACCGCTAATCCTTCTTTAAACTCTTTGTGCGACAAAGACTTGCTACCGTCGGCGTCTAAACTGAGAAATAAGTCAACTAGTCGCATGTTCTTCAGCTTCATAAACTCCATGAGGACCTGCGATGCGTTTTAATTCGGACATTAGCTAATTGTAAGAGAAAGAGTACATCATCTTGAAACCAATTCACTAACCATCATTGGATCGTCATTTAGGAACAAGTCGTCGTCTTCGGCCCGGCTCTCCTGTTTCAGCAGCACCCCGTAGATGATGGCGAATTTGCGGGTTTGCCCGATTCGGTCAGCAATGGCGACACTCTGCGGGTCCACCGTCAGGCCCTGGCAAAAGCGAGACGGGCAGAGAAAAATAGAACGCCTTTAATACAGGGCTCCATCTCGCACCGTAAAATCAAAACTCACTGTCACGTCAAGCTCCTCGATGTTAAATCGCTGCTCCTCGATCTTGCTGAGGAAGACTTTGATGTTTTGCGCCGTTAAAGGATTTTGACTAATACGAAGCCGTTTTAACGCCGTATTGGCTTTTAGGCCTTTGAAGAGGAATTCCAGGCACTTGATGTCGATGCGGTTGCAAGAGATGTCCAGGCTCTGCAGAGTGTCGTTGGCTGGCAGCGACTTCGCCAGCGATTTGCAGCCTTCGATGTGAAGCCCGTTCCAGCCCAGCAGGGCGGTCTGCAGGGTGCGATTCACTCGGAGCGAGTCGCAAAGACAAATCGCTCCGCTCAGCCGGATGTGGTTCCAGGATATGTCTAGCAGCTTCACGGACTCGTTAGCGGCTGCCGTTTGTAGTGGATTAAAAATGGATTAAAAATCTGTCTGCCTGTCTGTGTGTCGGTCTGTATGTCTGTGTGTGTGTCTGTCTGTCGGTGTGTCTGTCTGTCGGTGTGTCTTTCTGTCTGTCTGTCTGTCTGTCTGTCTGTCTGTCTGTCTGACTGTCTGTCTGTCTGTCTGTCTGTCTGTCTGTCTATGTGTCTTAGTGTCTGTCTGTCTGTCTGTCTGTCTTAGTCTCTGTCTTAGTGTCTGTCTGTCTTACTGTCTGTCTCTCTGTCTGTATGTCTATCTGTCTATCTTAGTGTCTGTCTGTATGTCTGTCTGTATGTCTATCTGTCTATCAGTCTGTCTGTGTGTCTTGTAAAAAGCTGACACTGTCTTTTAGTTTCACTGACGCTGTCAATTAGTCTGTTCCTCTTTCTTTCCTTTGGTGTGTCTTTGGTATCCCTAGTCTCAAGGACTCACCCAAGCCGTAGGCAATAGCAATAGTTCCCTTCTCTCTGAAGTTGTTGTGAGCAATGTACAACTCCTCAATTGATAGATTTTTCTGAAAATTTGTTTTAAATATTTTTTCTAAAATGCACTTTTTCAGACCCGTGTTTCAGGCAGGTATTTTGTACGATACCTCAAGCAGTCTCCGAATCTGCAATCCACACTTCTCCTCAAATCGGTTTCCTAGACAAAAAGTTTGTTTAGCGAGGATTCAAGTGAAGTTTAAATAGATGCTCAGCTTGCTCCTATTGTTTCTCTTATTTGCCAGAGCTCATGCAACGGCGAAAGAAAAAGTCTACAATCCTTTCAGTGTCACCTCACCTGACAGGTCGAGAATTTTCAAGTTGCCAGTTTTTATCAGAGCGTCGGTGAGTCTCGTCAGACCTCTGAGATTGATAGCGTTGTTCACCAGTCTCTGTTGGTTGAAGAAGACGTTTGGAAAATCGTAAAATTCGTTTTTTAAAGAACATTTTCTAAAAGTACACGCTGACCAGTTCTGTTAGAAACGGATTGTCCACAACAATAGGCACCAATTGCTGGCAACCCAAGCACCGGAGCTCGTTGTCCTCCAGAATGAGCGATCGAAGATGTGCGTTGTTCTGAAAAGTTTGAAACTCTCTTTAGATGTTTCTAGAATTGACTAGATTCTCTGTTCTTGAGACAATTTGACTCGACAAAGACCAGTGTCTGATCTCATGATGAGTCATGACTAAGACCACTACGTGACCTACTGCTTGCGAGC
>CATNEM010000039.1:7500-15000 GCA_950096795.1 Macrostomum cliftonense | reverse complement strand
GTATAAGATTGGCAATTCCTTTTGTTTCTCAGGCCGCATTCATTCAATCCCTCTTCAGGGAGAAATTGTTCCTGAACTGGGAGCGATCGAGCGCGCTTATTGGTCCTGGCTGGTCTGGGCTGCGCCCTTCTCACCTACTCTTATGTAGCCGGGGATACAAAACCCGATACGATCCATATCCCTGTCCTATAGTGTTGCTGCTTTAACAGCGATGCAAAGCTATTCACACGGCATGCAGCCTCCCCCCCCCAGCATCCCACCAACACTCTGCGGAGCGCGTGTAGCTTATCAGACTTGGCGAAGGATGCTGGGCTTTTTTTTAAACGAAGGGATGGGCGCTGATGGCAGCTGAGTTCCACAGTGGCTATAGTATGGATCCCAATCTGCTATGCTCTTGCTTCCCTACCAACCTGCGTCTAATCTCCCAGCCATTATTGCGACCACTTATTGGGCCTGGGGAGGCTGGGGCGGACAAGCTTAGGGTGGGAAATATTGAGCTGCAACAGTTGCTGCCCGGTGTACTATTGCTTGTATCTTTAGGGGTGTGCATACGTTGGCTCGACACGCGAGCGAGTTGAGAGTGTGGTAGTTTATGCGATCTTTTTGTTTTGTCAATCAAAAACGTCATTTTCCCCAGAAATTGTACACTATTTACTATTTTCAGAGCGAAATAATCTGCTCCCTCAGAAAGTACAGACCATGGAGGGGGAAATACTTTAGGGAGGTTCAGTTCGTAATCCTAGTGGAAATACGACGTTTCAATGACCGGAAAAGTCCGGCGAATACTCAGCAATAAAATAGCGGCTGTACTCTGATTGGCTATTAGCACTTTACTTCCTGAAGGTTTTCTCTGATAGGCTAGGCCTGGTTACAAACCAATTGTAACCCACATCCAATCCACCGGTACTAGTTTATGGTTTATTTTTTTCCTACTATGTAATAAGAGAACCGGATCGAGGGTTCTCTTAATTTGCTCTTAACGATTCTTCCAATAAACGCTATATGTTGCATTTTTTATTTTTGTGTGCTTATTTTTTTTCTCGTAATGATTACAGTTCGTAAAGAATTTGAATAAAATTATTTATTAAAATATATAAATTGCAGTTGTTTATTTTATTATGAATTTTGCGCGAGTTTCAAATTGTTAATATTAATATAATGTGGCAGTAGGGCTTGTCACGTGACTAAAAATATTTTCGATTGTCTAATTTTTTAAAGAATATTTTATTAATTTTACTAGACTTATTTAAATTGCCTATGCTGGAAATACTATGTTATTACTGATAGTAAGCCCTACAGCAATCAGCTATCTAAATTAATCAGATCGCCAGAATTCGCGCAAATTGATTAGTCAAGGAAAAGGCAAATTAAATAACAAGGACTTCTAGTGGTCCTTGTTAAATAATCGGGTAAAAACTGAGTTCGACCATCCCGAGGTTGAGTTTATGCTGTCAAGGTCGCCCAGCTAGCCTCCCAAGAACTTTGAGGACCTGGCGGAGTAGATCCCTATTACAATATGCAAATTTTGTTATTTCAATACTTCCAAAACTCGTGGAAAATATCACCAATTCAACAGCGGACAAAGTTTGTGGCAGTGCCTTAAATTAACTATACCCAATTGCAGTTTTAAATAATGTGAATTAACAAATTTTAAAGTTTAAACTGATATATATTAGCACTATATTTTAGCTAACCCAGTCACGAAACTTCTGCGAGAGCATCAGTCGCAGCAGCTTGTCCGTCCCAAATTTGTGCTTGCTCAGCGCTAGTGCATCGTTCTGGGCAATCTTCGCCATCGCCCTCGCCATTGATTTTCATACTTGAAAGTATGTATCTAATTGACACGTCTGATTGAAACGACATCTGAATTGACATCTAATTTTTTATCATGCGTCTACGTGTGTAATTCTGATACGATATCTGCAACCGTTCATGCCCCATGACTGTTACTACGCCGCCAGTACAGCGCGCCGATCATATACTATAAATAAGCAGTATAATTTTGCACTCATATTTTCACATACTGCTGTTACAGCTGCTGCTTTAGCTGCTCAGTCACTGCATCGCATTTCAGCTACGTACAAACTGTTTAACCCGTACCAACTACTACTTCCGTCATTGTTACATGTACTACTCAATACATAGCAGCTGATTGCGGTAAGAGTACTTACCGCAAAATTGTAATTGTGGTAATTTTCATGCTTGATTTCATGCTTTTGGGCTTTATAGATTACCACAGCCAATTTTAATAATTTGACTGCATCATCAGTGCAGTCATTACTGTACTTTAAATGAAGCCAGTTCTTTGACTTAGCCTTAGTTATTTGAAGAAGTTAACCCCAGCCGTCGGCATTTGTCAGCATCTTCAACCTGCATTCAGCACCACAGCATACTACATATACAGCTATGTACCTTTGAGCCTCTATCTAAAGCTACTAATATCAGTTTCTAAGTTTCGCTTTGTGGTTGCAGTCACGTTACCGAAATAGCATCGAAAAGTCGACCGACATAAGCCATAGTGGTTCCTCGTCACTTCGTCATCTACCATTTCGTTATCTAGTGTAAGTTAACCCTGTTCCAATTTATGGTCACTTCGTCATCTTCTTAGTGAGGCGTTCGAAAAGTTTGGTCACTTCGTCATCCACCAATGAATTTTGTTAGCCTACCCATAATCGGCCGAATGCCTAACTAAATAAGTCAATTAGATATTTATGTTGGACATATTTACAGAAAGAAACCTTTGGGCGATCAGTGGTTGCATGTCGACGGTTCTCAACTGGAATTTCTCGATAGGTCCGATTGATCACGCGCCAAATAAATACCAGAAAACTCATCAGCTCATTTAAACAATTCTTGCTAGCTGTCAGGATAGAGATTCAATGTCAGCTAGCTGTACAGTGTATCCTTCGTATTTTCCCTGAAGGGTATTTTATCTGAGCAGTCAAGACAGAGGGATAGCTGCTATAAAAGAAAGGCTGATGCTGAAGGCTCACTTCTGGGAGTTACAAATAGGCGGGTATTATCATTTAACTTTTAACGTTTAATTTCAGTATAAATTGTCTACTATTAGTGGCTGCGTTAGCTATACGCTCGTACGTTTGTATCACCACTAGTTTATGAAATAAGTCGGTCAGACTAAAAGGTCTGACTTTATTTTAAACTTTTCTCTGAGATTAGTAGTCTCAGCAAATCGTGACAATTGCATTCGAGGTTTTAAATTTTTTGTTACGGAGATTAAATAGGGTGCCATACATGTAGGAAAAGATTCTAATACATGTAAAGCAGTGTAAACGGTGCAGGGGTTAAAATTCAGATTAGCCAAATTACTGTACATGTTCTGAATGAGCTAGAGATTATTGATTATGTAAATAAAGTAGGCCAATTAGCAAAGGGTAAATACGCCTTATAAATGATGTCAAGATTTCAAGGTCTGCTAATCATGAACAATAGGGAATGCTGGCTCCTACCCTGAGCTCCCAGCTCTAATCGTGCTCAATTTATTTTGTGTATGGTAATATGTTTTCTGTTTTTCGCTCAGTTCTCTAAAAATTTCAATATATATTGTTTTTATATTTTTATATACTTTAATCATACTACATGTACATACATTTTTAATTGAAAGCAACATTTCGCATCCGCAAAACCTTCCTTCAGGAAGAAATTTCTGCTGAATATATACAGTACATCACGTGGTAGATTTCTAGACTTAGTCGACATCATGAGTCAAGCTCGACAACGAATGCATGTAGCATTGAATAACTCAAAAATCAATAATCTCTAGCTCATTCAGAACATGTACAGTAATTTGGCTAATCTGAATTTTAACCCCTGCACCGTTTACACTGCTTTACATGTATTAGAATCTTTTCCTACATGTATGGCACCCTATTTAATCTCCGTAACAAAAAATTTAAAACCTCGAATGCAATTGTCACGATTTGCTGAGACTACTAATCTCAGAGAAAAGTTTAAAATAAAGTCAGACCTTTTAGTCTGACCGACTTATTTCATAAACTAGTGGTGATACAAACGTACGAGCGTATAGCTAACGCAGCCACTAATAGTAGACAATTTATACTGAAATTAAACGTTAAAAGTTAAATGATAATACCCGCCTATTTGTAACTCCCAGAAGTGAGCCTTCAGCATCAGCCTTTCTTTTATAGCAGCTATCCCTCTGTCTTGACTGCTCAGATAAAATACCCTTCAGGGAAAATACGAAGGATACACTGTACAGCTAGCTGACATTGAATCTCTATCCTGACAGCTAGCAAGAATTGTTTAAATGAGCTGATGAGTTTTCTGGTATTTATTTGGCGCGTGATCAATCGGACCTATCGAGAAATTCCAGTTGAGAACCGTCGACATGCAACCACTGATCGCCCAAAGGTTTCTTTCTGTAAATATGTCCAACATAAATATCTAATTGACTTATTTAGTTAGGCATTCGGCCGATTATGGGTAGGCTAACAAAATTCATTGGTGGATGACGAAGTGACCAAACTTTTCGAACGCCTCACTAAGAAGATGACGAAGTGACCATAAATTGGAACAGGGTTAACTTACACTAGATAACGAAATGGTAGATGACGAAGTGACGAGGAACCACTATGGCTTATGTCGGTCGACTTTTCGATGCTATTTCGGTAACGTGACTGCAACCACAAAGCGAAACTTAGAAACTGATATTAGTAGCTTTAGATAGAGGCTCAAAGGTACATAGCTGTATATGTAGTATGCTGTGGTGCTGAATGCAGGTTGAAGATGCTGACAAATGCCGACGGCTGGGGTTAACTTCTTCAAATAACTAAGGCTAAGTCAAAGAACTGGCTTCATTTAAAGTACAGTAATGACTGCACTGATGATGCAGTCAAATTATTAAAATTGGCTGTGGTAATCTATAAAGCCCAAAAGCATGAAATCAAGCATGAAAATTACCACAATTACAATTTTGCGGTAAGTACTCTTACCGCAATCAGCTGCTATGTATTGAGTAGTACATGTAACAATGACGGAAGTAGTAGTTGGTACGGGTTAAACAGTTTGTACGTAGCTGAAATGCGATGCAGTGACTGAGCAGCTAAAGCAGCAGCTGTAACAGCAGTATGTGAAAATATGAGTGCAAAATTATACTGCTTATTTATAGTATATGATCGGCGCGCTGTACTGGCGGCGTAGTAACAGTCATGGGGCATGAACGGTTGCAGATATCGTATCAGAATTACACACGTAGACGCATGATAAAAAATTAGATGTCAATTCAGATGTCGTTTCAATCAGACGTGTCAATTAGATACATACTTTCAAGTATGAAAATCAATGGCGAGGGCGATGGCGAAGATTGCCCAGAACGATGCACTAGCGCTGAGCAAGCACAAATTTGGGACGGACAAGCTGCTGCGACTGATGCTCTCGCAGAAGTTTCGTGACTGGGTTAGCTAAAATATAGTGCTAATATATATCAGTTTAAACTTTAAAATTTGTTAATTCACATTATTTAAAACTGCAATTGGGTATAGTTAATTTAAGGCACTGCCACAAACTTTGTCCGCTGTTGAATTGGTGATATTTTCCACGAGTTTTGGAAGTATTGAAATAACAAAATTTGCATATTGTAATAGGGATCTACTCCGCCAGGTCCTCAAAGTTCTTGGGAGGCTAGCTGGGCGACCTTGACAGCATAAACTCAACCTCGGGATGGTCGAACTCAGTTTTTACCCGATTATTTAACAAGGACCACTAGAAGTCCTTGTTATTTAATTTGCCTTTTCCTTGACTAATCAATTTGCGCGAATTCTGGCGATCTGATTAATTTAGATAGCTGATTGCTGTAGGGCTTACTATCAGTAATAACATAGTATTTCCAGCATAGGCAATTTAAATAAGTCTAGTAAAATTAATAAAATATTCTTTAAAAAATTAGACAATCGAAAATATTTTTAGTCACGTGACAAGCCCTACTGCCACATTATATTAATATTAACAATTTGAAACTCGCGCAAAATTCATAATAAAATAAACAACTGCAATTTATATATTTTAATAAATAATTTTATTCAAATTCTTTACGAACTGTAATCATTACGAGAAAAAAAATAAGCACACAAAAATAAAAAATGCAACATATAGCGTTTATTGGAAGAATCGTTAAGAGCAAATTAAGAGAACCCTCGATCCGGTTCTCTTATTACATAGTAGGAAAAAAATAAACCATAAACTAGTACCGGTGGATTGGATGTGGGTTACAATTGGTTTGTAACCAGGCCTAGCCTATCAGAGAAAACCTTCAGGAAGTAAAGTGCTAATAGCCAATCAGAGTACAGCCGCTATTTTATTGCTGAGTATTCGCCGGACTTTTCCGGTCATTGAAACGTCGTATTTCCACTAGGATTACGAACTGAACCTCCCTAAAGTATTTCCCCCTCCATGGTCTGTACTTTCTGAGGGAGCAGATTATTTCGCTCTGAAAATAGTAAATAGTGTACAATTTCTGGGGAAAATGACGTTTTTGATTGACAAAACAAAAAGATCGCATAAACTACCACACTCTCAACTCGCTCGCGTGTCGAGCCAACGTATGCACACCCCTAAAGATACAAGCAATAGTACACCGGGCAGCAACTGTTGCAGCTCAATATTTCCCACCCTAAGCTTGTCCGCCCCAGCCTCCCCAGGCCCAATAAGTGGTCGCAATAATGGCTGGGAGATTAGACGCAGGTTGGTAGGGAAGCAAGAGCATAGCAGATTGGGATCCATACTATAGCCACTGTGGAACTCAGCTGCCATCAGCGCCCATCCCTTCGTTTAAAAAAAAGCCCAGCATCCTTCGCCAAGTCTGATAAGCTACACGCGCTCCGCAGAGTGTTGGTGGGATGCTGGGGGGGGGAGGCTGCATGCCGTGTGAATAGCTTTGCATCGCTGTTAAAGCAGCAACACTATAGGACAGGGATATGGATCGTATCGGGTTTTGTATCCCCGGCTACATAAGAGTAGGTGAGAAGGGCGCAGCCCAGACCAGCCAGGACCAATAAGCGCGCTCGATCGCTCCCAGTTCAGGAACAATTTCTCCCTGAAGAGGGATTGAATGAATGCGGCCTGAGAAACAAAAGGAATTGCCAATCTTATACGCAGCCCATAGCAGGCCAGGAGGTTCTGCAGTGTTTCATCAAGCTTCCCACTTAAGATCAGGTGAAAAAAACTGAGTTGAAGCAACCCAAGTAAAACCATGACAACCAACGGAAGCAAATCCATCGGAAGTGCTAAACCATTTCTTCAACGAAAGCAGTCCAAGCAGCAGCATGCGATGCTTCAGAGACGCTGCGTATCAGCCTATCGATTGTTGTCGATTGATTTGTACGATGCTGATCAGTGCAAAGGTGGCGGCGGCGGCGGCGCTGGCTACGACCGGGACCAGCTGGTGCTGCTGGCCAAGCGGTTTGCGACCGGGGGCAGCGACAATGAGGAGGGCGACGGCATGTCCGATGGTGAGATCTGCTGACA
>CATNEM010000039.1:0-2500 GCA_950096795.1 Macrostomum cliftonense | reverse complement strand
GGTTTCGAAAGATAAACTAAAACATCATACGCCATATCAATTTTTTGGCACAACTTATTGAAATCCACAAAATTGATGCGCAAGCAAAGGATGTAGGAAGAGCTCTTTATACGAACGCTTTGAGCATGATAACTGAACCTCGACTGATTCGTGCTTGAAATAGAGTTCGTCTTGTCTAGCTGAACTCTTGCGCTAAGGAACAATAACGAACCATTAGAATGGCTCTTGGAATGGCTACTCCGGAAGACGTGCGACCGTAGAGCAGATCTAACGAACCGTAGTCTCGTTTTCTTGATTGGTTTGGCCTCTCCACGGTAAGAGCATCTTTCGGCTCTTTGATTTTAAGTTAAGTGATTCACGCAAAGAGCCAATATATCAGTTTAGGACTCTCTAAACTAACTTTTTAGGCCTTTCTTTCAGCGTCTTGGAAGAGTCGAAAACCTCTCAGAGACTTTATTGCCATGGCAGCCAAAATCATTTATTAGCCAATAATAGACAACAAAAGACGAGCTTTTCCATACCTTAATTAATTTAAATGGAAAATTTTACGATTCTAGAAAAAAGATTCATTAATTTTTCCACGTTGATGCTCTGGAGTGGAGCCTTTAATCCATCAGTCATGACGCTCAATTTATCTATTTTTGTTCATTTTGAATTGAATTTCTATGAAAAAAATCTAACTGAGAATTCGGATGCTTCCCGCATTTTCATAGCAATTTCGAAAATTAAATTTTTTAAAAATTATCCTGGTAGGAAAACGTACCAGTAAAAAATGTTTCACGGAAAAAAATTCTTACATTGTCCACCAAAAATATTAGTCAAATTCTTGTCAAAGTGATTGAATGCCTAAAAAACAATTTTTTTGTTATTTATAGTAAAAATATACACTTGTTATAATCACAAAAAATATTTTATACTATTTAAAGGATAAATAAAATACAATATACTAATATTATTTATACATTACTTTTATATAAACTAATATAATTATGGTAGTATATTATGCATGTGCAAAACTAGTAGTTCAAAAAGAAAATGGTGCATGGTATAATTCTTAATTTTATTGGGTTTATCTCATACACATAATTTGAGATTTAAATACTATAGCACTGAGTTGGTGGTGCATTTTATTTGGGGCTAAATTAAAAATTGTTAACATAGCTAACTTGTTGCTTTTGCTTTGAGAATAAGAAAATAAATGAATCTTATTATTGAAAAATAAAAAAAAATACAATCTAAAAATAAGCAAAGAAAAGCCAGTTTAATATTTATGGCTTTATGCATAAATTTTTATAATTGTAAAATAATGCATTTTTTATTTTGACTATGGCACTAAATAAATGCAACAATATTAAGCAAAAATATGCAAACTATTTAAAGGTAATAATGATAAAAATAAACTTCTTGATTGGCCCACCTTTTTGTTTTAAGATAACTTAGTAAGCCTAGTTTTTTACATTTCAGATGTCCCTGCAACCAGACAACAATGATCCCGCACTATTTATTGATGAAGAACTGTTTTATAATTACTTATATCTCTTAATTGAGTTTATGCAAGATTACTTTTGGCCATTGTCGATGGAAGCTCTTGACTTAGATGATCCTATGTTCACTATTGGCACCATTAATTTGCCTTGGCAAGCCATGGATACTCTACCAGATGCGCTTCTCGAGTCTGAGCTCTCAGAGCCAGCAGAGGTCCAGCCATCCCTTTATTTGCGGCATCCAGGACGAGCTGAGCCAGTCCGTGATTTGCGGCACGCAGGAATCAGAGTCACAGCCTGCAGCCAACTGGCCACACCGGCAGCAGTCACAAGTCACTTAGCGCCGCATCGCTGGTCGTCACCTACAAACAGACAGAGACGCAGTTTGTCTAAGCCTAAGGCACCCAAATCGAAAGAATTTCGGCAGAAGTTTGTGCGTAAAAAGCCGAAGATGTTTGGATCTAGCCTGAAGCAGCCGGGTCCTACGAATTGTCGTCAACGTTATTAATTTAGGGATTTGACGTTATAAAACATTTAGCTAATTTTTCCGCTTGTCACAATGCATATTCTATGGATTAACTAATCTAGTGCATATTTTCTTTGACGGTTCTTTCAAAACGCAAACTTTTTTCAGCTTAGCAGATGGCAGATTGGTCTAACCATTGTACTGCGAAAGCTTTATTTGTATGCTAATGTGTCGTATTTTTACTCGTGTATGATCCGATAATGTTCGGATCATAGCAGTCCCAGCAGTGAGAGACAATTTGTTCCCTAACCAGGTGCTTAATCCCGCATTGCTTCAGTCCACCCAGCTGAGATCGGTTCCGTGTTCCTGAAACAGCAGCTGTACACAGCCCTCAGATGCGCCGCGCAACTAGCTGCGGCTGTGCCGTTGGCTGTACATCTGATCGAAAGTTTTGATGTCAATTTTTTTGGGGAGAAAAATTGTTTTTTTTGCAAGGTTTCTTACTTTCTTAATTGAGTGTCATTTGTTTGTGGTCTAGCGCGTCTGCCTT
>CATNEM010000038.1:172500-360487 GCA_950096795.1 Macrostomum cliftonense | reverse complement strand
GGAGACTGTAGATGAAGAGGTGGAGACTGCAAATGAAAGGGGGAGACTGTAGATGTAGAGGTGGAGACTGTAGATGAAGAGGTGGAGACTGTAGAGGGAAAGTTGGAGACTGTACAGAGAAGAGTGGGAAACAAAGGATTAAGAGGTGAAGATGGCGGATAAAAATTTTCTTCAATGAATCTGGCAGGTTGCTGCTTCAGAATTTTCATTCGTCACCGCATCAGCAACAAGCAGTTCTTCATCTCGGATCAGTTCGCTTATCCCAGCCTGGGCGAGCTGATCAAATTTTATTCGAGCCGAAGTCTCGCCGACAGGATGCAGCGGAGGTACCGCCTAGACAGGCCGCTCAACAGCACCCACCTTCGCCGCTCTGGTGGCCCGACTACGCGTGGAAGACCTGCTGGCTTGCAAAGGTTTCGCTGAGGAATACGAGCGGATCCAACGGGTGAGATACATCCGCATGTTCGCTTCTCACTTATGGATCACACATCAGCATCATCACTCATCAATCCCACATCCGCATCCTCACTTGTCGATTCCACATCCAAATCCTCACTCATCGATCCCACATCCGCATCCTCACTCATCGATTCCACATCCGCATCCTCACTTATCGATTCCACATCCGCATCCTCACTTATCGATCCCACATCCGCATCCTCACTCATGGATCCCACATCCGCATACTCACTCATCGATTCCACATCCGCATCCTCACTCATCGATTCCACATCCGCATCCTCACTCATCGATTCCACATCCGCATCCTCACTCATCCATCCCACATCCGCATCCTCACTCATGGATCCAACTTCCGCATCCTCACTCATGGATCCCACTTCCGCATCCTCACTCATGGATCCCACTTCCGCATCCTCACTCATGGATCCCACTTCCGCATCCTCACTCATGGATCCCACTTCCGCATCCTCACTCATGGATCCAACTTCCGCATCCTCACTCATGGATCCCACTTCCGCATCCTCACTCATGGATCCCACTTCCGCATCCTCACTCATCAATCCCACATCAGCATCCTCATTTACCATCCTCCCGACATCCGCAGGCCACGACGTCACCCGGCGACCAATTCAAAGCGGAAGCCCTCAAGCCCGAGAACATGCCGAAGAACCGTTATAAAAACGTGCTTCCCTACGACAGCACCCGAGTTCAACTCGGGGATCAAAGCGGCTACATAAACGCTTCCTGGGTGAAGTTAGAATCAACAGCTGGTCGAAAAACGCTAACAAAACGTTACATCGCCACACAGGGTCCGTTGAATTCAACGCGCGGTGACTTCTGGCTGATGGTGTGGCAGGAGTCCTGCCAGCTGGTCATCATGGCTACTAGGAGTTGAGGTGGACAGGGTCAGAAAGTGCCACCGGTATTGGCCAACAAAATCCGAAGCCACCATTGAACTCGAATCCGGCTGTCACGGGGACCGACTCCTGTTGCGCTTTGTCGGCGAGACCGATCGCCGTAGCTTCACCGTCACCAAGTTGGAATTGAGCCACTGCGCAACTGGCGACGCTCGTCAGATTAGCGTGCTCCGATTCCACGATTGGCCAGATCACGGAGCTCCACGAGAGGCCGGCGCCGTGTTGGAACTGTTGAAGGTGGCGAATGAGATCAATTCGAGTCAGAGGGGCAGCGAGCCGCGAAGCCAATCGGAGCCACCCATGGTGATTCACTGCAGCGCCGGGCTGGGTCGCACCGGCTGTCTCATCGCCATCGACTTCCTTGTGCACATTATCAACAGCCGGGGGGTTGACAAGGTGAGTTACCGCAGCCATAGACAAATTCGATCGTAGAATCTATTTATAGAATGGCCATCAAGTAATCCAATGTACATTTGAATGTACATTGGTGAAGGAATGCGATAAGAAATCGTAGTTAACTACTGTTGGGTGTGACCATAGACTATTGAGTCGCACACTCAATTTGTAAAGCACCTTAATTATTTGCTTGGAAAATGCCTGGTAAGGCAACGCAACCATGGCTTGCTAAAATATAAGAGGCACATCAAAAAGTGCGAACACAACTTAACTGTTGTTGACTTCGTATGTTCTGTCTTACGCTAAGATAAGCAGACATAACAGTGGCGTCGCAGCTATCGAGACTGTGCGATAAACTTGGAAATGGTCAACTCTCCTAACAAGCCAACGAGTCCGGCTTCGCAGACTGCGTCTAGCAAACCGAAAGCTGCAATTTCTCAGAGTGCGGCAACGGCTTCATCAGCTGGCGCTCAAGAAGAGGCACCAGTGGCTGCACAAGGCAATCGCTCAGCAAATGGAATGGCTGAGATCGAGAAACTGAGTGAAAACTGCAAATTGGACCGCTGGTTGGATCGGTTTGAGATGGCAGCGCGCTTCTTCAACTGGACAGCAGCGGGTAAGGCAGAAGTTTTGCTGCTCAAGACTGCTCACGACAAGCTGGCAGACTATGTGTGTCCAGAAAAGCAAGGCGAGATGTCATTCGAAAGCTTGAAGGAGGCACTAAAAGAGTTGCTGACACCTACAACCTACGTGCTGGCCGAGAGATTTTCATTCCAAAAACTGGGCCGTGAACCTACTGAGTCCGTACGAGCTTTTGCAGAAAGGCTGACAAAAGCGGCGGAGAAATGTGAGTTCGAAAACCGAGATGTGAGAATGCGGGACCAATTCATATGCGGTCTCGGCAGCCAAGCAATAGTCGGAAAGCTGATCATCAAGGATCACAAAAAGCTTACCTTTAAAGAGGCAGTTGCGGAAGCAGAAGCTCACTCAAGTCTATTGGAGACACAGATAATGAAAACGGCTCCAAGTCAGATTCTGGAACAGTCCTAAAGGTTTCGATGCGAAGGCCGATTTCTAAGCCTAAAGATGCCAAAACGCCGACAGTTACGGATCGTCTATGCAAAAAGTGCGGTGGCACCCACGAGAGGTTTAAATGCCCCGCGTTTGGCAAGACCTGCAACCGATGTGGCAAGGCAAATCATTTTGCTAAAGCCTGCAAGAGCTCAGAATTCCCACAAAGGAAGGCCGGTGGCTCAGGCAAGCAAGCTGTGCAGAACATACGAGAGAGCTCTGGAGTTTTCATAGCAGAAATGCAGAACTGCAGTCAAGATCGAGATCACCGACAGCCGATCTCAATTACAGTGTTCGTGATAGACGGGCTGAAGAGACATGCTCTAAAATGCGAACTAGACACTGGAGCAGGCGTGCCAATAATGTCCGAGTCTCTCTGGAAGCAGTTGGGTCGGCCCGCCCTGAAGAATTCCAATACACAGCTCGGTGGATATGTCAGTGATCACAAGTTCACCGTCCTGGGCCGATACGAAGCTCTGGTAGAGCTGGAGGGAAAGCATCAACACATCAACTTCGAAGTCGTTAAAGGAAGCAAGAACTACGCTTTGCTCGGACGTGATGTTCTAACTGTACAGCTAGATACAGGAAGCAAAATCAATGTTTCCATGAATGCGGCGTACCAAGAAACAAGTTCGACGGCAATGAGAGCGCACCTAGAGCTAAAGATTGGCGCGGTACCACGTTATGTAAAAGCACGGCCACTGCCGTTTGCGCAACGTGCGGCTGTAAAAGCAGAATTAGATCGTCTGCTCAAAGAAGGAATTATTGAGGCTGTGAAATTCTCGGATTGGGCATCCCCGATAGTAGTGGTCAGCAAGCCCAACGGTGGAATTAGACTGCGTGTTGACTATAAAAATACAGTGAACCCACAGTTGGTACAAGACAGTTATCCGACTCCAACACCAGAAGAAGCTTTCTCTACAGTAGCGGGCTGTTTCCGGTACAGCATTATCGACCTAGAGAAGGCATACAACCAAATTGGGTTAGATGAGGCCTCAAAACCGCTAACAGTAATGTCAACACCTTTCGGGAATTTCAAATACAACAAACTTGTGTTCGGGATTAAAACCACCGAGCATCTTTCAGCGTTACATATCACAAGTTATTCAAGGAATTTCAGGATCAATCGCCTACATGGATGATATATTAATCGGTGGAAGAGACGAGACAGAGCTGAAAGAACGAGAGAGCCAAGTGCTACAACGACTAAAGGCTGAAGGACTGAAGGTGAATGAGCAGAAATGTCAACGAAACCAAGCTCGGGTCCGATTTTTGGGTCATGTTCTGGACAGTGGTCGCATTTATCCCGATGGAGAGAAAGTGCGAGCCATTAAAGAGATTGAAGCTCCAAAAAGTCTGGCTGAAGTAGAATCCTTCCTTGGATTAGTCACCTTTTGCTCACGGTTCATCCCAAAGTTATCAGAGATGGCTGCTCCGTTGGTGCAATTGAAGCGCAAGGATGTGGAGTTTTCTTGGGGTCCACAAGAACAAAAGGCTTTCAAAAGCATCCAGACGTCTCTCTCAGAAGACGCGGCTCTACATGCCTACGACCCAAAGCTACCGGTTGAACTCGAAGTTGACGCATCCCAGACTGCTCTTGGCGGAGTCCTGAGTCAACAAGGACGTCCTGTCTTTACATCAGCAAACTGCTGTCGTCAGCTGAAAGAAATTACTCGCAAATTGAGCGGGAGGCACTTGCAATTATTTGGGGAGTCAAAAGATGTCATCGTTTTCTCTGTGGCCGAAGATTCAAGCTGATAACAGATCATCGACCTCTCATTTACATTTTGGCTGTAGACAAAGAGTTGCCACTGAGAGTGTCCGCAAGGCTGCAGAGATGGGCAATATTCCTCACTGCATATGACTACGAAATCGAGTATCGAAGGTCCAAAGCTATGGCATCGGATGCTCTATCTAGACTTGTTCCTTCAGGAAGCAGCGGTGAAACGTTGGAAATTGGAAACATCCACACTGTCTCAACAACCTTACCTCTAGAAGACATCGTACTAGCTACGGAGCGGTGCAGCCAAATGCGCCTATTAAAAAATGCTATAAAAACAGGCAGCTTCAACCACTTCAAGTTAAGACCATTTAAAATATTCGAGATGAGCTCAGTGTACAAGACGGCGTTATCCTTCGTGATCACAGAATCGTTGTTCCAAGACCCTTGCGAATGAAAGTGATCGCCGCAGTGCATGAGGTGCACTTGGGCATTTCCAGGACCAAGTCATTAGCACGCTCAGAATTTTGGTGGCCTGCCATGGACAGCGATATTGAGCGGACAGTCGGCTCGTGCAAGATCTGCAGGACTGCGAAACCACAAAGTAGAAATTTTCGCACCAGTTGGCCAGAGGCTTCGGGTCCTTGGGAGCGAATTCATATAGATTTCGCAGGGCCTGTGGACAACAAATACATGCTGGTAATAGTAGATGCATACACCGGATATCCCGAGGTCCATGTTACTAACGATATGACGGCAAGAACTGTAGTGCAGTGTCTCAGGAGAACCTTCTCTCAGCTTGGAATTCCCAGAACTCTAGTGTCAGATAATGGACCGTGCTTCACTAGCAAGGAGTTCACCGAGTGGTTAGCCGGCATTGACTGTGAGCACATGACTACGGCAGCGTATCACCCTCAGAGCAACGGTGCTGCGGAAAGGTTCGTCCGAACCTTAAAGGAAAGCATCAGGGCGAACAGCTTCAGTCAAGAGTCTATCGATCGCTTTCTGTTGTTCTACCGGGCGTCCAACAACAAGACTGGGTCCTCACCAGCGGAACTGCTACTGGGACGGAAGCTGAGAATTCCGTTTACAAAAAAGCAGGTTGGTCTGGACGAGCCCGTGATCTACAAGAACGAGAGAGACGCTCCAGTCGCTGCAAAGGTTCTGCTGCCGATAGGAAGGAGCATGGCTATGATCAAAACGGATGAACCGAACCCAAAGCATAGGAAAGTTCACTGGGATCAGTTGCCTCCGTACTGCCCCACTGCGGAGGGAAACTGGAAAATCCGAATCTGTGCTGTCTGGATCTGCTGAGGATGGCGGCCGCAGCGGATCAGGACTCAGAGTTGCAACTACCGGAAGTGAAGCCGGACAACTGCTGAGGTCAGATGAGCCAAGACGGAGTGCGAGACAGAGAAGCGGAGAGTGAACTATAAATGCTGATTGCATTGCTCCAGTACCTCACTGTTCGGTTTCCTTTGCGTTGTAAGGGGGGAGGTGTTGGGTGTGACCATAGACTATTGAGTCGCACACTCAATTTGTAAAGCACCTTAATTATTTGCTTGGAAAATGCCTGGTAAGGCAACGCAACCATGGCTTGCTAAAATATAAGAGGCACATCAAAAAAGTGCGAACACAACTTAACTGTTGTTGACTTCGTATGTTCTGTCTTACGCTAAGATAAGCAGACATAACAACTACTTATGAGCAGCGGACGTACATCAGATGTACATCGATCGTAGAATCTATTTATAGAATGGCCATCATCTACTCCAATGTACATTTGAATGTACATAGGTGAAAGGAATGCGATTAGAATTAGTAGCTAACTTAAATTCACACTTATTAGCAGCGGCCGTACATCGGATGTACATCTAAATGTACATATCTTATTATCCAGGGTGGGAGGAATGCTACGAAATGGTGAATAAAATGTCACTTCAAACAATTTGAGTCCTAAAGTACACGTAGCCATATACAGTGCAATGGAGGTTAGTATTAGGACAGCCTAGTGACCGTCAAAAAAATGCATAGCCAAGAGTTTTCAGAGCTAAACAATGCCTTCACAGCTATGCTCGTAACGGCCCCTAAAAAGAAAAGCCATTAGAAACTGAAATTTGATCGTTCAAAAGCAAAGATTTTCAGTGGGAAGATTTCACATGGGAAAAAATGCAAAGAGAGAAGACAAATTTTTCCCCAGAAAATTTTCCCATTTAAAGCAGTCAAATTGTGTTTTTTTATGTTGGCAACAGCTGGCCTAATGACAGCTCAGAGTTATTGGCAGGAGTTATGACTTATCGCTGTGTCAGATAGAAGCAAATTTAGCTGCTTAAGGGATTAATACCTACGCTATTTTCACACCTCTGAAAGGCCGTACTGGACGTCTATGACACGGTGTCAAGAATGCGTTACCAACGCGAGGGTATGGTGCAGAACCTGGGCCAGTACCGCTTCATCTATTCGGTTCTGGTCGTGCACATCGATGCAAAGCTGCGCCCACCATTGCCAGGCGAGAACGGGAAGGAGTCCGCTGTGATGTCGCACTTCCCCGGGCGGCGGCAGCTGCTGTAGTCGGGCTCAATGGATTTTAAAGACGCGGTCTTGTAACAGAAAAATCGATGTAAAACTTGATCTATTCTTAAGTAAAATTTGTAAAACTTAAAACACTACTACTAGTAAACAACGACTACTATTAATGCTACTGCTGCTACTACTACTACGACTACTACTACTACTACTACTACTACTACTACTACTACTACTACTACTACTACTACTACTACTACTACTACTACTACTACTACTACTACTACTACTACTACTACTACTACTACTACTACTACTACTACTACTACTACTACTACTACTACTACTACTACTACTACTACTACTACTACTACTACTACTACTACTACTACTACTACTACTACTACTACTACTACTACTACTACTACTACTACTACTACTACTACTACTACTACTACTACTACTACTACTACTACTACTACTACTACTACTACTACTACTACTACTACTACTACTACTACTACTACTACTACTACTACTACTACTACTACTACTACTACTACTACTACTACTACTACTACTACTACTACTACTACTACTACTACTACTACTACTACTACTACTACTACTACTACTACTACTACTACTACTACTACTACTACTACTACTACTACTACTACTACTACTACTACTATTACTACTACTACTATTACTACTACTACTACTATTACTACTACTACTATTACTACTTCTACTACTACTACTACGTCTAGTACTACTACTTCTACTACTACTACTACGTCTAGTACTACTACTTCTACTACTACTACTACGTCTAGTACTACTACTACTACTACTCTACTACTACACTACTAGTACTACTTCTACTACTACTACTAGGTCTACGACTAAAAATAATAATAATATTAGTACTACTAGATGGTACTAATACTATTACTTCTACATTTCTTGCTAAATGCTAAGTTTTTCGTACATTTTTTTCTCATTGAAATATCGCATTATTAATAATTTATTTATTCAGAGCGGCTAATTAAATTGAAAATTTTGTTCGATTGCCTAGATTACTTTTGGTCAAAAAAGAAATAAACTAATTTTGTAATTAAATGTAAGCCAAATACTCTTAAATAACAACAATAAAAACTGCACTCAAGTTCATCAACAGATTCAAATTAAAACGCATTAGTTTTATATTTTACAAGCGCTTGACATTTCATTTTAAATTTTCCTTGTTATAACAAGTCCGCAACTGCCTACTTATATTATGCCTACGAATCGAATTTTATAATCTAAATCACAAAAGTGCAATGATCAAGTAGCTTGAAAGGCAGCTAATAAAGCTAATCAACCTAAGCGATGCTAACCCGTTCAGTTCAGCGAGCAAGGCTTAGATGACGTGACACTGGACATGTTGAGAACGCTTATGACAGCCGGTCTCGACTCTCGTTCAGCCCTGGCACATTGTGTGCATTATCTAGACCTCCACCACTGGACCGGTATGTGATAGAAATTGTACTGCAAATAGTAGCACTGACGACTGCATTTGGCCGAGAATGTACGTGACGGCAAAATCTGAGATTTAGTAAACAGCTAGTCGGTGCACGTGCGTGAAAAAGATGGTTTGTAATCTGTTCTAAATATAGTAACATTACCTAACCACACATGTATGGGGTGGACGAATGTGACACATCCAGTCAAAAACACTGATACAACTCGTCCACCCTAAAAGGTGACCCAGATTGTACAGCTCTAGGTACTAAGCTCAAATCTTATCTATCCTGATTTAAATGTCTAGGGCTATGTGGTCAAATTAAAGTGCTAAGTCCGATGGTATCATTAACTTTATGATCTCGTGTAAATTCTTTCCGTGGAAAAGAAGAAATAGACCACGAAAATTTTCCATTTCATCTGTTCATCTGTTTCTTCAATTTTGCACTCTTATCATCAGAAATGAGTGGTGTTTAGAAAATTAACTGCGTAGCTAGTAAGTTAGGTACTCACGTGCACACTACACCTTTCTTTAAGAGCGTCGAATATTGACTGAACGCACGGTCCAGGTATGGTGTCAGTTTGTCGCTAAGCTGCTGACAGTATGGACCTGGAATTGTTGATAAGTAGATAAGCTAACATTCTAATGGCTTAAGAACTTAAACAGGCGACGAGCCTTAAGGCCTTAAGGTCCCTATTTCTACCATCTATGAGCACTTTTTCTTCTTAGCCTTGATAGCTCAGAGTCTTCAAGGGTAGATTCTCTCAGACAAAGATTTTCTCGGTCTTTCTTGCTTTGCCCAATTACTGAGGCTAAATCAGGGCGCTCAGTCGGGAAGTGCTTAGAGAATTTATTGCTACTGACAACTGGTAGTGTAATTAAGTGCACACTATATAGCTCGTATACTTCGTGGGCGCAATTTACTAAACCGAAAAAGTACACACCAATATAGAAAGGTTTATCGATTGAATAAAAGGTCAGACATTTAAAAAAGAAATAAAAAATATAGAGGTATAGAAAATATGGATGGATAGACTAATTTATTTGATTGATTGATAAGTAGACAGAAAGATAGATAGATAGACAGACAGACCAGACAGACCAGACAGACAGAGACAGACAGACAGACAGACAGACAGACAGACAGACAGACAGACAGACAGACAGACAGACAGACAGGACAGACAGACAGACAGACAGACAGACAGACAGACAGACAGACAGACAGACAGACAGACAGACAGACAGACAGACAGACGACAGACAGACAGACAGACAGACAGACAGACAGAAAGACTGACAGACAGCACAGACAGACAGACAGACAGACAGACAGTCAGACAGACAGACAGACAGACACACAGACACACAGATAGACAGACTGACAGACAGAACAGACAGGTAGACAGACAGACAGACAGACAGACAGACAGACACACAGACAGACAGACACACCGCACAGACAGACAGACAGACAGATTAACCACCTCCGTCAGCCAGGGAGCACAGGTGAGTCCTGGCCAGCCGCGCCAAGCCCAGCCGCCTGACCAGGTGCTGAGTCTGTCTCCTTGAGCTAGCGCATCGCTTTGGTGCCCGCCAGAACGCAAGCCAGAAGCGTGACGGGCAACAAAATACCCGTCACCAGCTCGTTGATCCGTTCTGAAGCGGAGAAATAACTAAATAAAAAAGTACGAAAGCTGAAAGAATTTTTCCTCCTAACCACTGAAGCAAAAATTGATTCCACTAACAAAAATAATTGAACTGACAAGGAGCCGTGCGGATCTGTGTCACTTGTTTTACTGAAACGCAACCAAAAAAAAATTTGACATTAACTTGAATTGGAAATTCCAAGAGGATGCATTAGTTGGATTTCACTGAGTATAGAGCTGTCTGAGAGAGGCAAGCGGCTTACTGTAATGAGACATTGTCGGGGTCTGTAAGTTAAGCTGAGTGGTACGTGTACCCTGACTAGCGTGAAATGAGGAGACGGAGGAGAGGGGCAGGCTCACTGCATTAAATATGGCATGGCATCCCAGCACTGCTTCCGTCAGGACAAGAACCGTGGCCTGCTAAAAACGTGGGGCGGCATTTTTTCCAACATTCCAATGTACGCAAGCAGACTCGTTGGAATAAGTCTGTTTGCCAATTGGTCCTGCACTTTTATCCGCAAGACTCCGTAGCGGAGCTATAAAACAAGACACGTCGAGAATTTGCATTCTTTTTCTCTTTGTTGATGCAAACATTTTAAGGCTGACTGGTCAGGAGAAAAAAGGATTAGGAAAGAATACTTGGCGATTGTTGGCAAAAATGGGAAAACGGAGTTTGGCAAACACTTCACTGCAGAAGATGCTAGAGTATTGGCTGGATGCTGCTGCATGGGAGACCCAGTTTGAATGTTGCTAAGCCCATCCCTCATCAAGGCTATTCTCAAGTGTACTATGAAATGAAATTGAGCTCAGCAAGCCAGCAGACCATCGATTTTAGACGAGGTTTAAATCCACGGTTTTTCTATGCCTTCATATATTTACAAGTACCATAAAAAGCCAAAGCAAAATCAGCAGGAGGGCTGCAGGCACTTTGACGCTTAAAGCGACATCGTCCCACAATCAGCGACTGGGCATGACTGTCCATTGCACTGACTCGTGAAGCGCGTTCAGTCACACTAAATACGGTATACAGGCATTGACACATACACAGGCCGGTAGCCAGTGACACACTCACATAGGGTGTACAAGGGGCGGTTCCAGGAATGTACACTCTCTATGCCTTGGGGATTGTTCCTCATAGGGCGTGTAAATTGCACAACTGGCCCATAGCTCACCAAATTCGTGCACAAGGCCCCAAATTAATGTGACACCCTGCACACGAAACCGCGCTAGGGAAAAATAGCCAACCTACAACGCGGGGTCGAACCTTGGACCAGTGGCACACAAGGCAGACGCGCTAGACCGCCGAGCCACTCGCCCCCATTTGTACCAGGATTTCAGTAGGTTTTACGAACGTTGATTTTTTAGAAATATTTTCTTGTAAGACATAAAAACGAACCTCGATCAGGCACGATTTAGTGTAGCTACTCAATGGTTTCCCGCTGGGAGTTGTAAATTCAACTGTCAATCAATCGAAAGCAAAAAAATCGGCCTCAATTTGACTTTGATGGCCGAATGTAGCACGAGAAGCTACGCTAGAAACTCGGAACCGATCCGGGTTCAATTGCATACCAGAATTGAAAATAACTGGTCTGTCAATAGTTTGTCTCTTTAGCTGCAACAACCTCTGTCTGCATCTGCATCGCACCGTTCTTGATTGACTTTTCTCATTTTTTTCTGTCTCTCTGTCAGTCCTGTCTCTCCTGTGTCTCTGAGGCCCTCATCAATACCGGATTAAATGGCTGAATTAATTAATCAAGGGAAGGAAGTCGACAACACAGAAAATGGATTTTAGTTCAGTAGAAGTCTTACGAGTTAGTGGGAGAAAAATCCATCAATTGCCTTATTGCTCAGCTGGTTTGGTCACGCGATGGTGAGTTGAGAGTTGGGGACTTTGAAAATTGGTGCTCAGGCTAAGTCTTGTGAGAGTGACACCAAAGTATTGTTTTTATTGTTCTATAATGTCTAACGCCTTTTAAAAACCCATGGAAACACATTAGAATCAGCATTAAAAAACCCCATTCACACATCTCATAACCTCATTCACACATCTTAGAACCTCATTCACCACATCTCAGAACCTCATTCACACATCTCATAACCTCATTCACAAATCTCAGAACCTCATTCACACATCTCAGAACCCCATTCACACATCTCAGAACCTCATTCACACATCTCATAACCTTATTCACACATCTCAGAACATCATTCACACATCTCAGAACCTCATTCACCACATATCACAACCTCATTCACACATCTCAGAACCTTATTCATACATCTCAGGAACCTCATTCAAACATCTCAGAAACTCATTCACACATCTCAGAAACTCATTCACACACCTCAGAACCCATTGTTAACATCTTAGAACCTAATTCACACACCCAGAACCCCCATTTCTACATCCCAGAACCACATTCACACACCCTCAGAAACTCATTCACACATCTCAGAACCTCATTCACACATCTCAAAACCTCATTCACGACGTCTCAGAAACTCATTTACCTCATCTAAGAACCCCAATTTTACATCTCAGAACCCCATTTTTACATCTCAGCACCATATGCACACATCTCAGAACCTCAGTCACAATCTCAGAAACCCATTCAAACATCTCAGAACCTCATTCACACATTTCAGAAACCCATTCACACATCTCATAACCTCATTCACACATCTCAGAACTTCATTCACACATCTCAGAACCTCATTCACACATCAACCTGTCACTCACCTATCACAATTCGATTCGACAAGTTCGGCAAACCCGCCGGCACTCGTAGGCAAAGCCGCCAAGCGAGCCTCCATTGCGTAGAAACAACGATGATGGACAGACTCCAACTGTTGATGACTGCACGAGGATAATTCTTCATCATCAAGTGCCAAGTCTCCAGTAGAGGATTGACAGTCAAGCAGGCAAGATAATTATAAGCACAATCAGAGTATTCTTCAACTTGCTCCGAGACCAAACTTGCGATATCCTGACAATAGTTTTTGACATTGTTATTCGATATAGCTCCAACTATTTTGGTATCTATGCAGTATAAGTTATTAGTTGTACTAGCTAAAATACGTTTGAGCAAGACTGTGCTGACTGCTCATTGGATGTCCAGAATCTGGCTTACTCTTGATTGATGGCTAGCAAAGGGAAGACCTGTAAGGCCAATTCAGTGCTTAGCTATTGGTGAGTACATGTAGGTAGCTACAGTAATGCTTTTCTCTATTGTACAGGTAGTTGCGTCAATTACAAAACGCACTTATCTAGTACATAATTTATAATTGAATGGTTTTCTTTCAGTAACAAACGGATTTTTTAGAGTATATAAACGTTTTATAATTATCTTAATACTCATTACGCAGCAATTGGCAGCCAGAGGAGTTGTAGCCTAGTGGCTAGGGGCATTTGCCTTATGACCATGGGTGGTCGTGGGTTCGAGTCCCGGCTCTAGGGGGGGAAGGCACTTTATTCCGCACTGCTCAAAGTCTACCCAAGCTGAGATCGGGTACCAGTTTGAGCTGGGAAAATTTATGGTGGATTTTTGCGGCCCCTCCAGCCCAAAGCTAGCTGTGACTGTACCTTTAGTTGCACTCTTACATCTGGTTAACAGGTCCTTAATTAAAAAGTGCATTTGATATGGTTTATCACCCCACTTTGTTAAAAGAACTAAAAAAACTTGATGTCAACCCAAAAATAGTACAAGCAATCGAGAGCATGTATTCAGGTGCAAAATTAGGATAAAATTATCTGAGGCATAGCAACTAAATCACACAGAATAACGAACGGAGTCAGACAGGGGTGCCCGCTCTCACCACTGCTGTTTTCTTTATATATCGACCCTCTAAGTAATTTGTTAACTGAATCATTTGACAGCAACACTTCGATCAGAAATGAGCCCATCACAACTTACTTTATTGCGACGATTTAGTAATATTTGGAGAAAATTTGGCTGAGTTGCAAAAAGGCCTCGACAAAGTATCAGAATTCTGTCAGTCCCACAAACTAGAAATCAACACACAGAAAACAAAACTCCTCAGCTGCAACACACATGCGAAGGGCGCCAACAACTGATTCTCCAGGGTCAGCTAGTTGATTCTGTTAAAGAGTGGAAGTACTTGGGATTCATATCAACACCAAAGGAACTATAGACTCACATGCCATTGACATTAACAAGAAATGTGGGTACCCAATCTCATTTCTGAGAAAGTTAGCGAGCTTTGGGACTGTAAATACAAGCAACTGTTATTGTACTGTACAGCCATGATAGAAAGCATTTGTGCTCTATGCCTCTGAGGCCTGGGGTGCATTCATTTCTTGAGCCTGGGACCTTGGGACCGCAGCCTTATAGAGCGAGTAAATTTTAGGAGGTTGCAAGGCCATACTCCAAGTCAGCAAAAATACAGATAACAACGGGGCACGTTCGGAACTAGGCCGGTTACCCCTTTTATACAATATCCAAAGGAGAAGCTTGCAGTACTGGGCTTCTGTAGCAAAGCGTCCAGATTCTATAATAGCTAAATTGATGGCGGACCCAGAATACAGTGATGTTGGCCTTAGATCAAAATTCAGCAGCCTAGTAATGCAAAACTGCAATGTAACTAGCATTTCAAAGGCGTTCAAAATACATAGAACCAATTTGATTCCGAGTTCAGAAGGCATTGGGCACAGAAAATCGAAAATTCTTCCAAATTGAGCCACTTTTTCTATTCATTTAAGGAAAACTACTCTCCCGAAAAGTACATTAAGAATATTAGAAATCCAAAGTACATAAGGAACTCTGGCATCATTTAGATTGGGCAATCACAAACTTGCCTGTGAAACGCTGCGAACCGCTAGGCCGAAAATCCCTTATGAAAACAGATTGTGCCCCAAGTGTAAAACAGAAGTGGAAAATGAAATCCACTTTCTATTCAAATGTCCATGGGTTCAGTATCGTATGGCCCGGGAAAGATTTGTCACAATTGTGTCAAGTAAAATAGCAAATTTTCAGTTTTTAACAGATGAAGACAAGTCATTCTATTTAATGACACAGGAAGACATCTCCGTAACGGAACTGCTGGCTCAGTACATCATAAGAATGAGCGAAATTAGAAAGCAGCTGCTCTGATTCCCACAATAGGTTACTTGTATTTAGGATATTTATGAATTCTTGTACCAGTGCTTATTCTTTTTTTTTATTTCGCTATTTCCTACCACGAAAAAAAATATTTTGTGTTTGCCGAATTACTTCAATATTTATTACCTTGCTAACGTGCGTTCGAACTTTCGTTGACTGCCATTATTTCGCTATTATTTTTTTTGTCTTTCTCTATTTCGTTTGCATTACTGAAAAAAAAATTATATAAAAAAAAACTAGCACCCTTTTGGCGTGCGTATTAGTAATAATAATAATAATAATAATAATAATAATAATAATTAACTTTTATTTTTATCAATAAATGGTCCCTTAAGTTGCCTTAAACGAACTGCTTAATAGTACAAAAGGACCTCTGTAGTAGCAGAGCGCAGTTCTCGGAAATTAATGCCCTAGACAACCTGATATTGCTTAGAAACGAACTCCTTTGATATCTAATTAGTGATTCAGAATTAGCCAGGGTAATTGCAGCAAACAGACCGTAAGTAGAAAAAATTACATTCCATAGCAACTCAGCTCGATGGCAACTTATATTCGACGCAATAGTATTATGCGGAAAGTGGGAGCTAATTGCCAGTAGCTATTGCTGTAAATCTTTGCCCAATAACATTCAGGTCCTAGTGGATCTTTGAGATTGGATTGCTGGGTCTATTGAGTCAGGGACCTCACGCACTGCTCATTCGCCATATTAATTAACCGAGGATGCCTAAGTCAAAGAATACTAATCTCACGTGATTTTCTGTAGCTCTGTAGCTGCACAAATTCATCTTCCATAATTATTCTCTATTGCTACTAATAGTATAGCATGCAGATGATAAAAGATACAACTGTTACGCATTCTTGCTAAAAATAACATTTCTAAAAAAAATCGAAATTGAACTATTTGCCAGTTTGCAAATTGATAAAAATAGCAACATGACTTTCCTTTAGCGAACGAAGGAACAAATTGACATTCAAAACAATCAAAAATCGCAATCCTGATTCCATCAATAAATGAATGATTTTAAGATTCAGAGTGGCTAACGAAGCACTAATTAGCATTCTTTTTGCATTAAGGTGCCTCTTTAAGTTGATTAAAAAATTAGCCTGGAAAAACAACCCGGTCACGTGAGGTCAAATTAAGTACAAATTTTATAAAAAAACCTGCTCAAATAAACAAAGCAAAGCAAAGATAAAACGAAACATGTTTATTACAAGCTGCTGCATCTGCAGACGAAACTTTTTTTCTATTTAAAAACAACAGCAAAAATATTTTTTTCTTGTATCAAGATTTTAATGGATGAAAACAGTCTGAAAAACCGATCTGCTCATAGAAAGATCAAAAAAGTATTGCCTTACCAACAAAGGTTTATGTCTGGTCGGTTAATCCCTAGTGCAGGCAAAGAAAAGTGCGGTTAAGAAATGTCATGTTTATTCCATTATGAAATTGATTGTGATCCTGAGTTCCCGTCTCCCCCCCTGTCTAGTCCAGGCCCATGCAGCTGCTACTGAGATATCAATTTTGAGCAGCCATTATCAACCTTTCAATGTAGACGATGGTAAACCAACGCAAGACGGAACATGAAAAGTTCGTGGACCGGTAAAAACTGAATTATTAACGCGAAAAGGCTTCCAATCTGAGTACAGGGTCAGCTATAGTGATATACGTAGTTTAGTTGAAGCTGGGGCTAAAACAATCCCTATCCCCTGCAGGATCTCAGCTAAACATTGGCAAGCCTTGGTTAGCCAATAGCGTTGCTGGAGGCTGGCTGCTTAGAGGGTGTTGGACTGACCTCGAGAAGCTGTATTTAAAAAATAATCTCCCATAAGCCGGGATAACAGAGCTACAGAAAAAGAAAAACTCTTAGAAATCGCAAGCTCATGGAAAACGCAACTATTAACTCAAGCTTGGACTCGCCGCAAGACCCCGTGCAGTGGTACCACACCGCCCGGTCCGTGATGTACTACAGCCAGCTGGCGGTTGCCGTCCTCGGCATGCTCACCAACTGGCTCAACTTCTGCGTGTTCTGGTGCGAGCCCGTCAGACGGCACTATCTGTCGGCGAGTCTGCGCCTGCTGTCAGCCTCCGACTTCTCCATCCTGCTGCTGTACGTCGTGTCAACTCAGACGTACGTGCAGGACTCGAGCGAGTACGCGTGCTTCACCATGAACTACCTGTTCAGGCCTGACGTCGTTCGTCAGTCCGTGGCTGCTGGTGGTCATCACGGTCGACCGCGTCGCTTTTATTCGCTCGCCGGCTACCACGTCGACGGTGCAGCAGCGACAGCGCAGACGGGCCGGCGTCGCCCTGGTCGGCGTCCTTCTAGGCGGCATCGTGTGGAGCTGCCACGTTCGCTGGAGCGTCGGCTTCGGCGTGAACATCGTGTCGGTCAACAGGTCCGTTCAGTGCGTCCCGAGCGGTCCGAACGCTCTTCAAGTAGCCGACAGCGTTTTGGTGAGCTTCGGACCGTGGCTGCTGCTGCTGCTGCTGAACTCGTACATCCTGTGCCGGATTCGAGCCCTGGTCGGCAACATCGAGCAGCAACTGCTCCGACAGCAGCAGCAGCTTCAGCTGCAGCAGCACTTCAGCTTGGTGCCTCTCGTCGGGTCGAGTCGGTCAGCGACGGGCTCTCTGCCAGCCTGCCATTGGTCGAAGAACACCGACGAGGTGTCGCTGCAGCATCGCCAGCAGATGCAGCAGCACCAGCTGCACCAGCTGCACCAGCACATGCAGGTTCGCAGGCTGATCGGATCTCGGGGCGAGATTTATCGGCAGCAGTATCAGGTGAGAGCTGATGCGATGAACTTCAAGCACCCGTTTTTTTTTATATGAGCAAATGCATGCAGTTAGATGCGCAAGAGTTTGTATCTCACAGGTCAATACGTAACCCGTGCTCACAATTTCAATCGCGCTAGGAGTCAACCGTTTTTTATCCCCCCCAATGCTCTCCCAGGTGACCCACATGCTGCTGGGCTTCTGCATCGCCTACGTACTGCTCAATCTGCCCAACTACGTCATGCTCGTCTTCGGCAGCGCCATGTTCCGCGGCGTCATCCTCCAGGGCTCGCCAACATTTCACATGGCCTTCAACACGGCACGGATGGCCGCCCAGCTGTTGCACCTGCTGCACTTCAGCACCAACAGTTTGATTTACGCGTACGCGAACAGGCAGTTCCGGGTTGCGCTGTGCAACTTCTTCACCAAGTCGTGTCCGTGCAGACCGGATTCTAACGACGTGTTTTGACATCCATCGGTGCGCGGTATTGCTGCGGTATTGCGTATTTTATAAAAACAAGTTTGTTTCGATCAAAATTCATAAATAATACTTACAAAGACAAACCAAGCAAGGTCTATTCTAAAATTGGTTCTTGATTACTTGCTCTATGTACTCATCTACTATAGGTGTATAGAACAAATAGAAAAAAGCTTTAGTGCTTTACTGGAACTTTTTTTATTTGGCATTACTTTCTGAAAAGAAATTATGGATCCAATGTTTTGTTTACCGTTTCCAACGTCTTCTACTACGGAGACTTGCTTGTGTTATTCCTCATATTCAGAGTATTAAAACCTTTTTACCTGAGGTGTAATCATCAATTTGCAACCTGTATATAGTTTTTGCATGCAGTTTTTGTGCACGGCTTATTGTGTAAAAATTTTTGTTCCAAATTAGTGCATGCCAATAGCTCTACATTTTGTCTCTCTTGGTCAAGTAGCAAGGCATAATAAGAGAACTAAAAAGAAAAGAATTCATCATTTAAAAGTTTCGCATTACAAAGTGTCACCCATCACCCCTTTCAGTTTCTTTTGACATCCTTTAGTGTCTCCTGACATCTGATCTTAGAAGTAACAAGTGGTTACTTTGGGTTGCTCCGGACATCTTTCCAGACATTCCTCTACTTTACTTTGATTGTTATCTTACAGTATCAAAAGGTCAGAAGTAATCACTAATTTTGTTTAGCATTACGTGACCTCTAACAGTGTCAACGAGTGCAAAATTCTGATTTTCTTAGAATATGCCCTTCTATGCGGACTCCACAAAAAAAGTTCTTTCAAGCTAATAAAGTTCTGGCCAAAGCATTCCCATGCTTTCCCAATAATTTTTGCAATTTCAGCAACTCAAGTAGAAAGTTGGTATTGTGCAGTAAACCGTGAGAGCTCGGCATTTTTTAGGATTCTTTCGCACGGTTTTTTAAAGCGGATTTGAAAAAAATATTCCAAAACCATGAGGAAATTTGAAGATTTCCTTCCACAGAAAACATAAAACTGAAGTTTGTCACAGTAAAAGCTTAAAATATCAATATTTGCTTAAGAGACCATCAACTTATTCAGAAACGCAATTAAAATGAAAATAAAAGTGTGCAGATTTGACCTTCCGAAAAGCAAAATTCGCTTAGGGCTCATGCTAAAAAGAGCAACTAAATAAGGCTAGGAGTTAAAAGACGTACGCATATCGCAAAAATTACTTTTATTCATTCCATGTGGATTGTAGTATGAGTTACCACTTAAATTGTGGTGGCTCGGCGGTCTAGCGCGTCTACCTTGTGTGCCACTGGTCCAGGTTCGACCCCTCGTTGTAGTAGGTTGGCTATTTTCCCTAGCGCGGTTTCGTGTGCAGGGTCACATTAACTTGGGCCTTGTGCACGAATTGGTTGGGCCAGTTGGGCCAGTTGTGCAATTTAGGCCCATGAGGGCAATCCTCCAAGGCATAGAGTGTACGTACATTCCTGGAATTACCGGTTTGTACACCCTATGTGAGTGCGTGACTGGGTGCCGGCCAGTGTGTGTGTGTCTATGCGTGCATACCGTATTTAGTGTAACTGAACGCGCTTCAGGAGCCAGCGCAATGGACAGTCATGCACACTCGCTGGTTGTGGGACGATGTCGCTTTAAAGCGTCAAAGTGCCTGCACCCCCCTGCAGATTTACGCTCGTAGCTTTTTTAAACCACTAAAATTGCTTAAGTTTGTTAGTTTGTGCCTTAGTTACTTGTTTATTCTTGCTTGCCTCACTTTGCGGTGGAGCTGTTTAGGGTTTTGAAATTAAACTCCGGTTAATCGATACTCAGCATTTTGATTCATTTGATTGATTAAAGTACACTTAAAATACGCCAGCACGCAAAATCAAGGGATTTTCAGCAGTGTTTTTTTTCAATGCATTCAGTGCAGAGATGCCCCGTTAAATGGTTCGTTTTCTGTCTTTCACAATTTGCATTGAATTTCTCATCAAACCTTTTAGTTTTTGATCAAGTTAAGCTTTGATGTCCCATAGCTGACTCCTCTGTTTTCAAATTGCTAAAATCACTGGCTAGAAAGAGTTTTACCAAAACGAATATATATGTATTCAAATAAAATTCAAGTAAAAATAAATTTCTGCTAAAGGCCAAGGGTGAAGGGATAAATTGTGACACTCGTTTTAATTAGCTCCAGTTGACCCTGTATGGGATTTGAACTCTGGAATGGGAACACTACTCATAGGAGAATCGATTATCAGCTAGGGTTAAGGAAAATTAATATGCGCAAGTTCTCATTCAACTACAATGCTCAGCATAAACAAACGGCAAAGAAAAACTCCCCTAACCAGGATAAGAACCAAGCTGACAATTGCATTGGACCAGCTGGTTTCCCTGTGTCATATCCTTGAAGCAACGTACATAAGACCCACTGCACTTTCTTGTGCCTGACATAATATGAAAAAGGAAGTGCTAACTGAAATGAAAAATAATGACTTTTATTAAAATTCTATCAGCTGTGTTACTGCAATAAAAGTCTTTAAGCCGCTGCAAAGTTGTGTGCAAATTAGTTCAACTTGGCATTGCAAGATCAATAAATTTATAAATTGTGGAATTTATCTTCTTTAAAGCAAAGGCTTCAATTAGTTAATTAGTCGTAAATTCAAGTGGCGTTTAATTTTTAAATTCCATTTAATATTTTTAACTTAATCGGTTTTAATATTCTAGCTGCTCTAATAAATAAATAAAAATATACCTTCAATTTGTGATGCGCTCAATGACAGCTGGCCTTAGACTTTGAAAATCATTTATGAACTAAACTTATACGAGCTAATAGAAGCGTAAAGGAGGCGCATGAGAATGAAGTGTGACAGACGTCTAACAGGTAGATACTGATGACAGGCAAAATTAAAAAATGTCAGGAGACACTAAGGAATGTCAGGAGACATTTAGGAATGTCAGGAGACATTTAGGAATGTCAGGAGACACTAAGGAATGTCAGGAGACATTTAGGAATGTCAGGAGACATTTAGGAATGTCAGGAGACATTTAGGAATGTCAGGAGACATTTAGGAATGTCAGGAGACATTTAGGAATGTCAGGAGACATTTAGGAATGTCAGGAGACATTTAGGAATGTCAGGAGACATTTAGGAATGTCAGGAGACATTTAGGAATGTCAGGAGACATTTAGGAATGTCAGGAGACATTTAGGAATGTCAGGAGACATTTAGGAATGTCAGGAGACATTTAGGAATGTCAGGAGACATTTAGGAATGTCAGGAGACATTTAGGAATGTCAGGAGACATTTAGGAATGTCAGGAGACATTTAGGAATGTCAGGAGACATTTAGGAATGTCTGGAGACATTTAGGAATGTCAGGAGACATTTAGGAATGTCAGGAGACATTTAGGAATGTCAGGAGACATTTAGGAATGTCAGGAGACATTTAGGAATGTCAGGAGACATTTAGGAATGTCAGGAGACATTTAGGGGACACTGGGAATACAAGGAGACACTAGCTATCTAATAGCCATGAATGGTTTCATGTTATTAACTCAAATATCAATGAGTTGAAAGGATAGGAAAAAGGGCATAGAGAGCCAACAAAATAGTTTTATGGTTTACCATAGAATGATGGTGTAATGGGTGACGAAATTGTCCAGTAAAATTAGAACTTATAATCATAATTCTGGCATTTAAAGATATTAGGTCAACTGTTCGACAATTAGAATACTGTGCCAGAAAAGGAATCATTAGCGAATGAGCTCACCCAGATGAAATGCATATGCTCCGTTATCTCTTCAAGACTTCAGCATAATTAACATATTCCCTTAATTAAACCCCTGGAGCACTCAATATAAGGGACAGTCATTATTTCTGCACTGCAAGAAGCGGGTTTGCATCGGAGCCTATAATTAATTTCATCAAATCACTAATTAGTTAAAGAACCCTTCGAAAGTCCTGATTGTTATAAAAAGAATCAAGGATTTAAACTTGCTTTAGCAGGTTAATTTTGGAAATGAACTGTCCTGAGATAACCCAACCGTTTCAGCAAAATAATGAATTTTTAAGGTTAATTTGCAGCAAATTGAGCATATCTACTTCCGCTAGCATGATAAACCATTTAAGAAAGCAAAATTTCTCTTCTTTTACTCCGATCGATAAGGTTTATTTTATGTCTACTTAGAAACAAGTCTCAAAAGCCATTAAAGGATGTCAGGAGATTCCCATAATCAGACGTCGAGGAGGCGTATGTAACCTAGGTACATAGTTCTTGGAGTGTCAAGAATAATAAGCAGTCAATTATAATTGAAATAGCTCCTATATTTAAAAAAGCGCAAACATACGATGAATTTTTGTATTACCATAGTGTGCTGGACCAAAGGCATGACTGCATTGCGCTGACTCCTGAAGCGCGTTCAGTCAAACTAAATACGGTATAAATACGAAGAATAGACACACACACAGACACCGTGCACAGCGTAATCCCCGAATAGCACCCAGTCACGCACTCACATAGGGTGTACAAGCGGCGGTTCCAGGAATGTACACTCTCTATTCTTTGGGGCGCTAGTGGCTTGTCGGTCTAGCGCGTCTGCCTTGTGCGCCACTGGTCCAAGTTCTCCAAAGAATTGTTAAGCAAATAAAGGATAAAAACAACTTGCCGGCAAACGCCAATTTTCTCTCACTTCAACATGCTTCACTGCCCAAGGTGAAGGCTTTGGGCGCCATAGGTTGCTTAAGGAGGGAACTACTAATTAAAGATGGAAACGCTATGTTTCATGGGCAAAAATGATGTTAATGACTTAATCACGCAATTCGGAAATTCAGCACGCTGTAATATTGTTGTAGTGCTACAGGCTATATTCTCCAGGTTACAAACATGCAAAAATGCGAAATCCCCAAATAATGCAGCGGGCAGAAAGCAACAAGATAAAATACAGAACTAACCGGTGGCTGGCACGGAGAGAGAGCGACGCCTGGGAGCCGAGATGGCGGCTGTCGAGCGGGTTATTTCCGTGCGTCGACGCGCGAAGAGAGGCGCGGCAAAGCGCTGATGAGCGACGAAGCGCTATTCCTAGAATGATAATCCGAAGGGTGAGACCGTCGGTCGTCGGACGTAGAACTCGTGGCAAATTCCGCGCTGAGGCAGAATAGACCCGCATGCCTTCACTAACTCGACTTGACTACGCTAAACTTCCAGTCAGTTGTGAGTTACTAGACTTGCAAAAGCTTTCTTAACCCGTCATGCATCTTCCTGACTTAAATTCTACAGATATTCAGCTCAAATGTGGCCGTATTTGTAGACCTCGAAAGCCAAAATTTCCGCCATCTCGACGCCGTTGCCATGGCTCGTGTGAGGTGATATCTAGGGGCGAAGATTAGATGCAAAATTACGGTAAAGGGAACGGGCTGAAACAATGGAAAGATAAACGTAAGAAAAAGTACACAGAAATTGAGAACAACGCGGGAGAAATTTGCGAAAGAAATTGGAAACGTTAACGGAAAATTTTAAAAAGGAACTTTTACTATATAAGAAAATACGAGGTAGAACGATAGAGACGGTGAGGCTGGGGGATGTGAGAAAGGGTTCATGGTGTGACTGGACATGTTCGACACTTAAGTTAGTTCGATTTCTGCAACTATTAATCAGACTGATGAAAGATAAGGTCAACATGATGACTTTTCGCTTCAAAGAAATAAGCAAACACTCGACTTGCAAAGGTGAGTTTGACTAAAACCACACAATCAATTTACAAGTGTATCCGTCCATAGCATCCGCTTGGGCAAGCCATGCGAAAGACCAAAATCCTGACGAATGCTGAACTGTCATGGTTCACTGCGCGATAGCAGGTCAGTGCGCTTGAAATTTTACTGCGAAAGGGGTGTTTCCACTTCAAAAAAATTGTTTTGTTTACCCAAGCTCATTAAAGGCAAAGAGCGAAAAGTTGCTGACCAGAAGGAGCCTGCCATCTGAAAGTCAAACCAGCCGTATTTTACTTAAGATTTATTTTGATCAAGAATCAGAATTTTGCGCTGAACATAGTTTAAGTTTTATTTATCCCCCACTTGGTCCGGGCCAATTGAGCGAATCCAGCCAATCAGAAAGCTTGATTTATTTATTTGGCCTGGCCAAATAAATGAATGCAGTGTAAAAACGCTATTCATTTATTTGGCCGGGCCAAATAAATGGCGGAGTCTGCGCCATAGACTACGAATTAGTTAGCTTGCTGAGTGGGGGACAAATAAAGTATTACCCCCAAGGATTCTTTTATCTGTCCTCCAGAAAAGACTTCGGACTGCGTTTATATGGCCTCGGCTTCGCCTCGGCCAATCAACGCAGTCCTCAGTCTTTTCTGTCGACCAGATAAAAGAATCCTTGGGGGTAATACCATATACCTAACCAATGCTACTTTAAAAGAGCGGGACTAGTGGCTCGGCGGTCTAGCGCGTCTGTCGTGTGTGCCACTCCAGGTCCATGTTCGACTCCGCGTTGTAGGTTGGCTATTTTCCCTAGCGCAGTTTCTTGTGCAGGGTCACATTAATTTTGCTGGGCTTTGTGTAAGAATTGATTGAGCTATGAGCCATTTGTGCAATTTACGCCCATGAGGGCAACCCCCATACTGGTTTTGAATGGACTATTTGGGGTATGATTCCGCGCATGATTTAACTTCTGTTCTTCGATTCTTATTGCCAAGTTAAAATTAGCAATCGTTTAAGACAGCTATAATTCATGGTTAAACGCATATTCCTTCGGGTTGCTGTAACCACTAGATTCTCACATTGCATTTTCACACATTTCCAAAACCGCTCTCTGTATTATTGCTCTCTATAATATCGTTAACCAGCTACCCATTATTTGTTGCAGAATCAATAATTTTCAGCATTGATTACTGGCAGTCCCTAAAGCTCCCCAACCCTAAGGCGGAATAATCTTTGATATGGCGAAAAAGTCAATTTATAAATTATTGCAGTGCAATGGCTGTCTGTCTGTCTTTATTAGGAGTCCTAAAATCAAGAGTTTCATTTTGAGCTAGCTAAATTTTAAAGTTTCAACTTACGGAGCATTTTTATTTCGGCAAAGCTAGCTCGTGCGAAAAAGACAAATATGACTAAACATACGCTAAAGGACAAAATGATAAATTTGCGATGCCCTTAGTCGCTGCTGACGGCATACTAGAGTATAAAGTTGATAAACTTTTTGCACAGCAGCCAAAATGGGGATTTAAAGGGCTTAGATGACACTAAAGGATGTCAGGAGACACTATAGCCTGTCAGGAGTCACCAATGGATATCAAGAAACATTTAGAGATGTCAGGAGACACTAAATGATGTCAGGAGACACTAAAGGATGTCAGGAGACACTAGAAGATGTCAGGAGACACTAAATGATGTCAGGAGACGCTAAATGATGTCAGGAGACACTAAAAGACGCCAGGAGACACTAAAGGATGTCAGGAGACACTAAAGGATGTCAGGAGACACTAGAAGATGTCAGGAGACATTTAGAGATGTCAGGAGACACTAAATGATGTCAGGAGACACTAAAGGATGTCAGGAGACACTAAAGGATGACAGGAGACACTAAAGGATGTCAGGAGACACTAAAGGATGAAGGAGGAGACACTAAAGAATTTCATAAAACATTTAGAGATGTCAGGATACACTAAAGGATGTCAAAAAAGGCTAAAGGATGTCAGTAGACATATATAGAGATGCCAGGAGACGCTAAATGATGTCATGAGTCTCCAAGGGATGCCAATAGATACTAAAGTACGTCGAGGACACTCACGCAAGTCAGGAGATGAAATGACGAAAGTGACTTGACACTAATTATTTTCAAGGCTAGAAGAGTGCATAATGTCATTCATAATATCATACTTAGTTGCAATTTTAAGATCGATGAGTAGTTGGTGACTTATTTTGCGAATAAAATTACAGCTTCTATGCGCAATGGCCTGCTATCAATACAATAACGTGCTAGGCTAAAGTGTTTCGTACTTTTTGAATGGCATTGCTACGTAGAAACAAAATTTCTTCAGCTGCATTGACAGATTCCCTGTTCTGAAGCATTAATTACTTGATGCTTAAGGTGAGCTGTCCAGATGACTTGCTGGGTTGATTGTAATCTCAGCTTCTTATTGCTCAAGCTGAAGAGTAATTTCATTCCCCTTAATTAAATATCTTTAGTGCAAGCATGTCAATGAGGGGCGAAGTAAACATGTACTGTTCCTTACATGTATTTTTTTTATTGTCCTTCTGCCGTTTGCTTATTGTAATGGAGTTTAAGTAGTTAACAAGTCAGCAAAATCGTAGTTTTAGTATCGCGTTGCAACGGGAACCCATAATCACTTTTATCCAATTTTCGCTGCAAACGAACCCCTCGAAAGTTCTTTTTGCTGCGAAAAAATGCTAATTTAATTAATGAATTGTCCTAAATAACTCGGATAAGTGATGGCAAAATAACGAGCATTTAAAGGTTGAATTTAAATTGAGGACACGTACTTCCGCTTGGTGAACCTGATAAATTCAATCCGATTTAATACCTTCCGACTCAACTGGATTGCAGGCTAAGTCCTCTTTAAATAAAAAACTTATTTATTTGTATCTATCAAAGCCATTAGGTTTCTTTTGTTTAAATATTTAGGTATCCTTAGATTCCTCATCAGTAATTTGGAGTACTGCCTTTGCAAAGTACTTTATTGGCCGCAAATAGGCTGTCATTGACATCACGGACCTCACTCTGACATTAATTCACATGCGCAGCTCAGCACGTGACCTGAAAATTTGTAGGCTGTGGGCATGTTTAGGCAGCCCAAAATTGGGGAGCGCATGTGGCTCATTGCGGCACTTGAAACTTCCTGACCCAAAACGGATCGCAATTTTCAATTGGTGAGTCCGATCAGCCAATGGCATCGCTTGTAGCCAGCTGGTTGAACTTGGCCAGAGCCGTTCAAGTATTTAATTCCCTATGCGAGATTGGCTTCCGCAAAGAAGAGAGACAAAAACAAAAACCAAGACGATTTGAGACTAAGAACCAAATAATATTAATAAGGCTTCCAATCTGAGTACAGGGTCAGCTATAGTGATATACGTAGTTTAGTTGAAGCTGGGCTAAACAATCCCTATCCCCTGCAGGATCTCAGCTAAACATTGGCAAGCCTTGGTTAGCCAATAGCGTTGCTGGAGGCTGGCTGCTTAGAGGGTGTTGGACTGACCTCGAGAAGCTGTATTTAAAAAATAATCTCCCATAAGCCGGGATAACAGAGCTACAGAAAAAGAAAAACTCTTAGAAATCGCAAGCTCATGGAAAACGCAACTATTAACTCAAGCTTGGACTCGCCGCAAGACCCCGTGCAGTGGTACCACACCGCCCGGTCCGTGATGTACTACAGCCAGCTGGCGGTTGCCGTCCTCGGCATGCTCACCAACTGGCTCAACTTCTGCGTGTTCTGGTGCGAGCCCGTCAGACGGCACTATCTGTCGGCGAGTCTGCGCCTGCTGTCAGCCTCCGACTTCTCCATCCTGCTGCTGTACGTCGTGTCAACTCAGACGTACGTGCAGGACTCGAGCGAGTACGCGTGCTTCACCATGAACTACCTGTTCAGCCTGACGTCGTTCGTCAGTCCGTGGCTGCTGGTGGTCATCACGGTCGACCGCGTCGCTTTTATTCGCTCGCCGGCTACCACGTCGACGGTGCAGCAGCGACAGCGCAGACGGGCCGGCGTCGCCCTGGTCGGCGTCCTTCTAGGCGGCATCGTGTGGAGCTGCCACGTTCGCTGGAGCGTCGGCTTCGGCGTGAACATCGTGTCGGTCAACAGGTCCGTTCAGTGCGTCCCGAGCGGTCCGAACGCTCTTCAAGTAGCCGACAGCGTTTTGGTGAGCTTCGGACCGTGGCTGCTGCTGCTGCTGCTGCTGAACTCGTACATCCTGTGCCGGATTCGAGCCCTGGTCGGCAACATCGAGCAGCAACTGCTCCGACAGCAGCAGCAGCTTCAGCTGCAGCAGCACTTCAGCTTGGTGCCTCTCGTCGGGTCGAGTCGGTCAGCGACGGGCTCTCTGCCAGCCTGCCATTGGTCGAAGAACACCGACGAGGTGTCGCTGCAGCATCGCCAGCAGATGCAGCAGCACCAGCTGCACCAGCTGCACCAGCACATGCAGGTTCGCAGGCTGATCGGATCTCGGGGCGAGATTTATCGGCAGCAGTATCAGGTGAGAGCTGATGCGATGAACTTCAAGCACCCGTTTTTTTTTATATGAGCAAATGCATGCAGTTAGATGCGCAAGAGTTTGTATCTCACAGGTCAATACGTAACCCGTGCTCACAATTTCAATCGCGCTAGGAGTCAACCGTTTTTTATCCCCCCCAATGCTCTCCCAGGTGACCCACATGCTGCTGGGCTTCTGCATCGCCTACGTACTGCTCAATCTGCCCAACTACGTCATGCTCGTCTTCGGCAGCGCCATGTTCCGCGGCGTCATCCTCCAGGGCTCGCCAACATTTCACATGGCCTTCAACACGGCACGGATGGCCGCCCAGCTGTTGCACCTGCTGCACTTCAGCACCAACAGTTTGATTTACGCGTACGCGAACAGGCAGTTCCGGGTTGCGCTGTGCAACTTCTTCACCAAGTCGTGTCCGTGCAGACCGGATTCTAACGACGTGTTTTGACATCCATCGGTGCGCGGTATTGCTGCGGTATTGCGTGGTTTATAAAAACTGGTCAGTGTATTTGGTTCAGAGGTATTATAATTTTCCTTTTGTTTAGATAATGTAATGTGTTTTTAGGGTACTTCATATTATTATTATGAAAACTTTGGTCCTTATTTGTTAAATTGTAATGATGTACTTTTGCAGGCCCATTAACTCAACCGCTGTTTAAATATCCATTCCCTTGTGGAAATTTAAAATTATAGCAATTACTGGACACCAGGGACAACTGAATCTATTTCGTTGTCCCTGGTGGACTCACTCCCTTACATCTTTCTCTATTTACACCGTTTGCTTGTACATATTGCTTTAATAAATGCATATAAAATTACAATTCAAGTGGCTCAGTTTTTTGGCGAAAATTCATACAGTTTAACATTATATTTGTTAAGTAGGATTTACGTCATAACAATTCACTGTGGTTCAGCATACTTGTTTCATCGAAATTTTTGTCCGTGCCTCCGACTCGTCTATGGCTGTGATTGTTTGTGCCTCGGGCTTGTCTATGGCTCTGATTATCTGCACCTTAGGCTTGTCTGTAGCCCTGATTATCTGTGTCTTAGGCTTGTCTATGGCTCTGATTATCTGTGCCTTAGGCTTGACTATGGCTCTGATTATCTGTGCCTTAGGCTTGTCTATGGCTTTGATTATCAGTGTCTTAGGCTTGTCTATGGCTCTGATTATCTGTGTCTTAGGCTTGTCTATGGCTCTGATTATCTGTGCCTTAGGCTTGTCTATGGCTTTGATTATCTGTGTCTTAGGCTTGTCTATGGCTCTGATTATCAGTGTCTTAGGCTTGTCTATGGCTCTGATTATCAGTGTCTTAGGCTTGTCTATGGCTTTGATTATCAGTGTCTTAGGCTTGTCTATGGCTCTGATTATCTGTGTCTTAGGCTTGTCTATGGCTCTGATTATCTGTGTCTTAGGCTTGTCTATGGCTCTGATTATCTGTGTCTTAGGCTTGTCTATGGCTCTGATTATCTGTGTCTTAGGCTTGTCTATGGCTCTGATTATCAGTGTCTTAGGCTTGTCTATGGCTTTGATTATCTGTGTCTTAGGCTTGTCTATGGCTCTGATTATCTGTGTCTTAGGCTTGTCTATGGCTCTGATTATCAGTGTCTTAGGCTTGTCTGTTGCTTATTAAGTCCTTAATAATTGAGTCTGTCTAGACGCCTTTATTTATAACCATGTGTTTTTTATTCGAAAAATTTTAATTTTAAAACGTAAAATATATTCTTGTGCATTGAATATGCGGTAATTAATTAAAAGTAACTTTCGAATTGCTTTCTTGCGTATTTTTTGTCACGGAACATTCGATTTTGACACCGTCTGTGGACCAATTAATATAAAAAATATCAATTTAAATACAGTCTGCAAAATTATTACGAAAATTTGGTGGTTTGTCGATGACTCATTAGCATCCTTAATGTAATTAACGTTGACAATTTGCGCCAATCCTATTAAAACACAGTTGAGCCTTTTCCAAACATTTTATTTGCTTTTATTGCATCGCCGAGTCATAAAACTTTTGGTGTAGTAGGGTGTTTGATTTACGATCTTTATGGATAAATTTGAGGCTAATTTTAATAATTAACTGTTAATTAGCTTAGAAAATTTCTAATAATCATTATTAGAATGGTACATAAGAACGTTACAGAATGCTAAGAATATCATTTACTTCAGGTACTTTACTTCACAGCAGCTTGTCTATAAAGAATTTCACGCTATTAAAAGCCCATTAAAGTACATCCAAGATGCGCCCTGGTCTATTTTTAATGACAAAAAAGTTCGAGGCTTGTCAACTGAAGAATCCAAGTGTCGTGTAAATGTTGTACGAGGGGGGGTGGGTGAGAGGTCACTGTGGATTGTGGAAGTGCTTTCAAGCTTCCGTGCGGGAAATTTGAGCCAAAGAAGATCCTTTGTTGCGCACGGAAACCTATTTAAGACTTCTAGCTAGTTTGTCTTTCAGTTAACGATAACGATCCACATGGTGTCAACATTTCCTGTGCACTGAGCTACTTCGAGTTGAACCGGAATTCCCAGAATCTACCTGGGACGTGGAGTGAGCTTGTCGTGACCTTGCAGCTGGTTGGTTAATTATCGTTGAAATGAAAGAGAAAGCTCAACTTCTTTGATCTCTGCAGCTTAGCCTAGTGACGCAGATCCGGATTTACAACACACAACCTTTGCGTGCATTCCATTCGACAGGAAAGTTGTCTTAGTTAGTCGGTTAATTGATTCAATATGTACTTGTCAGAGCTGAACACACAACTTTTGTGTTGAGACACGTCTTCATACTTACCTTCATGTATTGGTCCCTCATATATGAAGTGATTACTCATTTTTATGGGATTATTTTGCCTAAATAGACATCATATAATACCCATACTAAGTTTAGTATAATTGATTGAGTTGACTATTCTTGACAAAGCTCCCTGGATTATGCAAAGCCTATAGTTTAAGTCACGCGTTGTCCCGTCTCCCATGGCCTCCCCAGGCACACAAAACTGACTCAGTCCTCTTCTCATATCCCGTCATTTATCATTTTTTAAATCCATATTTAGACCGCATTAGGCCCGCTGTTTAAAGCTTTTGAATAATTAATTAGCTAGACCCAGCAATTGCTGACCCTGACACTGGGTGTGTGCTGGGGGGCCCACTGGTTGCGATGGGTTCCCCTAGGAATCGCAAATAAATTACTGCTCCGACCAACACGTGATATGCTCCGGGGGGAAGATGAGGGCTGAGGTGGCGACTTATACCGTTCAGTAATTAAAATAATTGCACATTTGATGCAACTGATTGACTGACAATTAACTTTTATGACGATCTCAGGGACGTGCGGATGCGCGGTAGCTTTGAAATTTCCAGATGATTTTCTCACCTTTGCTATACTAGCTATCTGCAGTAAGGAATTGTAGCCTAGTGGCTAGGGCCCCTGCCTCATGACCGGAAGGTCGTGGGTTCGAGTCCCGGCCCTAGGAGACAATTTGTGCCCTTGAGCAAGGCACTTAATCCCGCATTGCTTCAGTCCACCCAGCTGAGATTGGGTACCAGTTTGAGCTGGGTAAATTTAGTGTGGGTGTTGCGGCCCCTCCAGCCCGTCAGGCTGAAAGCTGTACACAGCTCTCGGATGCGCCGCGCAACTAGCTGCGGCTGTGCCGTGGTCTGTACATCTGGTCGAAAGGTCGGGTGTCTAAATTTATTTTATTTATTATCTGCAGTAAAATTGTTTTGAAAACTAAAGCTTATTATAATATACGCTCGGTTTTTGTGCCGAGTTGCTTTCGAGGTCGTTTCGAATTTAAAAGTACAAATATTGCTAGCGGATGTATTTCGCGGTCAGTTCCAATATAAGTGTTGGCAGTTACAAGCAGCCAATCCCGAAGATGCCCCAAAGATTAGAAATGTAGCATCAGTAGCATTCCAATGTAAAAATTGGTTTCTTACCGTTGCTGGGATAAATTTGCAAATTGGAAAAACAGGGCCAGTGTTTGGAAGCGCTTAGGGGGTCAGAGGAAAGAGAAATATAATCTAATGTTTTTGCTGAGAAATCTGCTTGAAACGAATTTTTTTTCTTCTTCAAGGCGGTGCGTGATGAAGCTTGGATGTGAAGCGGAATTTTAATGTTTAGATGTACTCTTGCTTGTTTTTGTTATTTGGTGCGCGCATGACAAGAGTTTGAACTTTTTAAATCAGTAATGGCGCCTAAGCTAAAAGCTAAATCTGCAGGAGGGCTGCAGGCACTTTGACGCTTAAAGCGACATCGTCCCACAACCAGCGACTGGGCATGACTGTCCATTGCACTGACTCCTGAAGCGCGTTCAGTTACACTAAATACGGTATGCAGGCATAGACACAAACACAAGCCGGCATCCAGGCACGCACTCACATAGGGCGTACAAGCGGTGGTTCCAGCAATGTACACTCTCTATGCCTTGGGGGGTCGCCCTCATGGGCGTAAATTGCACAACTGGCCCATAGCCCAACCAATTCGTGCACAAGGCCCCAAATTAATGTGACTCTGCACACGAAACCGCGCTAGGGGAAATAGCCAACCTACAACGCGGGGTCGAACCTGGACCAGTGGCACACAAGGCAGACGCGCTAGACCGCCGAGCCACTCGCCCCCCCAGTAATGGCGCCACAATCAAGTCAATATTGGCACCACAATCATGTCAGTAATGGCGCCAAAATCTTGTTAGTGTCGGCGCCAAAATCATGTCAATATCGGCGCCACAACCATGTCAGCATTGGCACCACAATCTCGTCAGTAATGGCGCTACAATCATGTCAGCATTGGCGCCACAATCATGACAGTATTGGCGCCCCAATCGAGTCAGTATTGGCGCCAAAATCATGTCAATATTGGCGCCACAATCATGTCAGTATTAGCCCCACAATCGCGTCAGTAATGGCGCCACAAGCGTGTCAGCAATGGCGCCACAATCATGTCAATATCGGCGCAGCAATAATTTGAATATTGACGCCACAATCATGTAAATATCGGCGCCCCAATCATGTCAGTATCGGCGCCATAATCATGTCAGTATTGGCGCCACAATCATGTCATTATTGGCGCCACAATCATTTCAATATTGGCGCCACAATCATGTCATTATTGGCGCCACAATCCTGTCATTATTGGCGCCACAATCATTTCAGCTATCAGTGTATTTCAGGTTTATGAGTACACATTGGTGCTAGTGTGCCCTCTTCCGTCCCCACAAACTACGTAAATGAAAAACATATAATTAACATTCCCAAGTGAAACGAACCTTATGCCTCTAAACAGTCGGGATAAAATCTAAATTCAATTTACTGCTTTGCAAACTTTAATAATTAGTTTTTTTCACGCTTTGCAAATCGAATATACAATGCTAAACAAGATGAGGATTTTCGTTCTTGAATAGTCACACAGGTTGGTAAGTTAATCAGTAATGTGTACTTTTATATTTGGTAAGGTGCTCTCTTCCTCCTGGCCAGATTTATTTTGGTCACATCTATATTCACTATGCTTAACACCCAAGTGTATATTGCATGCACTATTTACTATCAAGATGAACGTGCTCAAACTCATGAACAAGTGCGCGCTTGAAGGAAAATTCTAATCAATAGGGTTAAGTTTGCACTTGTCTTTCGGGTGTAATAAAAGTTCTGACAGAATTTTTTTTAATTTTGTTTTTCTCCTTGCAACATCGGCATATAAGATATTTGTGCAATAGTGTAGTAAATATTAATTCGTAAAGTGCAAAGATTATTTACCAAAGTTATTTTGACTCAAATTTTGCCTACAATCTTTACCAAGCAAAAATTACATCTTATCCTGACCTAATTGTCTCTACTTAATCTTAAATTTCTTTTACATTGAATTATGAATGCACATTCGACTTTCCTAAAAAATCTAGACTGTACATTCTAATCTCTTCACTAATTCAGAATGTACAATACATTCCACTTTCTTAATTAATCTAGAATGTACATTCCACATTCTTAACTAATCTAGAATGTACATTCCCCTTTCTTAATTAATCTAGAATGTACATTCCACATTCTAAACTAATCTAGAATGTACATTCCACATTCTAAACTAATCTAGAATGTACATTCCCCTTTCTTAATTAATCTAGAATGTACATTCCACATTCTTAACTAATCTAGAATGTACATTCCACATTCTAAACTAATCTAGAATGTACATTCCCCTTTCTTAATTAATCTAGAATGTACACTAGAATGTATGTTTGATTGTAGCCACTAATCAAACATGCATTTCATTCCTCGGCAAATAGATTCCTAAATCCGATTTGTTATAATTCCTATATCATTCCTTGAACCATAAAAAATAACGGTAAAGTACTTTAAAATTGCAGTGAACATGTTAGTCAATAGTGCCGATTTCTTTCAAATTCAGAAGCACATAAATTCCAGCGGTTGCTTCTTCAACACATTGGTCCAGCACAATTCAACGCCAAGAATGAACATGGCCAGTACGTACAGCCCGATGGTGAGGAAACAAGTACCACCGATGCCCTCCAAGTTGATGGCTGCCGTTGTCATTTGAATTTCCGGCACGTGACATTCCGGATTACTGATTGGAAAGTATCTGAGTCGGATTAGATTGGCAATGCCCGATTCCTTGGCCCGTTGCAGACTGTAGCAATGGTTTGGAAATTATTTTGCAAATACTATAGATGAAACAACTTTGATTCGGCATTTTATTAGCATACTTGGCGAAACATACTTTTAGAAGTCTTCCCCTTGGGAATTAGTGACCCGTCTAGCTATCTGGATAGAAATCCAATTTCCGGTACTTGATGAACTGGTTAGGGAAAGTTCTACATTGCCTTCATAAATTCACAATCCATTGCATATCTTACGCTCTGTTAAAAGCCGCTGTGTAAAAAGCATTCTTGGGAAACACCAGGCCGTTGAAACTCGGATTGAAATAATCATTGGTTACGTAGGCCAGTTTGCAGAATGTGTTGGCATAGTGCGCGTTCAGGTTCTCGTCCATGATGCACACCTGGTAGGGATGGGCTGTGTACATCACCTGCAATTTGTTGGGCCTTTGATTAAGAGGTTGAAGTAGTACATTGAAGTAGTTGAAGTAGTGCATTGCCCGTGGGAATACTGCTTCGAATAGAATCGATAGATAGATAGATAGATACTCGTAAATAGATAGATAGATAGATAGATAGATAGATAGATAGATAGATAGATAGATACTCGTAAATAGATAGATAGATAGATAGATAGATAGATAGATGGATTGGTTGGTTGGTTGACTGGGTGATAGGGGTGCGGAAAGTGCATAAATAGGTAAATTGGTTGATCTACTTGTTTCTCTGCAATTGTGTATTTATCACGCGCATGTCACGTGCATCATGTCATGAGCCAATGTTTCCACTTAGGTAGAAGACCTGCAGACGCCACATCAAACTGAAACTTTAATCGCAGTCTAACTTGATCAAATGCCCATCTGCCCGCCACTCATTAAGCTCTTCGCATCAAGGCAGCAACCAGACCCCGGCTCGTCAGCCGTCCAATTAGCCAAAGTTGATGGCCAACCCCCCCTGTTTCTACTCGCACAAAAAGGCGGAGTAGTACGAGATCGGGATTGATGAGTACTGGGATTCTGCACTATTCTGTCCCGTTCTGCAGAGCTTAGAAGCAAGCTTCCTTTCAAGGGAATAATAATATAAGAAGATATACAGATGAGAAGCCCATCTCGAGACGCTGAGTGGTCCAGAGGATGAGGCACTTAGTAAGCGGACGCTCTTCTGCTCCGAGTCCTTCCCAAAACCTGATTGCCTTCATCAGTTAATGCGAGTCATTTCCTGAGCTTCTAGTGAAGAAACTTTTTCTACGACTTAAGGGAAAGGGCATTTATTTTGCTAGCCAAGGATTTCATATAAATAGTAGCGGACGGGTCGTTGAATTTTGCATGCCAACTCACCGTTTCAGCGCAGGCAGCCTCGCTAGACACCAATTGCAGTTTTGGTTTCAATTGGCTTAGCAGGCCAGTTTCAACGTTTAAAATTGATTGATGGATGCTGCTGCCAGCGACCACGTGGACTTTGTAGGCGGGATCGTCGGCCAGCTCGCTTAGAGACTTCACCGGACGTCGTTGGACGTTGATTGTCAGTTGGGCAGCTAATTCGCCTGGTTTTTTGGTTTTCAAATAAAATAGCAAGATTTTTTTTGGGCCCGAGTATTCAAGTTCTTTCGTTGTTTTGATTGGAGTGCATCATAGGTGGCTTGGCCGCGACAAAGCTACTAAATGGGAATGCCAAACCTACTGGAAATGGAGCGAAAAAGCTACTGGAAAGGGGACGACAAAACTACTAGAAATGGGGCGCCAAAGCTACTGGAAAGGGGACGACAAAACTACTAGAAATGGGGCGCCAAAGCTACTGGAAAGGGGACGCCAAACCTACTGGATAAGGGGCGCCAAAGCTTCTGAATAGGGGCGCCAAAGTTTCTGAAAAGGGGCGCCAAAGCTTCTGAAAAGGGGCGCCAAAGCTACTGGAAATGGGCGCCAAAGCTTCTGAAAAGGGCCGCCAAAGCTTCTAAAACTGGGCGCAAAGCTACTCGAAAGATGGCGCCAAAGCTACTGGAAAGGAAGCGCCAAAGCTACTGGAAAGGAAGCGCCAAAGCTACTGGAAAGGAAGCGCCAAAGCTACTGGAAAGGGGGTGACAAAGCGACTGAAAGGGAAGCGACAAACCTCCTAGAAAGGGGGGCGCCAAAGCTACTGAAAAGGGGGCGCCATGCAAAGCTACTGGAAAGGGGGCGCCAAAGCTACTGGAAAGGAAGCGCCAAAGCTACTGGAAAGGAAGCGCCAAAGCTACTGGAAAGGAAGCGCCAAAGCTACTGGAAAGGAAGCGCCAAAGCTACTGGAAAGGAAGCGCCAAAGCTACTGGAAAGGAAGCGCCAAAGCTACTGGAAAGGGGGTGACAAAGCGACTGAAAGGGAAGCGACAAACCTCCTAGAAAGGGGGGCGCCAAAGCTACTGAAAAGGGGGCGCCATGCAAAGCTACTGGAAAGGGGGCGCCAAAGCTACTGGAAAAGGGACGACAAAACTACTAGAAATGGGGCGCCAAAGCTACTGGAAAGGGGACGACAAAACTACTAGAAATGGGGCGCCAAAGCTACTGGAAAGGGGACGACAAAACTACTAGAAATGGGGCGCAAAAGCTACTGGAAAGGGGACGACAAAACTACTAGAAATGGGGCGCCAAAGCTACTGGAAAGGGGACGACAAAACTACTAGAAATGGGGCGCCAAAGCTACTGGAAAGGGGACGCCAAACCTACTGGATAAGGGGCGCCAAAGCTTCTGAATAGGGGCGCCAAAGCTACTGGAAATGGGCGCCAAAGCTTCTGAAAAGGGCCGCCAAAGCTTCTAAAACTGGGCGCAAAGCTACTCGAAAGATGGCGCCAAAGCTACTGGAAAGGAAGCGCCAAAGCTACTGGAAAGGAAGCGCCAAAGCTACTGGAAAGGGGGTGACAAAGCGACTGAAAGGGAAGCGACAAACCTCCTAGAAAGGGGGGCGCCAAAGCTACTGAAAAGGGGGCGCCATGCAAAGCTACTGGAAAGGGGGCGCCAAAGCTACTGGAAAGGGGGCGCCAAAGCTACTGGAAAGGGGGCGCCATGCAAAGCTACTGGAAAGGGGGCGCCATGCAAAGCTACTGGAAAGGGGGCGCCAAAGCTACTGGAAAGGGGGCGCCAAAGCTACTGGAAAGGGGGCGCCAAAGCTACTGGAAAGGGGGCGCCAAAGCTACTGGAAAGGGGGCGCCATGCAAAGCTACTGGAAAGGGGGCGCCATGCAAAGCTACTGGAAAGGGGGCGCCAAAGCTACTGGAAAGGGGGCGCCATGCAAAGCTACTAGAAAGGGGGGCGCCAAAGCTACTGAAAAGGGGGCGCCATGCAAAGCTACTGGAAAGGGGGCGCCAAAGCTACTGGAAAGGGGGCGCCAAAGCTACTGAAAAGGGGGCGCCATGCAAAGCTACTGGAAAGGGGGCGCCATGCAAAGCTACTGGAAAGGGGGCGCCATGCAAAGCTACTGGAAAGGGGGCGCCAAAGCTACTGGAAAGGGGGCGCCATGCAAAGCTACTGGAAAGGGGGCGCCATGCAAAGCTACTGGAAAGGGGGCGCCATGCAAAGCTACTGGAAAGGGGGCGCCAAAGCTACTGGAAAGGGGGCGCCATGCAAAGCTACTGGAAAGGGGACGCCAAAGCTACTGGAAAGGGGGCGCCAAAGCTACTGGAAAGGGGGCGCCAAAGCTACTGGAAAGGACTCACCAGTATAGGTGCCGAAGATTACCACAGTAAAGAGCCACCAGAAGGCCAGGATGGTCCTCGGACTAGCCGCAAATGGGAAGAAATCCTGACCCTGCTGCAGGAAGCTGCCAACCAGAGACCAGACGTATTCCTTGTACCAGATTTCGTCGGCTATGGCGAATTGTAGGCCCAGATTCCAGGCGCTAAATGGATTAAAATACGCCAGTAAGTACAAAATCATCGAGACCACAATGAACATGCCCAGTAGTAGCAGCCAAACGTCGTATGTAAATGGTAGGAAAACATTCCACAGCGCCGTGCCCTGGGCTGGCCGTTTCACCAAGATGGTGTGCGACATTGGCAGGATGTCATTCGAGAACTCTACGCTGGTGTATGTGTTAGAGTTTAGCCCAAAGATTAGGGCTAGGTCAGCTTTCTGAAAAAAAGTTATGAATTCCAGGTTAAACAATCCATGAAAGTTTCAATTGCAGATGGAAAAGCTTGTTTTTTTAATGGGAAACTTACACCGCTAACAATATCTGCAATGCAGTCCGTCTGGCTGCCCGTCGTGGCGGAAGATGGCGGTCGAACCAGCGATCTTTATTGATTCAGATAAAAACAAAAAATTTAGTTGGCTATCAACTATTAACACCCCAAAAAGTAAGGCGGAATTCTTCAAACTGTTCTTTTGCTTGTTACACTCAATTCGGTACAAATGTCACTACTAATAAGAATGCAAAATATTTATCTCACTTCACTAGAATGCTCACACCCTTCTCATTCATCGTGCTTACCCACTTCACTCCATTTTAACATTTACGGCCTTTTGACTCTTTGTACGCATCTACCTCACTCCACTCACGCACTCGCACGCTCCTGATTCTTTGTACGCATCCACCTCACTCCAATCACGCACTCGCACACTCCTGATTCTTTGTACGCATCCACCTCACTCCACTCACGCAGTTGAACGCTCCTGATTCTTCGTACGCATCCACCTCACTCCATTAAATACCGACCAAACAAAATTCATAATCCCGCAGGCACAAAACAATAAAAACTCACCGAAAATTCAATGACGACTCCAACACGCTCAGCAAGTCGGCATTGTAGCCCTCAACTACCCGGCCGCCAAAACTGTTAGTAGCATTCGTGTAAATTGTATAGGGATGAATCTAAAAAAGGCGTATGGTATGGGGAAATAAATTGACTGGCTAGAGTTATCCAATTAATCCTCTGGAGGGCTCAGTTGAGATCGGTCAGACCTTCCAGACGCAAGTTTATTAACCAATTTTGCGCGCTAGTATTACCAAAACCTCTGGCTGGAAAATTCTTGCACAATATTAAAATATATAGATGCATATCAATCTAACTAAAGCTTTACTATTTTATATAGCGCATGCTGGCTCTGTTCACCCGGGCAAGCGTCCAAAGTGCGCATTAATTATATCGAAGCCACCCGACAGTCCCGATAAATTGATGGCCATATTGCCAAACTGGACCCATTGCAAGTCCTGTCGCTGAAAATTGCATTCCGCCCGGGGGTTGCGGAGCCAGCAGTCATGGTCCATTTCTTTAATTCTCCAATTCTAACCCCAAAGTTGCCTGGGCAAATTCTCGTAGCTTCCATTATTAGCACCAGGAATAGCTTTTTGTTCATTTAGTGAATTGAATTCGCTTAAAAAAATTAAAGAAATTATTTTATCAATTGGGTGATGAGTTCGTTTTAAATGGTACAGAAAAGATTGGAGCAAAATGTGGAAAAACAAAGGAAATTCTGACTGAGTGCTTCGTGCATAGCCAGAATTGGAGGATAACTGCACTCATAGGTCTCTCTTTGTATGCCCTGCTTTTTGTACCTACAAATATGCACCTTTACGTAATTCGTTCTGTTCTGCTTCTGTATTTGTGTCTGAGCTGTTTTATGCTGGATTGGTTAGCTTAAATTTTTACGTCAATGCGTTCACCTGTCTGCCCGTCTGCCTATATCTGTCTGCCTGTATCTGTCTGCCTGTATCTGTCTGCCTTTTTGTCTGCCTGTCTGTCTGTCTATCTGTCTGTCTGTCTGTCTGTGTGTGTGTCTGTCTGTCTGTCTGTCTGTGTGTCTCTCTGTCTGTCTGTCTGTCTGTCTGTCTGTGTGTCTGTCTGTCTGTCTGTCTGTCTGTCTGTCTGTCTGTCTGTCTGTCTGTCTGTCTGTCTGTCTCTCGGAGTACTCAAAGGCGAGCTGAATCAAGCAAATATCTTAAGATTCGCTCTGCTTCCTGTGTTAGTGGTGAAAATCAACAATAAAATTACCGCCACTTTGACAACAAAAAGCAGGTGATTTACAATTCGAAGCAACCTTTGGATTAGTAAAAAAATACCTCTAAATAGAGTGCGATTGGACCACAATTCCAAATGTTTCGCCAATAATTAAAGCGGATAAAAGTCCTTGCTCAATGCATCCCAATGCTTATTTTTGTTTGCTGCTGATTTCATTTGACCCGCTATGCGGACAAAACACACTTGCTTCGTTAATCAAAAGTTTTGCCCAGCAAAGCGGAGAAAATGAATAGATAGGATAAGCTCCGTACCAAACGAACTACACACACTACACCCGTTAGTTAGTAGAATTATTTTGCCTTAACCAGGTGTTTCGTTTTCGTTCGTCACAAAGCTTTGGGATCAAAATACACTATAGGGCTCCCTTAACTCTCTCGAACTAAGCTGTGGAAAAGAAAAACAAGCCGACAAAAGAGCCGCGAAAATCGGCTTGTTTTTTTTCTCCCCATGTTAACTAGCACTCGAAAAGCAAGCCGTCATTTGCCGCTATCGCTGCCTTTGTGTTTTCGAGATTTAGCTAGGGACGGAAAATTATCTTTTTTTGGCCAGAAAAAATTCAACTGCAAAACTGCTCGAGTTTACGAATAGCTATTTTGCTTTTGTCGAGGAAAAACAAGGGATAGAGAAAATTTGTTTTGAAAAATGCTGGCAGTGAGCGATGATGTCTCTTTTCGCCTTGAGTCGTGTTTTTTTCTACAATTATCGGCCTGTTGCAATCGGTAATTAAAGAAGATTGCACGCTTCTCTCTGTCTGGGCGCTTGGCCCGCTTTTATCCTTTGAAGCTCTTCCGTGTTCCCGTTTTTCTCTTGCACACACTGTTGCTTTAACTTTACCTCCCGCTTTCCATCCCGCTCTCCTTCTCGCTCTCCCTCCCGCTCTCCCTCCCGCTCTCCCTCCCGCTCTCCCTCCCCCTCTCCCTCCCCCTCTCCCTCCCCCTCTCCCTCCCGCTCTCCCTCCCGCTCTCCCTCCCGCTCTCCCTCCCCCTCTCCCTCCCCCTCTCCCTCCCGCTCTCCCTCCCGCTCTCCCTCCCGCTCTCCCTCCCGCTCTCCCTCCCGCTCTCCCTCTCGCTCTCCCTCCCGCTCTCCCTCCCGCTCTCCCTCCCCCTCTCCCTCCCCCTCTCCCTCCCCCTCTCCCTCCCGCTCTCCCTCCCGCTCTCCCTCCCCCTCTCCCTCCCGCTCTCCCTCCCGCTCTCCCTCCCGCTCTCCCTCCCGCTCTTCCTCCCGCTCCCCCTCCCCCTCTCCCTCCCGCTCTCCCTCCCGCTCTCCCTCCCGCTCTTCCTCCAAGCCTCCTTCCCGCCTTCTCCTTCTACTTGGCTTCACTGCTCAGCGAACTCACAACCGGGGAGCAAACATTCAACACGCGACCCTTGAAGCCTAAAAACTTGTTGGCAAATAGCAGGCGCTGCTGAGTCTGCCGGTCCGCAAAGGTCACTGAGAGACGAGCGCTGATGGGATTGAAGCGGCCAGACTCGACGAACTGGGGTTTGTCGGCGAAGGAGGCGCTGCTGGTTGACATCAGCTCGATGTAGGGCGCCACGGCGTGCGAGTTGGTCTCCGAGTAGGTGGCGTTGTGACCGCTCAGGACTGGGGCGGCGCGCTTCGGATTGGCAGTTTGGAGTTCAAAGGGTTCAAAAAGTTATCTATCTATCTATCTATCTATCTATCTATCTATCTATCTATCTATCTATCTATCTATCTATCTATCTATCTATCTATCTATCTATCTATCTATCTATCTATCTATCTATCTATCTATCTATCTATCTATCTATCTATCTATCTATCTATCTATCTATCTATCTATCTATCTATCTATCTATCTATCTATCTATCTATCTATCGATCGATCTATCTATCTATCTATCTATCTATCTATCTATCTATCTATCTATCTATCTATCTATCTACCTATCTATCTATCTATCTATCTATCTATCTATCTATCTATCTATCTATCTATCTATCTATCTATCTATCTATCTATCTATCTATCTATCTATCTATCTATCTATCTATCTATCTATCTATCTATCTATCTATCTATCTATCTATCTATCTATCTATCTATCTATCTATCTATCTATCTATCTATCTATCTATCTATCTATCTATCTATCTGTAAGACATGAGTTTGGATAAATCAGAACGTAAAGGTTGGAACGCAGTGACTCCAGGATATTTAAAACTGCTAGCAAATGGCGTGGGTGCACCACCCCCCAATCACTCCACTCTGACTCGTACGCACGCAGGCGCCCACCACCCCTAGCCAACTCAGCGCTCCGCACCACTCACACTACTTTTCCCCTAGAAGCAGACAACAGTTCGCGAGTCAAGCAAAGCCCGCCATGTAAAAGTCAGGCGGCCGCCGCTCCCTCGCCGAGCGACGCGCTGCTTCGGCCGGCTCCGTCCGTGGTGCCTCGGCTGGCTCAGGCGGCTGCTCGTCGGGCCCCTCGTCAGCAACCAGCTCGGGCCAAACGGCAACCACATCGCCGCCGGTGTCCGCCACCGGGCTGGCCGGTCGCGCGGCTTCCGCGGCAGGCAGCTCCAGCGACAGTCGCCATTGCACGCCGCACCGAAGCCGGTCGTGATGCACCACCAGCTTGCGTCGGCGTCCCGCCTGGTCCTTGATGCGGTAGTTGACCTCGACCAGGCGCTTCAGGACCCGGTAAGGCCCCTTCCACTTGTCGCTGAGGCACCGCGTCTGGCCGCGCTTGACAACGGAGTCGCGCAGCATCACGAGCTGTCCGACCGCGAAAGGCTCGAACCTCGCGCATTGATTGGCCAGCCGGTTCCTCGCCGCCTGCGCGTCCCGCAGCTGCCCGTGCACCGCGTCGAAGGCGCACTGCAGGTTCTCCGGCGTCCGCTGCAGGAACTCGTGGGGGCCGCCGTCGGCCGCCGGTTGATCGCTGTCCATCAGCCAGCTGTCCAGCGCCAGCCGCGGCGGCCAGCCGTGCAGAACCTGGTACGGACTGAAGCCGGTGGTGCTGTGCACGGACGTGTTGTACGCCCACGTGACGAAGGGCAGCTTGCGGTCCCAATCCTGCTGGCTCTCCGACACGACCGTGGCCAGCATCTCGCCCAGCGTCCGGTTGCCGCGCTCGACGACGCCGTTACCGCTCGGATGGAAGGGCGACGTGCGGGTCTTCTCGACGCCCAGCTGCTCGCAGAGCCGTTTGAAGACGTCGCTTTCGAACTGGCGGCCCTGGTCGCTGTGCAGAATCTGCGGGGCCCCGTGCCGCAGGACAACGGCCTTGAGCAGCGCATCCGCGACCGTGACTGCGTCTATGGCTGCCAGCGCCACCGTCTCCATCCACTTCGAGAATGTGTCGCACATGCTGAGGATGTAGGCGTTGCCGTCGGTCGTTCGCGGGAGCGGCCCTTTTATGTCGATCTGCACCAGCTGCCACGGTGCTGTCGGCTGGCACGTCGGCTGCAGCGGCGCTCGCTGTGGCCTGGTGGGACTCTTTTTGGCGAGGCAGACAGCGCAGCTGGCCACCCAATTCTCAACGTCGCGTCGCAGCTCCGGCCACCAGCAGCGCTCCGTCAGTCTCGCCAGCGTTCTGTCTACGCCCTGGTGTCCGCTCTGATCGCTGGAGTGCGCCTGCTGTAGGAAGTGCGGCCTCACCCGGCCGGGGATGACAGGCTTGCCGTGGAATTGCAAGACGCCCGCTGGGCTCACCGACGCTCCGCCAAGCAGCACTCGGACACGGTCTGCCCAAGTGTCTGACAGGCTCTCGACTCCGGCCGCCAGCGCCTCGAAAACCTTGCTCAGCAGCGGGTCGTGCCGCTGCTCCTCGCGCAGGTTGTCGCCGTCCCAGCGGGGCTGCAGGCGCGTGCCGGCCACCCGGCTGAGCGCATCAGGCACCACGTTGTCGCGTCCCGGCCGGTACCTCAGGGCGAACGAAAACTGCTGCAGCGTCGACAGCCAGCGCGCCAGCCTGCCCTCCGGGTCCTTGGTCGCCAGCAGACCCTGCAGAGGCCGGTGGTCGGAGTAGACGGTGAAGCTCGGCACACTCAGCAGGTACGTCCTGAAGTGCTTCAGGCTCCAAACCAGCGCCAGCAACTCCCGGTCTGTCGCCGAATAGTTGCGCTCCGCCTTGCTGAGCGTGCGTGACGTGAACGCCACCGGCAACTCGGCGTCTCCGTGCACCTGGCTGAGCACCGCTCCGACGGCGTACTGGCTGCTGTCGCAGCTCAGGACGAACTGCTTGGCGAAGTCGGGCAGCCGCAGCACAGGAGCTGCGGTCAGCTTGGCCTTCAGCTCGTTGAAAGCCCTTTCGCAGTCGCTGTTCCACCTGAAGCTCTTGGCCGTCTGGCTGGCGTCGTGCAGCACACTTGCGGTCTGGCTGAAGCCCACAATGAAGCACCGATAGAAGCCCAGCATGCCGAGGAATCGCTTCACTTCTTCCGCCGTCGTTGGACTCGGCATTCTGCGGATGGCGTCGGCCTTACTGGGGTCCGGTGCGATGCCCTGCGCGCTGACCAGATGCCCGAGGTACAGCACCTGACGGTGGGCGAACACGCTCTTCGCCCTGTGCAGCTTCAGTCCCGCGCTTCGTAGCCGCTGAAAAACCTGCTCGAGACGCACCAGATGCTCTTCGAAAGACCGGCTGAACACAATGATGTCGTCGATGTAGGTGAGGACCGTCTCCCAGGACAGCCCAGACATCACGAGCTCCATGAGCCTCTGGAACGTCGCCGGGGCGTTGCACATCCCGAAGCCCATCTTGCGGAACTGCATCAGGCCGCGCGTGGAATAGAACGCCGTCTTCGGCCGATCCTCCTCGGCAACCTCGACCTGGTGGTAGCCCTGCCGGCAATCGATGGTGGAGAACCAGGAGCAACCGACCAGCGCGTCCATGGCCTGCTGCAGGTGCGGGAGCGGATAGGCGTCCTTGACGGTGCAGGCATTCAACTGCCGCCAGTCCGTGCACAGCCGGATATCGCCGTTCTTCTTGCGCACCACCAGCAGGTTGCTGGCCCAGGGCGACGTCGACGGCTCGATAATGCCGCTGTCCAGCATCTGGCCGATCTTCCTGTCCACCTGATCGCGCACTGAGAGGGGCAGCCGCCGCTGGACCTGCCTGTGCGGCTGCACTCCAGGCTCCAGCTCAATCCGGTGCTGCAGCAGCTCCGTTGTGCCCAGGTCATACTCGTGCCTGGCGAACAGGTCCTCGTTGCGCTCCAGCAGCTCGCGAAGCCTCTCTGCGTCCGTCTCTGACAGCTCCGGGTCGATGTTCCAGCCGCGGGGAGCCTGAGCCTCCTGCAACTCATCGCTCTTACCCTCGGCCATCGCGCCCTTGAATGTCCCGACGGCCTTGTTAGCGTACAGCAGCACGGGTTCCTCAGCCAGGTTGCACATCTTCACTGGGATCCGACCATCGTCCGAGATCGTCAGCACGCGAGCCGGCAGAAGCGCCGTAGACGACACGAAGTCTTCACAGGGCTCGAATACTCCCTGCTCCCGGCTGGAGTCCACCTTGAGCCACACGACCTTTTCACTCCGTGCAGGCAGCTCCGTGTTGACCGCCACGCGAGCCACCAGAATACTCGGCACCAGGCGGCAACCCGCCTGAAGCCGCTCGCTGCTGAAGGCCACCGCCTCCGCGTCGAACCGGACAACGCCTTCCGTCAAGTCTATAGTCACGGCCTGTGACACTCTGCTGATAAAGTCCATGCCGATGATCAGGCTGGGCTGGATGCCGTCAACCACGGTGAAGCTGTGCGACGCGCGGATCTTAGTACCAATCGCGACCTCCGCCGTCGTTCTGCCGAGGCAGCGCAGCCGCGTGCCGTCGACGGAGATCGGCATTGAGCCACCGTCGTTGGACTTGGAGTCGATCCGGCAGGCAAGACGGTCGAACAGCGACTTGTCCATCAGCGAAATTTGCGCTCCGGTGTCGAGCAGGGCGGGCGCGGAGTGTCTACCTAGCTGCACCGGTACGAAGATCGACGGCGCTGCGCTTTGGGCCCCTGCTGCAGGGGTCGGCGCTGGCCCTAGGCTGCCGACCCTCAGCAGTTTCCCTGCGGCTGTCCAGCTGGTGTCGGGCACACCGCCGCGGTGTGTCCCTTGCCTGAGCACCGACTGCAGCGAGCACCTGCCGTTCTCGGGCACCGCCTCGCGATGTGGCCGGCTTCGCCGCAGCTGAAGCACTTGATGGGGCTCCTCCGCCTCCCATCCCTGCCAGCTGAACCCGAGCGCACGCCGGCCGCTAGCTGCTGAACCTGCTGTTCCAACTGGCTAATCCGACTGTCATCAGCACTCACCGCCGCAGACGTAGCGGCTGTCGGGCGGCTCACCATCTCGAGACGCGCGGTGCGGTCGATCAGGACTGTCAGCGAACACGTGTCCGCGTCCTTTTCTTTCAGCAGAGCGTCCCGCACAGCTGCTGGGAGGAGGCGCAACAGACGAAATTTAACGTCTCTCTCCCTGACGGAAACAGCATCGTCAGGCCGGGCACGGAGGTGCAGCAGCTTGAGGTGGTAGGCCAGTTCCCTCAGGGACTCATTCGGCCGTCGCTTGCGCTCCTCAAATTCCTCCATGGCTCGGAAGCAGCTTAGGCTGTTGCTGAAGTGCTCGATTAGCTCTTGTTTCAGCGCTGCGTAGCTCTCCTTCTTGGCGTCAGGAAGCTCCCATACGAAGATCTGCGCTTCTCCAGTCAGCAACAGCTTCAGCTTCTTCGCCTTCTTCTTGTCGTCCCATTCGCTGTCGTCGGCGAAGTCCTCAAACGTGCTGAGCCAGATTCTAACATTGGAATCACCGCTGAACTTTTGTGGCAATAATGAGGTTTGCTCTTGCTTAGTCATGCTGAGACCGCTGCCACCAGTGTAAGACATGAGTTTGGATAAATCAGAACGTAAAGGTTGGAGCGCAGTGGCTCCAGGATATTTAAAACTGCTAGCAAATGGCGTGGGTGCACCACCCCCCAATCACTCCACTCTGACTCGTACGCACGCAGGCACCCACCACCCCTAGCCAACTCAGCGCTCCGCACCACTCACATATCTATCTATCTATCTATCTATCTATCTATCTATCTATCTATCTATCTATCTATCTATCTATCTATCTATCTATCTATCTATCTATCTATCTATCTATCTATCTATCTATCTATCTATCTATCTATCTATCTATCTATCTATCTATCTATCTATCTATCTATCTATCTATCTATCTATCTATCTATCTATCTATCTATCTATCTATCTATCTATCTATCTATCTATCTATCTATCTATCTATCTATCTATCTATCTATCTATCTATCTATCTATCTATCTATCTATCTATCTATCTATCTATCTATCTATCTATCTATCTATCTATCTATCTATCTATCTATCTATCTATCTATCTATCTATCTATCTATCTATCTATCTATCTATCTATCTATCTATCTATCTATCTATCTATCTATCTATCTATCTATCTATCTATCTATCTATCTATCTATCTATCTATCTATCTATCTATCTATCTATCTATCTATCTATCTATCTATCTATCTATCTATCTATCTATCTATCTATCTATCTATCTATCTATCTATCTATCTATCTATCTATCTATCTATCTATCTATCTATCTATCTATCTATCTATCTATCTATCTATCTATCTATCTATCTATCTATCTATCTATCTATCTATCTATCTATCTATCTATCCATCCATCTCTGTATAATGCATGCACAGAAATAAATGTAAATAAGAATCTGCATAGTTATTTATCCATTTTGTTGACTCATCACTCAGCCACAAAAGTACATTAGGAATTCAAGTGACCAACAGTACCAAATTCCTGCACTGCAAAGTCACCCGATTGGCAACAGAAAACCAGCTCAGCAAAGCCATCAATCATGTATTTTTGGTCTTTTCCGCCACTGGCAGGAAGCTTGGCTGCTTTAACTACACTGACCCCATCAGCCAATAATCCATCAATCACACAGGGTTAATCGCTCAGTGCTTACAGTTCAGTTTATTTTTTAGCAGAAGTGTTTAATATCGATGTAAAAATACGTAATTTTAGACGCTTTTTTGGGTACGAGTGTTAAGGTATTTACAGCAATGATGGGGGAGTTGTCATATAAATTCCGCTTCTTAATCTCACTTACACACCAACTTACTCACTCACGAACTCACTCACGAACTCACTCACGAACTCACTCATGAACTCACTCACGAACTCACTCACGGTCTCACTCACGAACTCACTCACGATCTCACTCACGAACTCACTCACGAACTCACTCATGAACTGGATCATAAACTCACTCGTGAAAACACTCACTAAATAAAATCACTGTAGATATCACTAACTCACAAAATAAATTCACGCACTAAAAAACCCAATTCACTCACAGTTTTCACAGCGTGAGCCACCGCAGCACCAGCCAGCCAGGTGCCCGGCAGGTCGCAGCTGACCTGGCTGACACTTGCCGGGTTGCTGGCATTCAGGCTAGCCATCCCGCTGGCCAACACCAGCACGGAGTCCACAGTCTGCAGCTGGGCCGCGGTCACCGAGTCGCCACGACATCCGGGCAGAACGGCGGTCAGTTGATCGGGACAGTTGGCGGCTGAGGCGGTCAGTCCTCGAGTTGGACTGCGCACCATCAACAGGTTGACGGGAGAACCGCCAGATGGAAGCCAGGTGAGAATATGGGAGGCGCTGAGCCCGGGGTCCAGCGCCAGCCATTGATAATCCACTCGGTTGGCGCCCGTGGCGTTCGCCTAGTAACAAACGGATTGAGGATCAATGATTAAATAATCCCAAAATAAAATTTTAAACCATAAGTAGGTAATGAAGGATTGATTCTAAGATCCCATTTTGGGATTTCTGAAACACTTGATTATGCATGGATGATGGAGTGATTCTCTTATCCCTATTCATTTATTTCTAGCAGATTGGATTAGATATGATTAAATGATTAATATTCTGATCCCATTTGAGGATTTTTGGGAGACTGAAGCAGAGATGACGAAGGATTGACTTTCTGATCCCATTTGAGGATTTTTGGGAGACTGAAGCAGAGATGACGAAGGATTGACTTTCTGATCCCATTTGAGGATTTTTGGGAGACTGAAGCAGAGATGACGAAGGATTGACTTTCTGATCCCATTTGAGGATTTTTGGGAGACTGAAGCAGAGATGACGAAGGATTGACTTTCTGATCCCATTTGAGGATTTTTGGGAGACTGAAGCAGAGATGACGAAGGATTGACTTTCTGATCCCATTTGAGGATTTTTGGGAGACTGAAGCAGAGATGACGAAGGATTGACTTTCTGATCCCATTTGAGGATTTTTGGGAGACTGAAGCAGAGATGACGAAGGATTGACTTTCTGATCCCATTTGAGGATTTTTGGGAGACTGAAGCAGATATGATAAAGGATTGACTCTCTGATCCCATTAGAGGGTTTTTGGGAGACTGAAGCAGTAATAATGACAGGGGTGATTCTCTGATCCCATTTCGGCAATAAGCTTCTAGGGTACTAAATTACACGAAGAATTTACATGTTTCTGAAATCCCATTCGGGGAATTCTAGGAACTAGATTACGAAGCAGCAATTTAGGAGTAATTACTAATTTTAATTTCATAAGTGGAATGGTACAAGGAGATTCGCAATTCAAAGCTTGAGATTAATAGCGGCGCTGATTTTAAGGTCTGGTGGCCAATTAAAAAAATTCAATTATTTTGTTTAAATAAGCCCGAGACGGCACGCCCCATCATAATAAAGCCGTTGAATTAGAATCTTTTGTCCCTGCTAGTCAGATAAAAGGAGAAAATTTTCAACAAAAAGGGATTTAGAGCGCTTCCCTACAAAGCTTTTTGTATAAGAACGATAGCACTTAAATAAAATGGACCCTTTTTGGGACTAGAGTTTTTAGTCTTAAATTACTTCCTTTCTTAAATTATATAGTTTTCTGACACTCGTTATAAATGACATCGTGTCATTTACGAGTTAGTTGTAAAAATGCGACAAATTCGAAAAGAAAATCTCCCTTAGCCTAAAAGAAGCCTTTAAGTTTATAATTAGCCAAGCTAAGGGAGATTATTTCGCTTTCGCTGTTTTATTTGAGACATTCTTTCACTTTCCATTGCTTGTTTTTTTCTACATCAGCAGCATTCGGAGTCATTAGTTTGCTTCGACAGTTCTTGCGAGTTTTTTTCTGATATTTTTTGTCAATAATTAACGACCTAAATCGTAAAAAATGCTTACTGAACTACTCACTAACAACGATAAAATTGAGTAGTAGAACAGGAATTTTTACTTTAAATAGCTGACTTACAGCCAGAAGCACCTCGCGGAGTCGCTCTTTGGATAGCAGAGCTGTCACAAGTCTCGCACTTCCGGTCATCAGTGAGCCAACAACTTGGGTGGCATTTCCGGGACCGGTCATGAAGGTTGAGCAGGCGATTTTTTTTGCGGTGACATGAGTGATGAAGTCTTGTATTAGTCGAGAGTCTGTAGGATTTTTATATGAGTTTTTCTTCTGTTGTTTCAGTTCTGATTAATTTTATGTCATACCTTACAACTCATACCTTGGGTCTCATCATACACCAACGCTATTTCCGTAACCTTCTCGGCTTCAATAGCAGCAACAGCGGCTCCAACCTGTTGAGAAATTGGCTCTCGAGACACGACAACGAAATCTGCATTTTGATTGACAATTTTTTCATCATTTTTCTTTCAGCGGTAGGTCAAAGCGACGGCATTAAACAGGAACTTCCCTAACCATGGTTTTATAAAACTACCAGATGTATTTTTTCCAAAAGGAACTTCCCTAAACAGATGCTTTCACAAACAGGAACTTCCCTAACCAGATGCTTTCACAAACAGGAACTTCCCTAACCAGATGCTTTCACAAACAGGAACTTCCCTAACCAGATGCTTTCACAAACAGGAACTTCCCTAACCAGATGCTTTCACAAACAGGAACTTCCCTAACCAGATGCTTTCACAAACAGGAACTTCCCTAACCAGATGCTTTCACAAACAGGAACTTCCCTAACCAGATGCTTTCACAAACAGGAACTTCCCTAACCAGATGCTTTCACAAACAGGAACTTCCCTAACCAGATGCTTTCACAAACAGGAACTTCCCTAACCAGATGCTTTCACAAACAGGAACTTCCCTAACCAGATGCTTTCACAAACAGGAACTTCCCTAACCAGATGCTTTCACAAACAGGAACTTCCCTAACCAGATGCTTTCACAAACAGGAACTTCCCTAACCAGATGCTTTCACAAACAGGAACTTCCCTAACCAGATGCTTTCACAAACAGGAACTTCCCTAACCAGATGCTTTCACAAACAGGAACTTCCCTAACCAGATGCTTTCACAAACAGGAACTTCCCTAACCAGATGCTTTCACAAACAGGAACTTCCCTAACCAGGTGCTTTCACAAACAGGAACTTCCCTAACCAGGTGCTTTCACAAACAGGAACTTCCCTAACCAGATGCTTTCACAAACAGGAACTTCCCTAACCAGATGCTTTCACAAACAGGAACTTCCCTAACCAGATGCTTTCACAAACAGGAACTTCCCTAACCAGGTGCTTTCACAAACAGGAACTTCCCTAACCAGATGCTTTCACAAACAGGAACTTCCCTAACCAGGTGCTTTCACAAACAGGAACTTCCCTAACCAGGTGCTTCAACAAACAGGAACTTCCCTAACCAGATGCTTTCACAAATATGAGCTTAACCATGAAGTAACCGTGGAGTAAAAAATGAACTTTTAAATTCCATCTTGAATTCGCACACTTTACTCACTAGAGTCGATTGTCACATCGCAGAGTCCAACCGGTACAATCAGTGTTGGGACGCCCAACGATTTGCCAAGATCTCGAGCGCACACGGCTAATTCGCAGCTGCCGACAGCCAGCAAGGCGCTGATGTTCTTCCAGGTGCAAACTGAGAGACATTGGATTTTTTATTGCAATCATGCATGCATTTGTGACTTATAGAATCACGCACTCGATGCGTGCTTGTTTATTTTACATATATTAGTGATACTTATAAATAATTTAGAGGCAGACATCGTGCTTTATATCATACGTAGAAACAATCCTAATCGGCTCTATATGGCCTTTGAAAAAAACAATTTACCTTGCTGCACAGCTGCCACAGTTTTTCCAACCGGTACGACAGCAGTCTCGAGTACCATTCGATGATTCGAACTGACAGAAAAGTACAACCAATCGTCGTTAACAATACGTTGAACAGTTTTTTGCAACAAATCAACTGTTACAGACGAGTCTTCTTCTAGGAGGACGCCCAGTTTAAAAATTGTGCCGAAAACCGAGTGAACACTCAGGCACAGGGATACCAGTAAAAATTGATGCACAAACCGCATCATTCTTAACGGTTTTGTGCGTTACATGAAGAGACTATCAGTACGTCCTAGAAAAGTGTATTCAGTTGCGACTGCATTCGAGCAGCCTTTTATATCGAAAGAGCAAGAGCCGTTTGCCTGAGGGCAATAAATCCATCAGAGAGATTTATCGATCGCTATACACCCAATTAACTGCTGGCATCAGTGAAAATCGGTGAAACTCAACCCCTGACTTTGTTTGACCCCTCTCTAATGATGCTGCGTCATTGATCTGTGTGGATTTAATAATTCTCGTCGTCTAGATTTCAGCGTCTCATTATCGAGTTATCGAGCTGTCAAGGTGACGAGATAATAATTAATCAACAGGGAGCTAATCCGGATAAAATTACCATGCAATTATGTGACTCGTTATAATGTTTTACTTGAAGTTTTGTCTCAAAAATAATCGTTACTAGTAACATTGATTAATTGATTGGTTTCTTTCGGGTGCTATAGACAAAAACTGATTTTAAAACCGAACTATATTAACAATTTACTTAAATTATCAGATGTTTACTAAAGTAACAGTGATTATCTACGTCAGAAATGTAAAATTTTCCTTTTCTTCGAAAACGACATTTGCGTTAAAACTGTTTAACTAACTCTGAATACTGCAATACTGTAAAAAGCTAGTACATTTTTGCCATATTTAACCAACGTTTCTGTGACTTGAATTTTTACGAAGCAACTATTTCTGGAAAGTAAAAAAAATTACATGAAAAAAATAAAGAAGCAACTTAACAGAAGAATGTTAAGAAACTTAACATTCATAGAGAAGTGGAAGCATTTTAATAAGTAAATTAAATCTTTTTATATCGTTATTTAAAACCGATTATTTTACAGTTTTTAGCAAAGCATATAGTGCGTGATTTAATTCGAATGCAACTGACTATTCTAATTTAATTTCAATAGTAAAAAATGTTTAATTAGGGGTTCACAATGGTATGGTATAAATACGGGCGTATATATATTAGAGAAAAGCAACAAATTTCCAAGAAAGAAAATTAATTACATTTAATAGAGCATTGAATAACGGTAAAAAATACGAGTACTATAACGATCCTCTAAAATTAAATGTTTTGGACATTAAATAGTGGAGATAATAATGATGCTTAAACCAAAAATTTTAATATTTTGACTCTGGATGACTTTGACTTTGACTTGGATGATTTTGACTTTAGATGTATCGTGGCCATAGACCAAACGCTTCTAGATGTATCTTGGCCAAAGACAACATGTTTCTAGATGCATCTTTGGCCACAGACTACACTTTTCTAAATGTATCTTTGGCCATAGACTGCACGTTCCTAGATGTATCTTTGGCCATAGACTACACGTTTCTAGATGTATCTTTGGCCACAGACTACACGTTTCTAGATGCATCTTTGGCCATAGACTACACGTTTCTAGGTGCCTTTTTGGCCATAGACCGCAAGGCATCTTGGTAGATCTTGGTCCACTGCTCTCTATTTCTAAAAAATATTTTGGCCGTGTACTTCAGATGTCTAAACGCGTATGTTGACCAAATACTTGGAATTTTTTAGATTTTATAATAGTCATGCATTCACGAGTTATAATTCGCTAATTAAATAATATAGAATAGAGTCAAATGACAGTTTTCATGGATGGTTCATGAGAATACCAAGGTAAAAGAATGTGACTTGAAATTTTCCGAATACCTTTCATGCAATCATTGAAATCATCAGATTTGATCAAAGACATACTTAGGACTCAAATAAACTCAGCGGGGTCACTGCTGCGGTCCGTAGTAACCCGCTTCATTGCTACGCCAGTCCGGAGCTCCTGTACCTGCTGAATTCGGTTGCGTCTGGCGCTGCTGCTGCTGCTGCTGCTGGCCGCTGCCGCGACCTCCGGTGAAGACAGTCAGGATGAGGAAGGCTCCCGAGGCCAGGGCGCAGAGGACGGACCATCCCAGCCTGTCTGAGTGAGTCACCGTTCGCGCGATACTTGCTGATATAAGACCGCTGATGCCTGTGAGAGCAAATGGGTGGGTGGAAATACGGGTAACTAATAAGTTCATGTCACATTTGATTGATTGATTGATTGATTGAGTGATCCGATCGATTGATCGATTGGTTTATTGGTTGATTAATTAATTAATTAATTGATTGATTAGTAGGTTGATTGATTTATTTACTTATCTACTGATTGATTGATTTACTTATTAATTGATTGATTGATTGATTGATTGATTCAGTGAGTGAGTGAGTGATTCGACCGATCGATCGATTGGTTGATTGATTGGTTGATTGATTGATTGGGTGAGTGAGTGAGTGATTGGTTGATTGATGATTGATTAGTTGATTGGTTGATTGATTGAATGGTTGATTGATTGATTGATTGGTTGGTTGGTTGATTGATTGATTGATTGATTGATTGATTGATTCATTCATTCATTCATTCATTCATTTATTCATTTATTTATCCATTCATTCATTCATTCATTCAATCATTCATTTAAATTATTTTATTAAATAATTTATTTCTTTATTTCAAATACCAATAAACTGTAGCATAATAAAAAAATGATAAAATTAAATATTTCTCAGAATTTCTCACCAGCCAGAATCATGCAGGCCGCATTCACCAGTAGTACAATATTGTTGCCGTCAAACACGTCCAGAAAGGTGCAGGCAAACGTGAAACTCAAACCAATGTAATAAGTAATCAGGCCAATAATTAAGAATGCAGTGGCCGCATTCCTCTGCTCAATATTGAAGAAAAGGAAAGTTTCGTAGGCGGACAGCCACACAATGAAGCCAATTGAGGACAACATGAAGGCTAATCGAAGCCACAATGGACGCTCGTGAAAGACCATTGTGTCTGCGTGTCTGCGTGTCAGCTTGCTTTCTAATTGAAGCTACAAATAACTAGTAATATCTGTCTTCAGTGTGACAGACGAGAAAGCTATTTTCTTCCTGCTTAAACCAGTTTTCTATAATGTTGATTCGGGCAATGTACACCTAACTGGGGAGGGGACAGACAGGGGACAGACAGGGGACAGCACGGGGGTAGCAATTGTACGTAGAGGTGCGGAACCTAGAGGTGAGTTCTGTACGAATTCAGGTGAGGAAACTTTCTAGGAATGATCCGAATCGGCTACGGCTGGACACCAAAGCATGAAGTGACGCGCTGCATGGTTGATCTCCCTGTTGTAATCCATGCGCTCGCCAACCTCTTTCTGTTTGGTCTCCTCTCGTCTTCTTTCTCTCTGTAATCTCTCTCTCTACATGTAGATCGGTGATTCTCTGCACTTCTCTCTGTCCCCACGGCTCCACCCATCGTGGGCAGTGAATTCTGCCTGAGCCAGTAGGCAGTGCAAATGGGAGGACTGTGTGCAGGGAGGGGTTTGAGAATGCCAAAGAATCTCTCTCCCTCATGTTGTCCCTTCTGACTGAGCAATGCAGGTGTTTTTCTTAGCTGGTGATCAGTTTGATTTATGGCTTGTTTCTATTAATAGACTCATTTTATTTGATGTCGAATCAAAATTGATTTTTTGTATATAACAATTTTGAATTTTCTTATCCTCGAGTAAAGTAAATAAACTACTCTCTACATATCGGTGGACTTGAATTTAGTTAACACTGAATAATCCAAAAAATAGTTTTTATTCATTATAACTTGATTTAGTTTACGTCGAGTCAAATTAAAAAAATATTTCACTGAAACAAACGAAGCACAGCATTGCTAAAGTGCCCTCCAATGCATCAGACTATTTTCGCACTACATAATTCGCATATTATTTGATATGCAATTCATTAATTCAGCATTTCTTTTTTCAAACTGGAAATTCATGCCTACACTTTCTTTTTTTGCATTTCTGTCCACTCAACAACTCTCTGGTGGGTGACATTTTTGATTAATTAATTCCAACTCACTGCCCAGGCAATTACGCAGCGGAAAATTATAGGCTGCGAAAAATGCAGTTTAACGACGGAAATTTTGTTTTACTGCTTTCTTTTCTATGACCTATGTTTAATCTTTAACTGTATGGAATATCGACTCTATCGAACTCTATCGAACTATGTACGTCTTAATTTAAGAGTAAGAAGGCAGGAAACAAAAACTATCCAAGAAACGAAGTGTCCCGTCCTTCTACTTAAGGTGTCTTTGGCTCTTGTACTGTAGCCCTAAACCAGTGGGTCGTGCAGCAATCGGTAATATTTAAATTACAAAACAATAACAAACATGATAGTTTTGGAAACTTAAAATTATCGTGACCTTAAATCCATAGGGCGCAAATATTCGTGTGATTCACAAATTTCAATCTTAATACTTAGAAAATCATTTAACCATTTTTAACACTTCAGCCAATTAACGGACCCTATAGCAAGCAGAGCAGGATATAATACTTTCGTACACAATTTTAATGATAAAATAGTAAATATTACAATTCATCCTACTAACAAGTAGTGTAAAGTGAAATTCAAACTAATAGATAATATGGCTGCCAAGGAAAGACAAAATTTTCAATCGATTCTTTTTTTCATTCGCTTTGAAGTTTTGGGAAAAATGAAGTGGGAAAAAAGTAAGCGGGTGAGGGTTCAAACGCCTCGACCGCAGCAGAGTCCAAGGAGACGCAGGTGCCTGCGAGATGATGCCCCATGTGCGACTGCGCTGCTCTGCTGATGATGAGACTGGATCATCAGCTTTGATTTTGCCGATTGCGTAGCGATGGACGAGGCTGCAATTGATTATTTTGTTGGAGATTATTCTGGGATTGCTAAATAAATTTAGCTTCATGTAAGTCTAGCACCTTCGACCTTCCCTGGTACTCTCTGATCCTCTCCAAGGCCTCGCGACTTACCCTCTTTGATCCTCCTAGACACCTACATCCTTTTTATCTTGGATCATTTCTGATGTTTCCTGAACCTGTGAGGTGCTCTTTAAAGCTCCATGATGCTTCCTGACACACCCTACCTGACAACCTCTGAAGCTCCATGATGCTTCCTGACACACCCTACCGGACAACCTATGAAGCTCCATGATGCTTCCTGACACACCCTACCTGACAACCTCTGAAGCTCCATGATGCTTCCTGACACACCCTACCTGACAACCTCTGAAGCTCCATGATGCTTCCTGACACACCCTACCTGACAACCTCTGAAGTTCTTTCAAATTTTTCATAATTTGTCTCAAATCCTTTCTGATTTTCTCCAACCTTCTCTAATGCTTCCATAGCAACTAAAAAAATTGCCTTCCTGAGCCTCTTTAATTTGATTACCCTGATATCCTACCCGACTCCTCCACTATCAGTCAGCCTTCATAATGCATCATTCTCTCTCTCTGAGGCTAACTGAATTTTTGGGAATTTTTTTAATGTTCTCTTACCCTCCATGGATCTGACCAAACGCTTCAAAATACATCAATCCCCGAATTGCCTTAAATGTTCCTAATTTAATAAATCATTCTGTTTCTTGGTATTTGTTTATCCTCTTTTTCTGTACGCGTTGTATGAATGCTAACACAGCTCACTTGATTGTACTTTTATCGCTGAAGTTTCTGTTTAAACACCGAAGGCCACTGTTGCGAATCCCGCTTGCCTTCTAAAGCTTTGAAGCTTAAAGTTAAATGCAGGCATGCAGGCATAGACACACACACACACACACACACACATACACACACAGGCCGGCACCCAGTCACGCACTCACATAGGGTGTACAAGCGGCGGTTCCAGCAATGTACACTCTCTATGCCTTGGGGGTTGCCCTCATGGGCGTAAATTGCACAACTGGCCCAAAGCCCAACCAATTGTGCACAAGGCCCCAAATTAATGTGACCCTGCACACGAAACCGCGCTAGGGAAAATAGCCAACCTACAACGCGGGGTCGAACCTGGACCAGTGGCACACAAGGCAGACGCGCTAGACCGCCGAGCCACGCGCCCCGCCTTCGAAAGCCTTCTCTCATTTGAATTTGGAGGAAGCATGCAGGTGCCTCGATCTCACTAATAATTGGGTACGAAAATATTATTTCTTCTAGCCCCGAAAACATGTTGCGACTCCTCAGTCTGTTCCGGCCCACTTACTCCAACAAACTTTCCACACACCCTCGCAAAAGCACACAAGTGTTGAAAAAGTCTCAAGAGACCACACTTCATTGGTACTCGTACTGGGTAACTCGAGAGGGAAGACGCAATTTAAAAAAAATTGGACAAAACTTCATTTTCCTTTTCTATTACTTGCTGCAGCAGTAGGACGCCTTTAGGGCTAGTATTTGGTTGCATTTGAAATTGCACTTGCCCTTGTTAGACTCGCGTTGGATCATGGACAAACTGACTGACAAACAGGAAGGATGAGAGGATGAAGGATGAGGGTCAGAGGGAGCAGTCAAAAGGAGTTAAAGAACAGTGGAGGCAAAAATAGCTACATGCTATAAAGAAATACAGAGCAGGGTAGTGAAAAAAAGACAGGCAGATACAGACTTACACAGGTTACAGGCAGTGACAGACAGACATGCAGTGACATGAATGCACAGACATTTATTTTGACTTCCAGCCTACAGACAGACAGACAGACAGACAGACAGACAGACAGACAGACAGACAGACAGACAGACAGACAGACAGACAGACAGACAGACAGACAGACAGACAGACAGACAGACAGACAGACAGACAGACAGACAGACAGACAGACAGACAGACAGACAGACAGACAGACAGACAGACAGACAGACAGAACGAATGGCAGACAGATAGACAGACAAAAAGAAAGCGACAAGACAGACGGACAGACAGACGGAAGCAAAAACTTCAAGGCGTCAAGTAAACAATCAATTTTGCAGCAATTTTTGATGCATTCATAGCACCGACCTGCAAGCCCACAAGAAGACGCCCCTACGGCATAGCTGGCGGGGACAAAAGAACAATTTTTTTCACAAAATTGAAATTGCGTGCCCGAAATAAAAATTGCGGAGCCTGCGGGTGCCCAATCCCCGACGTGAGCACAAGTCCCTCTTCCCCCGTTCTTCCCCTTTCGGACTCGCAGCAATTTCCGATCTCATTTTCAAAAGCCAACTGAATCCCCTCCCAGCGTCTTTACCAACTCTCAAACTCTTCCTTTCCCCGGCCAAAAAAACCGGGCTCACTCAAACTCTGCCGCAGCTCCGGCAGCCAAGGCCGCAGCCGACATCCCTCGGCTCATCTGGGACCCCTCGATCTCCCACTGCGATCATCTATAATCCCATACCATGCGTTGGATCTAACAGAGCTTCCCGTCTTTCTTAGCCGATCTGGACTCATCATGAGAGACGGCCTGATTATTGATTAAAGAGATCTTACTATACTCCTTCAAGGAGGGGAGAAAGATTAAGAAAAAGTGAGAAACAGACAGGGCAATAGAAAGTCATTCGTGCGTGAAATAAATATGCTATAGTAGGGATTTGAAGTAGACTAGAGTTGGACAGAGCGGACTGACAGACAGACATCAATATGGATGCCAAAGAAAAATTCTATCGTAAAGGTTTTTTTTGTTATTTATCTGCGCCTTACTTTATACAATACTGCTTTTGATGTAATTTTTCTAGCTTTATTTGATAGATCTTGGCTGTACTATTATAGATTTTGATTGATATTTGTGTCCAACAACCAGAAGCACCCTGAGTACGAGCTCACCTGAACAAGAGATATCGCTGATTTCACCTTCAGCCAGTCGTGCGGAAGTTTTTCGACTAGCAACACAGCTGTAGTGACCCTCTGTGCTGGAAATCAACGACCAGAGCAAGTCGCCAGCCAGGTACCATTGCTCATGCTCAAGAAAAAAATCGTCGTCATCTATGTAGGGAATTTCCGCGATGTCACTAGTCTGACAGGTGTCCCTAAATTGGCGCAATGCTTTGACCTTCAACGGGGTAAGGGAGTCGGGGTAGAGACGGTCCAGGCTACTTGCGCCTTCGAGAATTGGACCGTTAGTAATACGTTGTTGGTCTTGAGGGTCCTGGCAGTGGTTATCATGGAGACGAGATGACGAATTAGCCTGTCGGTTTCCCATGTCGAGCTTACGAAAGAAGAATTAAGGACAACTAGTACCGTTGAGCAATAAAATCCTACAGTTGTTAAGAAGCCATTAGACAAGTCGAGCAGCTTGAATAATATTAATTGCAGCGACATAAAAACGGCCAAAAAAATAGAATACGAGAAAGCGAAAGACACACGAGAGAGAGAGAGAAATTGAAGGGGAAGAGTTTAGTGTGAAAGATGAGGAGGAGCTACAGAGATTGGCCTACCGCTGCGACCACTGACTGGGCTTCGCCCCACCACCCCATGGCTGCATACGCTCGTATATAGATCCTTTCATTAAACCGATCCCCAATTTCGACTCGTTGTACGCTTAACAACAGTCCTACCGGTGTACTGTCTCACTAATCTACCTTATCCTCAAGGACGGCTCTCGGGCACAGTGAGTGCACTCACGCAGGCACCCATATAAAGTCCCTATTAGGCAGCTATGGTAGTTTTCAAAGGACGCGAGAAAAGAATCATTGTCCACGAGTGATTATTGGTCGATAAATGTCTTGTTAAAAACTTCCACCTATGCTGGATGCCAGTAGCTTAAGTGCATTGCATAAGACACATTTTCCTTTGGTTCCTTGGCACTAAATATACATAGTTTAACGAATTTGAAATCCAATTCATTAAATTACATTCATCACTCTTGAACCCTTGAGACACTATAAGTGAAGCGTCTGTTCATTATTTATTAAACAGTATCTATGTGCCTCCTACCTTGGGAATTCCCTCAAATCGTACCACTAAAAACTTTTATTAAGAATGTACTCGCTTAAAATAGGTAGTACCCTCTGCTCTAGCTCGGGCTTGCGCGTCAAATTTCTTCAGTCTAAAAATAGAAATGAAAGAATTATAGCTAGCTACTTTCTTGTACGCTACAGTGGATCGACTCTACCAGCGTATTCTTATCATCCTAATGCACATCTTGATTGTATATTTGTACTCGTGAGAGTACTTATTCGACACATTCAGGCATGATAAGCATGTTAGATCCTTATTATTCCGTCATTACAGCAAAACTAACAATAGTTGCCCCACCAGTTATGATCTACTCGTAGTGCTATAATTATATATGATTCAATCTGCTTTAAAAGACGGTACCATGAATTTTGTATAAATAATCGAATGCTAACATGCAGTACTTGAATTCCCGCTAGTCTCTCTGAAACAATTTTTGTCAGTTCAAGCGTTTAACATTTGAAAAAAAATGAAGTGGCTTTTAGCCGTTGAATTGTTGTTTCATCTGGCGCTGATCATTCAAGGCAGCGTTGGATTTTTTATAGAAACGCAGCTCAATATAGTCTTTGACGGACTGAACTCGGAGTATAGCTGCTACCTTGGCTACAGCTGTCCGATTGCAGCATTAGTGCTCACCGTTTTAAGCTTGAGCAGCGAGATCGGAACGCAGCGAAAGCAGAAGACAGGATCAAACATTGGTAAAAAGTGCTGCGTATTTCGTACTCTGCTAGCTCTGCTCTGGTTGGGCTGTTTAGCTGCCTACCTGGCCCTGCTAATCCGAATTACCATCGGGCTGCCTCACATCGAAGAGGTGGCTACGACCGATTGCGTCACCGACTGTCGCGGAGCTCATTTGGCCGTTCGTCTATGGCGATTTCAGGCTGTCCTATCTGGCCTGTGTGCGGTCTGCTGCTTGGCTCTGAGCTATCTTGGTGCCGTTCGGTTGTGTAAGGACAGGCGCCGAGAAAGGGTGCAGGGAGTTGTTTTGTTATGAAGATTTGTGACTTGAACTCACAAACAGTGTAAATATGGTTGCGCAATGCTGGCATACAGTTTTTTTAACTGTTATAATCAGCTTGTTATGCTATACGCAAATCACTGATGTATAGACTTTTACTAACGAACTGCTTTAACATTTATCTAGCCTTTATCTATGCTTTGATTTTCTACTACTTCCTTTATAATACCAACATATTGACGTAAATAAACAAAACATTTTCAAGTTTTTACTTTTTGTTTATCACACAGTCAATTTGTCAAATAAACTATTGGTTTTATCGAAAAGAAACAGTAAAACAAGTAGTCTATGGCGCAAAGCCTGCGTTGATTCTAGTGCAGACTGGCTCCTTGATTGTTGTGAGGATAAAATTCCTTACAATATATGTTCGTTTGTTAGGCTGCTAAAGAAACAATTCTATAGTAGTTTGGTTTGTCAACCAAATTCTTCAAATTCAAGATGGCCATGGACGACTTGGAGTCTAAAATCGATCTCACTCAGACGTTCAGCTTCGACTTTCAGCAGTCTACAGAGGCTGAAGACTTAGACATTGCGAATCACAGCAATCAGAGCAACCGTACCGACGTAATGAAGAAGTACCTTGTGTACATGGAGCTTCCAAAAATAAGAGTAAGTTTTTGCAATGCGTGATTCACACTTGCAACATATTCAACTACCATATTCACTTCTTACCTCATAAAGTTAAGTAAACAAAAAATGCGCTTAATTTCTTCACCATACAGATTGGCGACTATAGAAAGTCTAGCTGCGTGTCTGGCAACGTGATTCGGTTTCACTTTCTGCTTCGCATCGCTCGCGACGAAGAGAACACTGTGCTGCGCCTTCTGCCGATCAAGGCCTACAAAGCTCCCGTAGTTAATTTTGCTGTCATTCATCGTCCGTTCCTTGATGACGACAGCGCAAAGGGTCCGATTCCGAAAAGCCCGGGAGTCCGAAGTCCCCTAATCAACTATGACGACGCTGAGGAGCACAGCCCCGGAGTGCCCGACAGTCGAACGGACGACATCATTGAAGACTTTCGAAGCGAGAAGGCACCAACACCAAGTGCGGAGGACGACTCGAAGCAGCAGAGCCAGCGGCGATCGAGTCAGACCAGCATAGACAAGGCTCAACAAAAGCCGTCGGAGAGTCCAAAGAAGCGATCCAGCGAGGCTAGCATCGGCAAAGTTGAGCAGAAACAATCAACAGAGAGTCCCAAGAGACGAGACAGTAAGGCGAGCATCGATCAGGACAAGCAAGAAAAAGCCCAAAGCCCGCCGAAACAGTCTAGCACCGAGAAGACCCAGACTCAGCCATCGGAAAGCCCCAAGAGGCTCTCCAGTCAAGCTAGTATTGACGCCCAGCAACGATTCGAAGTTGAAGCCGCCCAGAGACGGCCGAGCATCGACGATGCTAAAGCAGCCGAAGTTTCTCAGAGACGAGCTAGTCAAACAAGTACCGATGCTCAACAGCAGAAATTCGAAGTTGAAGCACCCGTCAGACCACCAAGTCAGACTAGCGAAGACATAACTCAGCAGGTCGGTGCGCCGCGTCAGCCACAGAGCCAGTCAACTGCGGAGAAGCCTCCAAGTTCAGAGACGCCCCCTCAGACAGCTAAAGAGGAAAAACCAACCGAGCAGCCCAGATTCGAAGTCGAGTCTCCGACATCCCGTCATGATTTTTCACCTGCTCGACTGCTCTCGGATGACAACACAACAGCTCGCACGGACACCACTGGACGCCAGAAACATCGTCGACCAAAGAAGTATTTCGTTTATTGCGAGATACCGAAAGTTCTAGTCGGCGACTATCGCAATTCCAGCGTCATCTGTTCCGAAATCATCCACGCGCATTTCCTAATGAAGATCGCCAGAGACGAAGAAAATAATCAGCCCAGACTGAAACCAATCAAGCGGTACCACCGGCCCAAGGTGAACTTCGCCGTCATCCACCGATCGCTCCTAGTTGACGACGACGCTATCGGACCTATTCCTCGCAGTCCAAACGTCCGGTCGCCGATGATCCGCGAGGACGAGCCCGAGGAGGAGGAGCCCGAACAGCCTGACAATGTGATGCACGCCACTATGGGATTCTGCTACGGCCGACTGCCCCGCTCCAAGTACGAGCTGGTCACGCAGTGGTCGCTGGTCTCTGGAGACGGCAGCGGGCCGCCAGTTCCCGAGCTGGTGCTCAGCAAAGCCGATGTTTGAACAATGGTCGGGGAACTTGCGTGTGCTTCAAAGCTGCATTTTTTGGTCATCGACTTGCTTAACAAACCCGCAATGGCACACCTGCTTTTTCAGTTTTTCCTCTCGAACAATTTTCATCGATCAGTTTTTCTCCGCATCAAAAGAACCAATTTTTTCCTCACCTGCTGCGGATTAAACAAAGCAGTGTGGAATCCACGAGCTCCGTGTGGTTTTATCAATCCCCTTTCTCTACCTGTGCTTAGGCTTGTTTAAATTCGGCGAACAATGTGCTCATAAAATTAAATCGGATTTTTAAGTTCAACTATGTAAGCACTATAACAAATATAAGTGTTTGAATTGTTTTAGCTGGCCTTATTTAATTTCACGCGATTTTTCTGGTACGGAACAGCAATACGCGCAAGTCAAGTGAAAAGTTGCTTAGAAAGAAATTCGTTTAAATGACAAAGTTCTTAGGAACAAAATCATCTGCCAGAGACACAGTTCAGAACTTATTGCAGTGTATTTAGGTATTGACTTATGCTTAGAGTAGAATTAATTAGCCGTGTATTACGGTTCTAACCATAATCAGAACGCCGAATATTATAAATTGACGAGTTCATAATTTCTCGATTGTCAGTTCACGTGATCCTGATCTTTAATTTTTTCCTTCATCAGAGTCTGAAATTTAAATGAGAAAAATCAACAAACTAATCCCCATCTATCTTGGATCTAAGTCCCCAACGCATCTAAATCCAAATCCCGAATGTAAATTCCCAAATAGGTAGGGCGATATTAAATCCTTCACCTACCACGCCATGGTTCGAAACTCCAACCTTACCTCCAAACATATCGATCTTTCTTTGAAGCCCTTCGCTGCAGATGCCCGTAGCTGCTGAGCAGCAGCCTGCGAGCGGCCTCGTACTCGTCCGGTTCCATTGAGTCCGCGCTTCGCTTCAGCGTGAACATGCTGCTCCATGGGGAGGATTCTTCCAGGTTGTTGTTAACGATGGGCACAGCGTCAGCCGCGGTGTCCTTGGCAACCAGGCTGCCGACTAGAAGCAGCGCGCTGGACAAGACAAGCAGGGAGACCAACGCGCTGCCGTGCATGGCTTGCTAAGGGATAAGAAATCATTTTGTGGCTTAAAAATGCGTGTTTTTTACTAAAAGTAGACTTTACGTAATTGCTTGTTAAAAAATATTTTTCCTTTAATATGGATACCATAATTTACTTTGAGTAATGCCAATGAAAATCAGTAAGAAAAGCAGCCTTATGTATTAATCAATCAATCAATCAATCAATCAATCAATCTATCTATCTATCTATCTATCTATCTATCTATCTATCTATCTATCTATCTATCTATCTATCTATCTATCTATCTATCTATCTATGTATCTATCTATCTATCTACCTATCTATCTATCTATCTATCTATCTATTTGTCTATCTGTCGGTCTGTCTGTCTGCCTGTCTCTCTGTCTGTCGGTCTGTCTGTCTGCCTGTCTCTCTGTCTGTCGGTCTGTCTGTAACACAAGCACAGACAGCTACTTAATCATTTAGAAGTGAAGGAATCTAACTTACTTTTCAAAAAGTTGGAGCTTTGTAGTTGTTTTAAGTTTCAAGGCCTCTCAACTTGAACTGCGAGCCGATTTTTTTTGTGTAATTCAGAGTTTTATACGGGCCAACATTACTGCGAAGCAGATATGGCGCGGAGACCCAGCAATTGGTTCTTCTCCGGGCTTGACTGATCAAGCGACTGACTGCTTCCCTGTGACGTTGCATGACTTTCGAAATCGAGATTACCAGCTCGCACATGATCCCACTGCGAAAAACAACTCGTTCCGCCTGAGTCACTGCTCAGGAATTCGAAATGAATATTTCAGTTGGAGTTTCTCGCCAACGCAAACCTACCAAATTTGGTTGACCCGATTTTGTGCCTTCAATGCCACCACTGGAAAACTAAGGCCTCGAGGTCTCCCACGAGAGTTCGCTTCGTTGAATTGGGGATTTTTTTGCAAAGCAACCGAGACTAATTTTGTTACAGAACTTGCTGCTTGATCTTGAATAATTAATTTTTCCCTATCTCAATGGTCTGGTATAGTGGAACATGATGTGGTGACACTTGGCGCGCTGTGACATCAAACTCGGTGGAGTGAATTATGACTGTTGCTATCAAATTGTCATTACACAACAACAGTAGGTGCGAGCATCAACAACAAAACAGTTATGCACTACAACCTGGGTACTGGTGTTTTTTGCATTCAACAACACGAACAAGTAATATGGGACACATTTAAGTCACAATCTTTTATTGCTTGTATAGACTTTTTGTAAGTTACATCGCAGCTTAAAAAAACTATAGCGCCATGCTTTCCCACCGTGTCATTCAGCATCAAAATCTCTTTAATTCCCATACGGGAAATAAGGCCTAGCACCAACCAACTGCCTATTAAGCTCAGTAGCCAGGAGCCATGTCTCCCACCCTGCAATGCCTGCAATTGTCTTCAAGTTTTCCTCGTTACAGGCAGCTCTTGAGAACGCGCGCTTTGTCGCGCCAGCAAGGTAGAGAGGGCTAAGGAAATTGAGAGCGGTGTTTTTCTCCCAGCATTGTCAGGCAACATGCCATCTAACTAACCACTTGAGGGCGCCGTAATTGCAACAGTCACAGCCAGCTCTACCATCGGGAATGTAGATAGCTAGTTTAACAAAAAACCTGTTATTGGCATTGGTTTCCATTGGCAACTGGGGCGAGCAATTTGCCGGTGAGTTTTTTTCTCTGTGAGTCTGCTGAGCGGGCCGCAAGCCTCCCCTCGCGCAGATGGCGACACGTGGACTCAGAACTTGAATGAAAAGCAGGTAGAGGAGAAATGGCTGGGAGAGGAAGAGGCAGTTGGGAGGTTGAAGCGGGGCAAGGAAACGCCAATCTAAAGCATTAATTAGCTTTTTTTGAAGGGGAGGAGAGAGGGGGGGGAAACAGGTGGTTGGCAATGCGGCAGGTTTCTAAGCTTTGAAACAATTCATATATACTCCAGAGTTGAGTTTGTCCGAGAGGGAGACCGAGACACGGGCCCTACACTGCAAGCACTCGCAAACAGAAATAGCAGCTTTAATGCAATGCCTGAACCAGAAGCGGCTTTGAATGATGCAGCTAGCAAGCGGTCATCGTCCCCCATGCCTCCAGTTCGAGGTTCCAGCGGAGGCACAGCTGGACGCAACGGCGGCGGTATCACCGAAGAGGTTGACGTCATCTTTCTGGAGAGTCTGGACAAGAAATACGAGTGCCCGGTTTGCGGTCAGGTGCTGAGATATCCGGTACAGTTTGAAGAGTGCGGACACCGTTGCTGCAGCTCCTGCCTGCCCGACCTACTCAGGTAAAGTGCATGCGCACTCTAGTCGTGAAAAAAATTGTTAGCTAACATCGTTTTAGAGGGCTCTGGTCTAGGAAGACGAATGATGGGCAAAATAAAACTGTTTAGCTCATTTTGTTCTAAAATAATGATTTCAGGGTTGCACCCCGTTGTCCAGTCGATCAGGTGACCATCGACAAAGACAAAGTCTACGCTGATAAAGCCTTCCAGAAGGAGACAGACAATTTGGGCGTAAAATGTTCGTTCTTTGAGCGCGGCTGCACATGGAGCGGCGTGCTGTCTGAACTGATGGTGAGGGGCTCTTGGTTGACTTGATTTTTCCGATACTCTAAATTTAGGATGCTCTACATTGCTCGTTAAGTTCATACCGCCTTCTTATCCTAGGGACACATGGAAGGCTGCGACCGAATGTTGACCACTTGCCCGATGCGTTGCGGCGTGGAATTTCAAAAGCGTTTCCTAGAAAAGCACCGCCTCGAGGACTGCCCGAAGCGCAACATTCAGTGCCAGTTCTGCGAGCTCGGTCTAGTAGCTGAGCAGGAGGCCGCTCATCTGGAGGTGTGCCCGAAATTTCTCATTCCCTGTCCGAACAAGTGCAAGAAGCGGGAGGTGGCCCGGGAGATGCTGAAGGAGCATTTGGAGAACGACTGCTTGAGACAGGACCTGAGCTGCCCGTTCTCAACCTATGGCTGCGAGTTCACTGTGAGTCGTCTGCCTGTCTGTCTTTGTCGGTTCTTGTCTGCCAAGTTAAAGATACATAGACTGTCTTCTCATAATTGCTAAATACTTCCAAAACTTCAGGGCCGCAAGAAGCAGCTCAAAGAGCACATCGCCGAGAACCAACTGAGCCACATGGAGATTCTGTGCTCAGCCGTCAAGCAGGGCGACAAAAATCAGGAGAAGCAGCAGAAGCAGATCGCCGAGATGGAGACGAAACTACACGGCATCGAGCGCCGAGTTGACGGCATTGAGAATCTCTTTGGGCCGCAGTTGGTTTGGAAAATCGAAAATTATCAGGAAAAATTGGCCGAAGCCAAGGCTGGCAAAAAGTCGACAACTTTTAGTCCGCCGTTTCTAACCAACCGGCATGGTTATAAACTAGCCTTGTCTGCTTGTCTCTATGGAGACGGCAAATGTGAGAGCTAGTTTCCTTGAATTTGAATAGTTTTACGCCACATTACCAGTTATTGTTACATCCTGTCCGTCTGGGTTTTCTGTAACTTGCCGATCGCTGTCTTGAAGCTGATACAAAAGCTTTGGCATCACACATTTTAGCACCTTGAGTCCACAGACCAGAGGACTTTTAGCCCAGGGGTTTAGGGGATCTAACTTTTGACCGAAAGGTCGTGGTTTCGTGCCGCCCCAACTCTAGGGGACAATTTGAGCAAGGCACTTAATCTTCCATTGATTCAGTCCACCCAGCATAGATTGGGTACAGATGGGGTCTTGTGGCCCCTTCAGCATGTCGTCAGTACTGTAGAAGCTGTACATGGATGCGACTGTTCCGTGGACTGTAGATCTGGATGTCTTATTATTTTATGCAGTTCAAGGACTGCACACAGTACCCAATGTAATCCACCGTTGACTGCATTGCAGCCCGCTGTTCAAAAAAACCCAAGGTTAAACAAGTCTGTAACTTGTCATTCCTACTTTGCATTCTATGGTATCCAACTGAAATCCCCCTCGCAGTTCGCGGCCAGTACATGTCTCTATTCGCCTGCATCTGCAAAGGCGACAACGACGCCCTGCTCTCCTGGCCGTTCGCTCACAAAATCACATTCCAACTGATCGATCAGTGCGAGGATGTCAAGGCCAGGCGCAACATCACCTACACGGTCACGCCGAACCCGTGCAAAGAGAATCGACCTTTTCTAGGCCGGCCAGTTGGCGAGCGAAATGCCAGCTTTGGGGCGGCTCGATTTGCCGAGCTAGACGCGATTGGAAAGCTGGACTACATCAAGGATGACACCATTTTTGTGAAGGTATCGGTGGACGTGGAGAATCTGATACCTATTTGAAGATGGTGATGAGACTAAATGAAAAAATTGACTAATTAATTGCGTGTAATTAAAAGTAAAATTGTTAATTTTTAAAAAAGAACTTCAAGTTTTTCTTAGGTAATGAAATTCATCAGCTGAGTAAACTTATATCTATTTTTTCTTACAAATTCTCTGCCAAAATTCCGATTTTTCCTCTCAGAAAGAAACTGCACTCACTAAATTTTTGCATCTTGCAGTTATTCTCGACATAGAGGAAAAAATTAATCAACTTTGTCGAGTATAACAAAATTTGCTTTTTTTAAATAATAGTTTGCGTAGAAAGTAAAAATGCTATTTTTTACTTATAAAGCGTTCTTTTTTATTGTTAAATTACAAAACAACCACCTAAAACATTCAGTCATCAATTTCCTAAATTGTCATTCAGGCCTAAAACTTTACAAACCCGTGAACTAAACCTCTTTTCGTGAACTGCTTCTTTGATTAGGTTCTCGTAACCAAAATATTTTTATTAATATGTCGCTGTGTTACTTACAGTAAGTGATTATTATTTTTGAACAAAACTTTTTATTGTGCTACGCCTTAATTATATATTATGTAATAAAGTACCTACTTTTTTCAAGCTCAGCGCGAAAGGATTGTCGATAATTTTCTTAGAATTGCGCTTTGCTATGTTCTTTTCTTTCGCAGTTCTATTCAAAAGACACGTGCCTGATCGGCACTTCACCTATCTAACAGTCATTTCAAATGCTATCAAATGTTACTGTTTATAGCAAAAACTGCATATATATCTATTCAGATCAGCCTTTGCTTTTTACCACAGTTTTTCGTTTCAATAAAGTCATCCCATGTACACGATAGATTAGATGGTTAGATAGATTGATAGATGAAAAGATAAATAAGTAGATAGATACATCAACAGATAAATAGATAGATAGATATATCGATAGATGGATGGATAGATAGATAGATAGATAGATAAATAGATAGAACATGTAGATAAATAGATGGATAGATAGATAGATATATTGATTGATTTATAGTTTCTAGAAATTTAATAAATGTACTTTCTTTTAGATAGCAAACTTTTCCTGAGCCTCTCGGTCATTGAGAGCTATAAAATGCAAAGTTTTGTCAACTTATTTCAATTAGAGTTTCTGAATTGTATCATCAATCAAAGTTATTTAGAGATTGAAATGAAATTGTAAGAAGTGTAATAATCTTATAATCTAGAAGCCTCAGGGTTCGAAATTTAATTTTTTCAGAAACTAGACCGTAAAAATTGGCATAAACCAAGAAGCTGTCAAGGTAAATATTATATGAGCGCTTTTTAGAAATTTTTTGCAATAGATTTTACAGCTAAAAATAGCATAATATCGACGATTTTTTTGTTTCTCTACTCTAAGTAGACTATTCGCACGTAAGTAGCATTTTACATAGCGCCGAAAAAGCGATTTCCGAAAAACAAACAAACTCTGCTTATTACGTGTAAGTATAAGCTTTAGCACTAAAATGAACGCGCTGGTCCGGAGCCGATGGGTTAACTGAACATACTAGTAACCCCATCGGCACATCCTTGACCAGCCTTTTTATTTTTTAATCCGATTTTCGATTTTCTGCAATTATCTGTTGTACTCGATTCGCTCTCTCTGTTATGCAACCTGCGTCATTCATATTTCTTTTGAGCGTTTAATCTGAAAATTTTCAAGATTTCCTTGTACTAAATGTACACTGCAAATGTTGGTGTGACTATATATATAGAAAACTGCTATTTGTGTGCATCGATCAAAGCTAGATTTTTTATTTCAAGAAGACTCAAGCAGGATTGGATAGTCGCTAAAGCTATCTGACTTGAAAAATTTCTTGTTGGCAGTCTTTATACTACAAATTTAGTAGAAAATAAAGCATTTGAGCGTTGAGATAAAATCTGCAATTTGCAGCGTTGAAAAAATCACATATCGTTAAATTTAAATCACCATAGCTACTTAAAATCGCTCTAAGAATAACTCAGTGGCTAAGCCCAAACTAAAAAAACTTAAATAATTTTTACACAGAATTTTTGTTGTACGCAGATAAATTATAGCTTAGAAGTTATTTTGTTTTTATACATACATAAAACTAAATGTTCTAATTCCTAGAAACTGCATCATTTTACTTTAGCTTTAGCCTACAGTATGTATGCCCACCATTGTAGGATAGATTTATTTGCCGTTGCGCTGAACAACATGGCTTATGCGCATGTTTATTTCCCAATAGTCTACAGTGTGTCGTTTCTTTTAAAAGAAAATCATTATTAAAATTAAAAATATTAGACCTACTTAATTACACTAAAAAACAAAATTTAAAGTAGCTAGGTGTCAAAAATCGCACAATATATCCGATTGTAGTGTGTAGTCTCAAAATTTTTTATGCGCCACGCACAGGAATTTACGCAAAACCTAGATTAAATGTGGGCCTTATACATTAGGCCTAATTAAAAGACAAGAGTGTGGGCCATCTAGTATCATATAACTTGCCCCACTCCATTTTGCGACTTACTCACTCCATTTTGCAACTTACCTCCTCAATTTTGGGATTTACCTCCTCAATTTTTACCAATATTGCAACTTTTATTGGCAATTTTGCGACTTATATTGGCAATTTTTAACTTACATCAGCAATTTTGTGACTTACATAGGCAATTTTGCAACCTACCTTGATTAGCCACCAAATCAATTGGTCGCATCAGCCAACTGTATTACACACATATGTCTCAAACAATAAATAGCAAGCTAGCTAACTAGTTAAAATAATTAAAATAATTGTTTCTTTCAAATTTATTCCAATAACTTAAAAGAAAATACTTTGAAATTCCATGAAATTTTTTTCTTTCCTGAATGCAATATAATTAATTATAAGTTCATGAATACCTATCTACTTTGAATAGCTACAACTTTTAAAGTTCTTGACTAATTAATTTTCAACTTATTAGGCAAAAATGTCAAGTTTGCCCATAGCAGAAATTTTGTTTATAGTAGAACTAGGCCAAAATTAATGCATCTAGATACAACAATAATAGGCCTAGCAAAAGAAAATAGCTAATTTAATATAAGCACTTGTTTGGACTAGTCAAAATAATTTACTTTTGAGCTCATCACAATTCACAGAAATAGAATATTAGATTCCATTCTCTTCCAAAATTAAAAACCATTGGCATCTAGGTTTATTTTTTGTGCTATAAGGATGCTTTAGCATCCTGACTTTGAGAATTGCATCCTGAAATTTGATATAGGATGCGATTTCACATCCTGATTTTTTTAATTCTTCACAATAAAAGACCTCTTAAATGAGACTTTAAAAAATTGCATCCCAAACCCTGAAATCGCATCCTAAAATTAAGAGCATAATGCAATTTTGCATCCTGTGCCCAGCAAAAAAATAAACCCAGCATTGGCATTGAATCTTCAGAATTGCTAAAGGCATCAGTCATTAGCACTGCAATATACTTAGTCACTTCTTTCATAGCCCAAATCCAAGTTGTTTCAACTATAGAGCTTGTGAACCTGTGACATGTTATTTCTGCTTTCTTGCTAGTAGTGCTTGACTCCCAAATTAAGCATTTGAAGACTTTATAATTCGAATTGGGCTTGTAGGTTCATAGTTCTCCTAGTTCAATGACTATGGTTCAATCAAAAGGCAAGGGTTGCTGTCATTATAGAATACTTTTTTGGAAATGTTGGCAACTTTCTCTGAAAGAAATGTGTATATTTTTACTACTCCTTAACATTAGCTATAACTACAATTATTTATATTTCAGACTATATTAAAACAGAAATAATGCATTTAAACAAAATAGGTATATTTAAGCAAAATTTTAGCAATAAAGCAAATTGTTGTTTCTAATAATGTCATGTTAAAAATGTTAATAATAGCAAAGAATAGGCATAATAGATGATAAAATAGGGTGTGGCACAGTATTTATAAATATACTATGTTATATATGAATATCATTGAATAAAAATAATGAACTATTTAATTTTGATGTATCCTTTAGCTTCAAGGCAATGTCGCCTATTGCTACTTAAAGTCACATGATAATAAATATAAAATAGTTTTATTTAGAAATTCATTATCCTTTAAATTTGCCTCCATTGCTTATTTGATATGTATCTAGTTAAATAAGTGCTTTACATTATAAAATAAATATTTCACTATAATTATCTATTTCAGATTATCCTAAATTAAAACAAGAGACCTGAAATCTATCAAATAAAAGCAATATTCCACCAATGGTTTTCTTTTGTAAAAGTCAAGGAGTTATTTAATTGATAAAAAAATATTTTAAAGGGAAAAAATGACCAATAAAACTGAGCAAAGTTCTATCAATCTAATTCCTAAATGTAAATCTGGTTTATGGAGCAGGTAAGTTTTTTACCATTATCTGTCCTTTATATATTAAAATTTAAATGGAGTTTGTTTGTTGCTAAGAAATTGAAAAAAAACATTCCTAATATAAATTAGAGGCAATATTTTTTCTAATAAATTCAAGGCTACTAAAACTAAAGTAACTCAGCACCTCTGTTCTATTCATTTGATTGTCTGAGTTACATTAGCCATGTCCACATATTTTACCACAACCCAAAAAATTTAAATAGTTAACTGGCTTATTAGTTGTAAGAAGAGAATTTTACCACTATTTTTTTAGACACGAACGCAAACAATGGATGGCCTCTCTGCTAGTTGGATCAGCCTGTCTCTATTTGAGTCGCACAATCATGCCCTTGTGCAATGTGTCAATCAGCGCCGAGCTAAATTGGAGCAAAAGCACCTCCGGCATGGTGCTTGGCGCCTTTTTCTGGGGCTACACTTGCACCCAGTTTCTTGGGGGCTACCTAGCCGATAGAATTGGCGGTGAATTTGTTGTCACCATGGCCGCTTTTGGTTGGGCCACCGTTACTATGGCTTTCCCATTGTTGCCATGGTTATCAGACGATCCGGGAGTCATACTTACGGCGTTCCTCGTCTGCAGGGTGCTGACTGGGGTTTGCCAGGGATTTCACTATCCAGGCATGAGCAGTTTGATGGCGCATAGGGTGCAGCTGAAGGAGCGCGCCTATACGTGGAGCTTCGGCAGCTGCGGCGCGCATATTGGGTGAGTGAGGACGCAATGAGGTCTGTTGGATGGGGTTGAGAGTTCGAGTAAGAAAAAGGCTTGGTTAGATATTTACAAAAAGAATTTTGGAGTTTAAGAAGGTGTAATGAAGATTGTGAAATCTAGTTTACAAGATGCAATCCAGTATTCGTGTTAAAGTGACGATTAGATGCGACATATAATGTCCAGGTTTGGATAGGACATATACTCGTAGTTATGAATAAGTAGCGTTCAGGTATAAAAATGATGTCCAGGTGTGAAATAATAATATTCAGGTTGAAAAATAATACCAAGATTTGACTAAATGATATCCAGGTGTGACTAATTGATATCCAGGTGTGACTAAATGATATCCAGGTGTGACTAAATGATATCCAGGTGTGACTAATTGATATCCAGGTGTGACTAAATGATATCCAGGTGTGACTAAATGATATCCAGGTGTGACTAATTGATATCCAGGTGTGACTAATTGATATCCAAGTGTGACTAATTGATATCCAGGTGTGACTAATTGATATCCAGGTGTGACTAATTGATATCCAGGTGTGACTAATTGATATCCAAGTGTGACTAATTGATATCCAAGTGTGACTAATTGATATCCAGGTGTGACTAATTGATATCCAGGTGTGACTAATTAATATTCAGATGTGACAAACTGATATCCAGGTGTGACTAAGTGATATCCAGGTGTGACTAACTGATATCCAGGTGTGACTAAATGATATCCAGGTGTGACTAACTGATATCCAAGTGTGACTAATTGATATCCAGGTGTGACTAATTGATATCCAGGTGTGACTAATTAATATTCAGATGTGACAAACTGATATCCAGGTGTGACTAAGTGATATCCAGGTGTGACTAAATGATATCCAGGTGTGACTAACTGATATCAAGGTGTGACTAACTGATATCAAGGTGTGACTAACTGATATCCAGGTGTGACTAAACGATATCCAGGTGTGACTAAATGATATCCAGGTGTGACTAAACGATATCCAGGTGTGACTAAATGATATCCAGGTGTGACTAAATGATATCCAGGTGTGACTAACTGATATCAAGGTGTGACTAACTGATATCCAGGTGTGACTAAACGATATCCAGGTGTGACTAAACGATATCCAGGTGTGACTAAACGATATCCAGGTGTGACTTAACGATATCCAGGTGTGAATAATTGATATCCAGGTGTGACTAAATGATATTCAGATGTGATAAAATGATATCCAGGTGTGACTAAAATACACCCAGGTGTAAAAAATATGATATTAAGGTGTGAAGTAAATGATATAAAGGTGTGAAAAAGAATATCAAGGTGTGAAAAAAACGACATCAGAGTGTGAACTAAATGATACCCAGGTGCAAAAAATGATAACCGAGTTTGAATAATAATGGCATCTCCCTCCCCACCCGGTATTGCAGCACCCTGCTCTGCGGCAGTGTCGGCTCCCTCGTCGTCGGCAGCTACGGCTGGCGCGCCGCTTTCATCCTGATTGGCCTCTGCGGCTTAACCTGGGCCTTCGTTGTCCGTTCCACTCTGCTTCGACGGCGTCAACGGGTCATCGACTATGCGGCTAGTGGGGACGCCTTTCAAGCTGCCGTCGAGTCTGTTCCAACGTTATTGGATAACGGAGAGTCGTCGGCAGCTGCCGCAAGTTTGTTAGACAACTCAACTGCCTTCTCCGGTTCGTCCGTTGGTCCAACTCAAAATCTGCCGCTGTTAGAAGACAAAGCGGTGGAGGCTTCCGAGAAACGGGTTAGAAAATTGTCGAAAGCTTCTACGACGGATGTTGGCGACGAGCGCGAAGGCGTGCCGTGGGGCGCCGTTGTCAGAGCGCCGGCGTTTTGGTGAGTGAAAATCCCCCCTTCAGCCAAGCTGGGAATCACCCTTAACCAAGCTGAGAATCCCTCTAAAACAAGCTGGGAATCACCCTTAACCAAGCTGAGAATTCCCCGTAAAACCAAGCTTAGAATCTCCCCTAAACCAAGCTGGAAATCCCCCATAAACCTAGCTTGAAAACCCCCTAAACCAAGCTGAGAATCTCCGGTAAACCCAATTTGGGAATCCCCCTTAACCATGCTGGGAATCTCCTCTAAACCAAGCTGGGAATCCCCCTAAACCAAGCTGGGAATCCCCCCTAAACCAAGCTGGGAATCCCCCTCTAAACCAAGCTGGGAATCCCCCTAAACCAAGCTGAGAATCCCCCCTTAACCAAGCTGGGAATCCCCTCTAAACCAAGCTGGGAATCCCCCTAAAACCAAGCTGGGAATCCCCTCTAAACCAAGCTGGGAATCCCCCTAAACCAAGCTGGGAATCTCCCCTAAACCAAGCTGGGAATCCCCCTCTAAACCAAGCTGGGAATCCCCCTAAACCAAGCTGAGAATCCCCCCTTAACCAAGCTGGGAATCCCCTCTAAACCAAGCTGGGAATCCCCCTAAAACCAAGCTGGGAATCCCCTCTAAACCAAGCTGGGAATCCCCCTAAACCAAGCTGGGAATCTCCCCTAAACCAAGCTGGGAATCCCCCTCTAAACCAAGCAGGAAATCCCCCTTAACCAAGCAGGAAATCCCCCTAAACCAAACTTAAACTATTTCAAGCTTAAGCCTAGAGCTTTATAATTTATTAGCTAATAAAAAACCCCATATCTTGCAGGGCCATGATTGTCGGTCATTTCGCCCACGCCAATTCGTTCTTCATTCTGCTCAGCTGGATCCCAACTTATTTTCACGACAATTTCCCCGACGCCCGAGCCTGGGTATTCAACGTGGTGCCCTGGATGGTTACTATACCGGCTTCGTTGGGTTCGGGACTACTCGCCGATTGGTTGCTAAGGCAACGATTAAGCGTAACGACGGTTAGAAAACTACTGGAAGGCACGAGTTTGTTGCTAACGGCCCTATTCCTCTATCTGCTGTGCCACGCCCAGTCCTATGCCCAATCGTTAGCCTGCATGGCCTTGGCCATCTGCGCCTGCGGTTTTCACAACTCTGGCATTCTGGTTAATCCCCATGATCTGCTGCCGGCGCACGGCGGCGCCCTATTCGGCGTCATGAACATATTCGGCGCCGTGCCCGGTTTTGTCGGCGTCTACATGGTCGGCCACATACTTGAAACAACGAAAAGTTGGCCGGCTGTGTTTTTAAATACGGCCGCAATCTGCGTGGTTGGAGCAGTTGTTTATTTGGTGTTCGGCTCTGGCAGACGAATTCGAGTTCGATAGCTCGAAGTGGATTAGACTAGCTGTAGATCAGAATCGTCATTTAATTTCACTTTTTTATTTAATGCGTAATGTGGCACCGTCAGAGAGGCGTTAGAACAATGGATGAATATTTTGGCTAAATGGTAGGAGTGTGGTCTATTTATACTTCTATTTCTAGACTGCGTGTTCTATTAATAGCCTGCGTGGTCTATTTATAGATTGTGTTCTATTTATAGACTGTATTATATTTATAGAATGTGTTCTATTTATAGACTGCGTTCTATTTATAGACTGCGTTCTATTTATAGACTGCGTGTTCTATTAATAGCCTGCGTGGTCTATTTATAGACTGCGTGTTCTATTTATAGACTGCGTGTTCTATTTATAGACTGTAGTCTATTTATAGACTGCGTGGTCTATTTGTAGACTGCGTGGTTTCTTATAGACTGTCTAAAATTAATTCTGCTCAAGCCACTAAGTTAAATTAATATTTAGTGTATTGGGATTAGTAATAACGCCTCCGACATCCTAATTATTCTTGATTTCGCGCTTCAGGTGATCCCTGCTTGCATGTTGATTCGGTGATTGGAATATTTTATTATTTAATTGTTTCAAGTGCATTCATCATTTGAATGACGTGACTCTATAAGATCGCCTTTCATAGTTCTTTATCGTTTATAAATTCCGTTTAATGTTTCATTAACTTGCTTGCATTAAGTGATGTTTAAATTTTATAAACGAAACCGAAACGAACCGAAAAATACGAATCTGAATTGCTGTGGTTTTATGCAAGTTTTCGAATTTTCTTGGGTTTTAATTATTGGGGGAGAAATGCAGTTTTCACTGTCTAAATAAATTTAAAATATTTTTTTTGCAGTCTTCAATATTATAAGAGTCTATTTTAACTTTGTCTCATGTCAATGCTGAAATAAACGCAGATGATGAACGTTCTCTTAATTGCGGAGTTTGGACTCTTGAATGAGACATGAAAAAAATAAATAACCGCTTGCCAAAGGATTGTCTAATTTCCATTCTTCTTAGAAGTTATGAAGTAACGTTCAAACTACAACGTGCGAATGTATTTACTCGTACTACTAGAAACTGCGCAAGGGCAAATAAAAGCATTTGTTAAAGCTTTTTTGCAACAGATTAACAAAACACAAGAGCTGGCCAAAATATGAAAAGTGGCTATAGATCAATCAAGCAGCTGGGTTTTATTTTCTTGCCCTAATCACTAGAAAAATGTCTGGGTCTACCAAGGACTGTATGCGAAAAATGGACAGGTCAAGTCTGTCTTTAGGACCGGTCTAGACTGTCTTTAGGACAGGCCAAGACTCTTTAGGACAGGCTAAGTCTGTCTTTAGGATCAAACCAGAGGACAATCTTGTCTCCTAGAGGACACCCAAAAACCAACCAAACAAACCAGCAACATTTTTAAGCTCCTAAAAAAGAACAGACACAAAGAGCCGCTAATTTCCCATCCCAGCGAGAGAGCCCAGTCTCAGTCACCATTCGCCGCTAATTCGCATCAATTCGCCGGCGTTGCCGTCGGACAGAAAGGCCAGTTCAGCCCGGCCGGCAGTGGTGGAAGCGGCGGAGCTGGTGAGCCAGCCTGATTCCGTGTACCAGTTGAGCATGTTGCTCATCTCCGCCTGACTGTAAGGCTCAATGTAAGCCGGGACAAACGGGTCCAAATAGGCGAATCCCTCGTCGCCGAGTAGCTTTCGGGGCATCCATTCGCGCAGTCGTTCGAATAGGGCGCCCTGCGGCGACACAGTCATCACGGCGGCGCCGTTTTGCCAGTCTGAGTCCAACAGCTGCTTGAATGCGTCCAGCAGGGTCAGCTGTTTGGCTGTGATGTCTGCGCGCCACGGGGGCTCTTCGACTCGCCTGGGGTTTTACGAGCAAAGGGGAAATTTATCCTCGGTATTAATTTGCACCTGTGATGATTCCCGAGCTACCTGGCTCAGTCAGCATCAATTGTGATGATTCCCGAGCTACCTGGCTCAGTCAGCATCAATTGTGATGATTCCCGAGCTACCTGGCTCAGTCAGCATCACCTGTGATGAGTCCCCAGCTACCTGGCTCAGTCAGCATCACCTGTGATGAGTCCCCAGCTACCTGGCTCAGGCAGCATCACCTGTGATGAGTCCCCAGCTACCTGGCTCAGTCAGCATCACCTGTGATGAGTCCTTAGCTACCTGGCTCAGTCAGCATCACCTGTGATGAGTCCCCAGCTACCTGGCTCAGTCAGCATCACCTGTGATGAGTCCTTAGCTACCTGGCTCAGTCAGCATCACCTGTGATGAGTCCCTAGCAACCTGGCTCAATCAGCATCACCTGTGATGAGTCCTTAGCTACCTGGCTCAGGCAGCATCACCTGTGATGAGTCCCCAGCTACCTGGCTCAGTCAGCATCACCTGTGATGAGTCCTCAGCTACCTGGCTCAATCAGCATCACCTGTGATGAGTCCCCAGCTACCTGGCTCAGTCAGCATCACCTGTGATGAGTCCCCAGCTACCTGGCTCAGTCAGCATCACCTGTGATGAGTCCTTAGCTACCTGGCTCAGTCAGCATCACCTGTGATGAGTCCCTAGCAACCTGGCTCAATCAGCATCACCTGTGATGAGTCCTTAGCTACCTGGCTCAGGCAGCATCACCTGTGATGAGTCCCCAGCTACCTGGCTCAATCAGCATCACCTGTGATGAGTCCCCAGCTACATGGCTCAGTCAGCATCACCCCTGTCATAAATCAATCATCAAAAACAGCGAACTCACTTAGGCTGACGCCGAATAGCCTCATTCTTCAGGCCAGAGCGATGCCACCAGAGACAGTTGACCACCTCAAAGCAGACCAGAGTCGGCATTGGCACGCTGCCCAGTTTGATCTCGTCAACAAGAAATTGCACGGCGGCGCAGCTGTACCTCGGCCTGGCCAGAGCGTAATCAATCACTTCTTTCCAGCTGGATCCGGCTGGAGTCGACTCTTTGGTGTTCCATTCGATCTGCTTAGTGATTCGAAGAGTCGGCACTATTGCCTGATTCATAGCGTAGAAATGCCGCAGCCAAGAGCAACCGAAGCCGGCGGTGTCGAACATGCCGGGTCGGTGGGCGCTTTCGTGCAGCTCGTTGCTGTGCCGCATCCACAGGTGCGGGCCGTGCACGCTGGCGATCAGCCAGCCTTGGCGGTGGCACGCCGTGGCCACGTGACCCATCTGGGAGAGGGGGGTGAAAGTGGTGGGGTTGGTGGGCGGTGTTGGAGCGATTCTTTAGGCGGGGTTGGAGCGATTCTTTAGGCGGGGTTGGAGCGATTCTTTAGGCGGGGTACGGACGATTCTCGGGGATTTGGTTGGGGGTAATTCTTGCGGATTTGGTTGGGGGCGCTTCTTCAGGATGTTGCTGGGGGCGATTCTTCAGTCTAAGTATTAATCAAGCAAGAATTCTACCTGCAGCGACTTGCCGCTACCCCGCCGACCGTACAGCACAAATCGCAGGCACGGCTTGCCCGCCCCGGCGTGACTTCGCAGCCGTTCTTCAATCTCCAAGGCCGGTCGCCGAATCAGCAGAGCTCGCTGACCCAGCGTGTCAAACAGTCTGACCAGCTCGGGCCGACAGAAATGCCGGGTCACAGTCTGCCAGTCCGACTCATCTGGCCGGTAGATGAGCCCGACGTGGCGTTGAAGCGAGTGACGCTCGGGCGCGGACTCCTCGGTCAGGAGGGCGGCCGTGGCGGCTCCGCGCGGCCGCTGCTGCTGCGGATGATGTTGAAGCGCCAGGAGAGGCTGGCGAAGCGGCAACGGCAGGAGGTGCCGCCAGGTGAGAGAGCGAGATGGCAGCTGCGGGTTGATGCCGAATTCTTCATCAAAATTGCTTTAAACAATCAAAAAGTGATAATTTTAAAGCCTTTATGCTCTCGTCTACTCGTCCCTGACTCAAACGGGATTACTTGAGAATCTGGGCTCTCACTCAACTAGGATGATTTGAAAATCTCAGCTCTCACTCAATTGGGATGATTTCATGAATCTCAGCTCTCACTCAAATAGGATTATTAGAGAATCTCAGCTGTACCAAAATGGGATGATTTGAGAATCTCAGCTCGACTAAAATGGGATTATTTAAGAATCTCAGCTCTACTAAAATGGCATTATTTGAGAATCTCAGCTCTATTAAAATGGGATGATTTGAGAATCTCAGCTCTCACTCAAATGGGATTATTAGATAATCTCAGCTCTCACTCAAATAGGATTAGTTGAGAATATTAGCTCTCACTCAAATTGATGATTTGAGAATCTCACAAAATGAAAATGAAAACTCAAACGAACAATCAGCACATAAAATTTATTTACAGCTGTTCGAACAAGCAACCAAAAGAAACATAAGTAGGATACGGATACTTACAGGGCAAGCAACTTTTTCGGGCAAAGTAATTAATTATAATTTAGCTAATTATTTATACAGAAAAGCATAGTTTTGCACTAATCTGATAATAACTCAGTCAGTTTTAGAGTCAAACAAAAATGTAATTTAAATAATTAATTCAAAAGTACAAACGGATAGTTTGCACTAGGCAGAGTTCCACATTACCGACATTATAGGTAATAACAAAACACTGATCGAAAAAAAGAATATGATAAAGAATATGAAAAAATCCATTGGCAATATAGAAAAGAACAATTTTTGCTTTAGCAAGCTACGATAGCAGCTTTGGGATTAGTGTAGCCTCTTGGGGATTTGTGTTTCCTCATAGGGATTAGTTTTTTCCTCTTAGGGATTAGTGTTTTCCGCTTAAGGATTAGTATTTTCCGCTTAAGGATTAGTGTTTCCTCTCAGAGACTTGGGATAATTTTTGAGATTAGTGTTTCCCATTCTAACTTAGGGATTAGAGCTTTTAGATTAGATGAACTTTAGCAATCGCTAAGCAGCTGATACACATACTAAGACGAGCTACTACATAACGTAATACAAATTTCTAAGTAAAACAAATGCATAGTGACACTCGCATTCTTGTAACACTACACCTGGCACTTTTATTTAATAGTAGAACCTGGTTTCTACAAAGATAATCCACAGTTAAGGTCAAATAAATAATAAGCTACGAGCGTATAATAGTTAGTAATAGGTAAATTGTGATCAAATATTGTACAGAAAATTAATTTAACAGAGTAACAAAACTAAAGGCCTTTGGATTAAAGATATTGGTAAATTACTATTTGCTATAGCAGAATGTATGAGACGATAATAATAAGCCAAGAAAATGTTTTTAAGGTTCGAAGAATTTTGATAATAAATTATTGGATTTTTCTCGCCTTAGTGCATCACAATAGAGGCGATGGGATCAGAATGAAGTCAGGGGGATTAGAATAGAGTCCAGGGGATGAGAATCGAGTCAAGGAGATTAGAATAGAGTCCAGGGGATCAGAATGGAGTCAAGGAGATTAGAATAGAGTCCAGGGGATGAGAATCGAGTCAAGGAGATTAGAATAGAGTCCAGGGGATCAGAATGGAGTCAATGGGATCGGAATGAAGTCAAGGAGATTAGAATAGAGTCCAGGGGATGAGAATGAAGTCAAGGAGATTAGAATAGAGTCCAGGGGATGATAATCGAGTCAAGGAGATTAGAATAGAGTCCAGGGGATGAGAATGAAGTCAAGGAGATTAGAATAGAGTCCAGGGGATGAGAATCGAGTCAAGGAGATTAGAATAGAGTCCAGGGGATGAGAATCGAGTCAAGGAGATTAGAATAGAGTCCAGGGGATGAGAATGAAGTCAAGGAGATTAGAATAGAGTCCAGGGGATCAGAATGGAGTCAATGGGATCGGAATGAAGTCAAGGAGATTAGAATAGAGTCCAGGGGATGAGAATCGAGTCAAGGAGATTAGAATAGAGTCCAGGGGATCAGAATGGAGTCAATGGGATCGGAATGAAGTCAAGGAGATTAGAATAGAGTCCAGGGGATGAGAATCGAGTCAAGGAGATTAGAATAGAGTCCAGGGGATCAGAATGGAGTCAATGGAATCGGAATGAAGTCAAGGAGATTAGAATAGAGTCCAGGGGATGAGAATGAAGTCAAGGAGATTAGAATAGAGTCCAGGGGATGATAATCGAGTCAAGGAGATTAGAATAGAGTCCAGGGGATGAGAATGAAGTCAAGGAGATTAGAATAGAGTCCAGGGGATGAGAATCGAGTCAAGGAGATTAGAATAGAGTCCAGGGGATGAGAATCGAGTCAAGGAGATTAGAATAGAGTCCAGGGGATGAGAATGAAGTCAAGGAGATTAGAATAGAGTCCAGGGGATGAGAATCGAGTCAAGGAGATTAGAATAGAGTCCAGGGGATCAGAATGGAGTCAAGGGGATCAGAATGGAGTCAATGGGATCAGAATGGAGTCAAGGGGATCAGATCAGAATGGAATCAATGGGATCGGAATGAAGTCAAGGGGATCAGAATGGAGTCAATGGGATCGGAATGAAGTCAAGGGGATCAGAATGAAGTCAATGGGATTAGAATGGAGTCAAGGGGATCTAAATGGAGTCAAGGGGATCCGAGTGGATCAAAATAAAAATTAAATATTTATGCAAAATCTGAGCAAGAAGACACGGCAACAGAAAAATGATAAAATAACTAAATAATCTGGGCCGAAAAATGAAGCCTACGATCTTCGCGATTTCGAAGAATTGGCAGTAGATTTTGTTGCCGAAGCGGTTGATTGCGAAATAGTAGACGGAGTTCCGTAACCAGCAACGCCAATAAAATCGTCCGACTTCTCAACGTTGGAGACAGGTTTTGTTTTGGATTTTGTTGTTGTTGTTGTTGTTGTTGATGAAGCTAATTTGGTCTGGTAGACAGTTGGCTGTTGGGATTGTTGCTGGGTGAAAGGAACCGGCGGCAATGACGGAGGCAGCGGCGGCGGCGGCGGCTGCTGCTGCTGCTGCGGCGCCTCGACCATGTGCTGCTGAAGCATCTGACGTTGAAGATTTCGTTGTACATCGCCTAAGCTGTTGGCTACAAGGCGGACAATGCCGCCCAATAGGGAGCTGATCTGCGGCTTCACAACGGCCACCTGAAACGGTTCGAAAGACGGGGAATTCGGAAGGTTCAAGCGGTTGCTATGGGAAAATCCCAATAGTTTCTAGGGGGGAAATACACATTGTTGCTAAGTCGAATAGCTAGTGTTACTATGGGAAATTTAAAGGATTGCTAGGGGAAATTTTAATAGCTACCGGGAAAAAACTGTATAACTGTCTAGTTGCTAGGGAAAATTCAGAGGGTTGCTAGGAAAAATTCAAAGGGTAGCTAGGGAAAATTCAAAGGGTTGCTAGGGAAAATTCAAAGGGGTGCTAGGGAAAATTCAATGGGTTGCTAAAGAAAGTTCAAGTAGTTGCTAGGGAAAGTTCAAGTAGTTGCTAGGGAAAGTTCAAGTAGTTGCTAGGGAAAGTTTAAATAGTTGCTAGGGAAAATTCAAAGGGTTGCTAGGGAAAATTCAAAGGGTTGCTAGGGAAAGTTCAAGTAGTTGCTAGGGAAAATTCAAAGGGTTGCTAGGGAAAATTCAAAGGGATGCTAGGGAAAATTCAAAAGGTTGCTAGAGAAAGTTCAAGTAGCTGCTAGGGAAAATTCAAAGGGTTGCTAGGGAAAATTCAAAGGGATGCTAGGGAAAATTCAAAAGGTTGCTAGAGAAAGTTCAAGTAGCTGCTAGGGAAAGTTCAAAGGGTTGCTAGGGAAAATTCAAAGGGTTGCTAGGGAAAATTTCTAGAGTTGCTAGGGTAACTTTTAAAGGTTTCGAAAAAGGAATTCTAATAGTTACTAGGGGATAATTGCGCCGATTAAAACGGGAAAAATTTTGAAGAAAATAAAATATTCAATCAATAACTAACCTGACGTTGTTGGCTCTGCTGAGCAGGCGCAGAGGTTGTCCCAGTAAGTCCGCTGCTCGCGCCGCCGCCGCCCCCGCCCCCGCCCCCGCCGCTAGTACTGGCCACTACCCGATCAATGAACGAGCTGCTGACTGGTACGATTGGCTGAGAGAGGCCCGAGCCGACCTGCTCGCCAAAGATGAAGCTTTCCGCCCGCTGGACCTGGTAGAATTTGAAGGGGGAGAGGAATGCCGGTTCCGTGACGTGAAATTTGCACAGCAAATACAGAAGTTTAAATAAGGGAAGTAAAAAATCTCACCCAATTAGAAGGAAGATAAACTCTAGAATCTCACCCAATTAGAACTGGAAATAACTCGGGAATCTCACACAATAAGAACTGGGAATAACTCGAGAATCTCACCCAATCAGAACAGGGAATAACTCGAGAATCTCACACAATAAGAACTGGGAATAACTCGGGAATCTCAACTAATTAAAACAGGGAATAAATAAAGAATCTCACCCAATTAGAACAGGGAATAGCTCGAGAATCTCATAATCCTACAATAGAGAAAAACTTACATATCCCATCATACCAAAACTACGACTTAAATTGAAGACCTCACTTTACTAGATTCAAACATTTCGGAACTGTTAAAAAAATCTGGGGATAAAACGGGGCGCACCAACCTTCTCCCCTTCCCGCAGCTCCAACTGCCTACGCAGCAGCTCGCCAGCAGCCTTGGCATTGGAGCCGGAGCCAGCCGACGAGCTTGGCCGACGATCCCGACGATCACTTCCGCTAGTTGCCGCCTCGCGCTCCCGCTTAGCCGCTTGACGCTGCTGCATCCGACGTAGTTGACGTTCGACAAACGAGTCGAACGCTTTGGCGCCGCCGTTGTTGTCGCTGCGACGATGTCGATGATGCTGATGTCGTTGATCCGAATGCTCGTGTCGATGTCGTCGATGATGCCGATGCCTATCGTCTTTGTCGTCTTGACGATCTTCCCGGCGTTTATGCCGATGCTCGCGTTGCTCCCGGCGATGCTTATGATGCCTGCGGTGCTCGTCGGACTTCTCTTCTCGGCGCTGACGCTGTTGAAGCACGAATTCACGAGCGTCGGTTGCTTCGCCGAGCTCGTCTGGGTAATTCAAACTCGTGGTGGCGATTGCGGATGTCCTGGTTGTTGCTGGCGGTGGACTAGTCTCGGCAGTGGCTCCAGCGGCGCCTTCCAGATCGTCGTTGAAGTCGAATGGCTCGTCGTTACCCGGCGGCGTTGTAGGTAAATTCAATTCGGCATTGTTGTTATTGTCGTCGTCGTCATAGTAACCGCCTAGAACGCTATTATTATCTTCGCCGTTTAAATCACCAACGGAATTGCTGTCCAGATCCATGGATACGTTGGCAGCATTGTCAGCTGATGGATCGACGTCGGGCTCGGGATCAACGTCGGCCTCTTCGGAAACGGTTGCTATGGACGACTCGGCGCCAGTGTAATTAGTTGCACCTGGGGCTGGACCGCCAGTAGTATTAGCAGTAGTCTTCTTCTGATAGTATTCGCTAAGTGAGACGCGCTTCTTCTGCGACTCTTTGTGCTTCAGTTGAAGCATTAGACGCTTTTTAGGAGGCATGGCGCCTTCTTGATCGATTGGCGGCTGTTGTTGTTGCTGCTGCTGCTGCTGCACCTCGGCGCCTGGTGACTTGGACTCGCCAGTCAAGTTTTCATCTTCGCCAAGCATTGATAGCCAGCGTTTCTTGGCTGCCATTGCGAGTCGTTTAGTCCAATCAAGTGTCAAATGTCAAATATGATAGGTAATTTTGTAAAAGAATTTTAAGATTTTGTGTAACAAAGAGCTGAAAATTTTAAATGGTTTCAATGAGGCAGTAAGTCGAATGATCTATACAATATCTACTTTATATATTATGTTCTAAATATGAATTCCATGACAAGAAGCAATGATATTTAATGATAATTAAAAACACACAAGTTAACATAACTGCTACAGCTTTATTTAAATCAATTATACGTAAGGTGGGCTAACATGGAATGCATTTTTTGTAGATCAACAAGGTATTAATGACAAACATTGGTATAAATCAATACAGTCTAGTGCAATTTAGCTTTATTGAAGGAGCAAAAAAGGTCCCCTGAACAATCTCTTGGCGATACCTTACTTTTTTATCTATTATTCACAAAATTGCATTATTCTCCTTTACTTTTCAACCTATGCTGCCAATTTGATGACTTGCCTCTAATTTAGACTAATTTTGTGATTTATCTCCCAAAGTTTGCAATTTACCTTGGCTAGTGGCCATTTTACAAATCTAGTTCAAATAGGTCAGACAGGTATTAGGCACATATAAATCAATTGCACATGTATACTTATATATACATGATATGTATAATTGATATGGCATAGGCCAAAAAGGAAAATTTTTCCTATTTGTAAAAATGTGGCTATTTACCTTATTTTATTTATATTTCACTTCTACCAAATCTGCAAAAAGTAATAGATCTTTTACAGCTATTCTATAAATATTCTATTTATATTTATTTATAAAGTAAAAATGCAAAAAATAACAAAAAGCCTTGTTTTCTATTTACAAATATTAACATACAAACAAATTGAATACATATAAATATTGAAAAATTTTGCTCTTTCTAAAGTAAAAAATCTTTTTGGATATATTTTGTTAGTAACACACTAAAATATCTATATTTAAATTGGTATCATAATTTTTTTTGTTTGCATACCCCCCTATTAAATATATTTAGTAGCTACTTTCCATTGCCACTTACTATCTTTCTATCTTGACTTTGAAATGAATTTTATATCTTTATACAATTTATTGAGCCGGACAATTTTTTTGCTACCCTATTTATCAGCTAGTATAGTGTGCTTACCTTAGCTCCTTACATAATTGCTCTTTGCTAATCTTTTATTAAAATATATTGCTTGGGGCTAGTTACCCTGAATTGTTTTTGGGTTTTGATTTATCTTTAGTGGCGGCAGATGTAAGTGGGGTGGACTAAAGCCAGTAAACATATTGGCTGGGTATGAGGGAGCAGAGTACGCGCACAGAAAGATGCGCATAAAGGGTGGCCATAGGAGAGAGAAAATATTAGCCAATCACTGGCACAATGAAATTTCTGCAACAGGCTTTACTCTTTGTATTGTAAATCAATTCCCACTAAGCGAGAGGCTAGCTGAATCACATTTGAGTTACTCATTGATATCAACATAATCAAACAAACTGTTGTGACGATCTCATCATATTTATTGGTGATGATCTATACATGTACATGTAACTAAATTACAAAAGGGATATTGGACAACGTTACAAAGTTCTGCCAAATTTATAAACTCGAAATCAACATTCAAAAAAGAGATCGTGGCAGCAAGTAGACTTGGTTCAAGAGTTGAATTCAACTATGGTTCCCCATGAACACAAATGGCAACTCGTTGCCATAGACACATGCAATAGAAGTTAGCAAAAGTGTGTTTATCCAATTCTTATCTCAAGAAAACTGGTGAAATTTCTGCAATAGAAATAGTGCATAGTTTGATAGAGTAAGAAGGCGAGATCGAAACACATATCAAAAGATGAGATTTGCATCCGCTTCCAGTCAAGTGCAATCTTTAATTTTATGTTGAAAATCTGCACACTTCTTATCTGCGTAGTGTATTTTTTGCAAAAATTGGACTCCAAAATTTTTTAAGAAATGAAGTGTCTTGTCCTTCTACTTAAGGTGTCCTTGGGTAGGATATGACGATTAGATGACTACCATGCAGTGCACTTATTACGGTTGGTCTCATTCTGTAATCTCCAAATGAAATCATACAAAAATAATTGTTTTTAAATATTTTAGCTATAAATTAGCTATTTCGCAAAGCAGGCAATTGCTAAACTACAATATGTTAAAAAATTGCCATCAAAACCTCAAAGCCTCATTGAACCTCCAATGAGTGTGGCTTTATCCTTACAGTAGTCTGCCAACTGTATCTGGGCAGCGTTCCGTTGGAATAAATGCCGCTTTATCTACACAGAAGTCTGCCTATCTCGGCAGTGTTCCAAGGGAATAAGTCCGGCTTTATCCGCACGGAAGTCTGCCTATCTCGGCAGTGTTCCATGTGGATAGCTAAGCGAAATATTAAGCAAAACACAGTACCGTGGGGATAAGCACTGCCATTTATTTATCTATCAATTTTGGCATACAAGTCAATGTTTTTACCTGGCATATAATTTTGGATCACATATAGTAGCAAAAAGTATTTATGGACTCATTTTTTAATTACAGAAAGTTTGTAAATTGCAAAATTTTTAATTTGTCTTTTTGCTTTAACATTGGTATATTTTGGTTTATATAATAATTATAGTACTTATATAAAATATGGCGACATTCTTTTCAAATTGTTCGTTAAACTCTTTTTTCGATACCCAAAGGCCAATAATGACCTAAAAACGACACCACACCACAAACAAAATGTAAAACGCATTAAAACATACAAAATGCATAAAAGCATGTAAAAAACATAAAAGCACGTTAAAGCACAATACCACAAACAAAACATAAAGCAACATCGATAAACAAAGCTGTCATCATGCCTCCAGGCATGGTGTAAACACTGTAAGAATTGGAATAGAAATTTGTTCGGAGGTCTGAAAAATGTTCAGCACCGATTTGAAAGTGAACGATTCGGTGCAAACAAACAATTCAAAAAAAATACCAATATGGCATACATCCAGAAACAGTGTAAAAGTATAAATAGGCCTAGTGTAAATTTTTTCTTTGGTATACATTCTCTTTCTTTGGCATATATTTTAAGATGGGACAGCTTTCTTTCTAGCATGCACTTATAACTATCTATAAAATGGCTTGTTAGGTACAGTACAGTGACAACCTCTTATCTTTTGCATATTGACCACAATGCCAGTCTTTGTTATAATATAGCTGCTGTCAGGTTGTCAAGTAGCTATTGGGTACCTTTGGCCATCATCAATAGCAGGACAAGGTTGTCCACTGGGTTTATTTTTTTGTGCTATAGGGATGCTATAGCATCTTGACTTTGAAAATTGCATCCTGAAATTTGATATAGGATGTGATTTCACATCATGATTTTTTTTAAAATTCTTCATAATTAAAGACCTCTTTAATAAGTTTTTAAAAAATTGCATCTAAAACCCTGGAATCGCATCCTAAAATTAAGAACATGATGCAATTTTGCATCCTGTGCCTAGCAAAAAAATAAACCCAGGTTGTCCACATACATAGCCTAGTAGGTCAAGTCACTTCTTGGGATAGCTAGGCCCTATTGCTGGCATATATACCTGCATAGTAAAAAGCCATTATCTAGGGTCAAAAGGCCAGTTATTAGTACCCAGTCTACACTCGTAGCATTAGCACATGTGGCATAATGGAATTGTTAAATTGATAATTTATAGGCCTTTAGTTTGTATAGGTCTGCCAGCCTGAATACTAAATAGTCTCAATATTATTTTGCTTGTAGCAATCAAAAAAGCACTTCCTAGAAAATGATAGCCTTGAAAATATTAGTGCTTTAAAGCTTTGACTACATTATGAGCGTAAGTATAACACAAGTTTATTACACATTACAAGTCTCATTAGTTATACAAGTTTTGATAGTAAGCATTTTTATTTAAATTGGTTAAATATTTTTCTGTATATCTCTAAAAGTTCTAGTGATGCTTGAAGCAGCAGGCTTCTAAGAGCATTTTGCCAAATTAAAAAATGTGCCAGGGCCTTGAACTGCAGAATTTTTTTAGGAGAGCTTTTACTCTAGGAACTCAAAGCAAAACATGTGATCTAGCTCTTCTAGACTAGCCACTATAGGTAATAATTCTGTACTTTTTGCCTTTGATGATGATATACTTTTTACACTCTGGGGTCCAGCAAGAGACATGCTCTTGATCAAAGTAAGTGGCCATAGCTACTTTAATTTTGTTGGAGATCCTCAAAGCAGGATTGATGAGTTCTAGACCAGGTTATTTGGCCTTGGCCAGCAGTCAAACAACTTCACATTATCACATTGATGTTTAGGTATCTCAGGTAGATTTTTTGAGCTGATCTGCAAATAAAATGACCAGGTGTAGGTTTCTGGTGAAATTTTCAAAGTTCTGCCTTCTGAATTAAGCTTTGCAAAACAATGCTAAGCAATTGAATTCAAACACAATTTAACTTACCAATTCATAGCATGGTTAAGTGTGCTGTAACTGCAGTAGGTCCTAGGTATATTGGGATTGGCTGGCTCCTGTGACTCTTCTAATTTCCTGCAACAAAGGTTTTGCATCCTGGCTTTGCCCTGAGTATGTTGCTGCTCAACTTTAGCAGAGTCCTGCTTATCTATGAGATGCCTATGGGGACTATGAGCAGCCTCTTTTTCTTTTAATGCATTCCCATTACAAGCTCTATACTCTTTATTGCAGCTTTTGTGCAGTTTGGGGGTCATTTTTTAATTTAGAACAAAAAATGAACTATAATAAATATGGCATATAATTTAAATTAAAAAAGGGTCATTCAATAAAGAAATTTAAGTACTAAAATGAAAAAAATGCATGTGACATCCAGGATATCCTAAAGCATAAAAAAAGAATCGAATTGTCTGCACCTAAAATAAAAATTCATTCCAACAAATACTATGTGTGTCTAATTATGAAGGAACAATTGTTTTTTTCAGGATTGCATGCTAATAAATTCTTTTCTGTGCCGGTCAAGGCAGCTTTCGCATCTGCCCTCAATTTTGCATCGCCTAACCAGTAGTGACAGTGGCTTAGCAGGCACCAATGCTAACTCAACAGCTAATAAGCATTCTGGACAGAAAAAACTGTCACCTATCACTGTCTGCGGTCAGGAGTTCGAACCCGACGATTACACCAATGTTACTGAGCGCATTCTTGAACGAGTCAATTGCGGACTTCATCGCCAGCGGGGTCACCCACTCTGGCTGCTCACTAATCGAATTGTTGGACATTTTAATGCCACTTATACTAGGTTCGGTTTTTAACAAATTGCACTTTATCTTTTTATTCCAATAAGCTAGAAGAAAACATCTAATTTACACGTAAGAACGCCAATCGCAACCAATTAGAGAAACATCAAACTTTTACCTCCATCCGATTATAATGGTACACATATTGAACTCCTAACCCTTCCATTTGCTATGCACACGCGGAAATCATTCAATCCTAATGTACTCACAGAAACCATACCCCTTTCTAATGTACACACACCAAAACCCTGTCCCTTCCAATCTTAATGTACTCACAGTTGTCACAGAAACCCTACCCCTTTCTAATGTACGAGTACACATCAAAACCCTGTCCCTTCCAATCTTAATGTAAACCGAAATACTACCTCTTGCAAAGTTAATGTATATGCCGAAGGCCTACCCTTTAAAGTTCCAATTTTAATGTACACACCGAAGCCCTACCCTTCCAATCCTTATGTACACGTCGAAGCCCTACCCCTTCCAATCTTAATGTACACACTGGAGCCGTACCCCTTCCAATCTTAATGTACACACGGGAGCCCTACCCCTTCCAATCTTAATGTACACACGGGAGCCCTACCCCTTCCAATCTTAATGTACACACGGGAGCCCTACCCCTTCCAATCTTAATGTACACACGGGAGCCCTACCCCTTCCAATCTTAATGTACACACGGGAGCCCTACCCCTTCCAATCTTAATGTACACACGGGAGCCCTACCCCTTCCAATCTTAATGTACACACTGGAGCCCTACCCCTTCCAATCTTAATGTACAAAAAATCATATCCCCTTGTAATCTTTCAAATAAAAGTATCTGACCAGACTTAAGTAAAACGTCACCATGTTACCATGGCAACACCCCCCAATCTGTTCGCAGGTCCCGATCTCGTCCGCTATTCACCCTAGTTGACAATCTCTCTCCGCTGGTAACGCCTGAACAGAACTTCGACAGCCTGTTAATACCAGCCGACCATCCCAGCAGGCGCCCGTCTGATGTGTACTATTTGAACCGCAGTCGCTTGCTTCGAGGTCACACTAGCGCGCACCAGTGCGACCTGCTCCGTCAAGGTCTGGACGCTTTCCTAGTTGTTGGCGATGTCTATCGTCGCGACGAAATTGATCGCAGCCATTTCCCGGTCTTCCATCAGATGGAGGGCGTGAGGATCTACTCGCAGGAGCAGCTGTTTTCTGGGGCGAGGGACTCCGCCGATACGTTGAGAATGTTTGATAGGGGTAGTTCGAGGACTGAGGATCAGCAGGTAAGTATTGTATTTTTAGAGTTTTTATTATTAGCTATAGAACCTAATTTCTATGTCCAGAAACCATAGATATGAATTCGTGGCATCTAGACACTAGATATAACATCTACAAATTAGATATGACATCTACACATTAGATATGACATCAAGACACTAGTAATGACGTCTAGACACCAGTAATGACGTCTAGACACTAGATATGACATCTAAGCACTCATATTAGACATCTAGATACTCAGATTAGACACATCTAGATGCTTGGACTAAACATCTAGATACTCCGAATAAACATCTAGAAACTCCGATTAGGCATCTAGAAACTCAGATTAGACATCTAGATACTCAGATTAGACATCTAGATACTCAGATTAGACATCTAGATACTCAGATTAGACATCTAGATACTCAGATTAGACATCTAGATACTCAGATTAGAAATCTAGATACTCAGATTAGACATTAAGATGCTTTGAATAAGCATCTAGAAACTCAGATTAAACAACTAGAAACTAAGATTAAACATCTAGAAACTCAGATTAGACATCTAGATGCTTCGACTAAACATCTAGATACTCCGAATAAACATCTAGAAACTCCGATTAGACATCTAGACACTCAGATTAGACATCTAGATACTCAGATTAGACATTTAGATGCTTTGAATAAACATCTAGAAATTCAGATTTGACATCTAGAAACTCAGATTTGACATCTAGAAACTCAGATTTGACCCCTAGAAACTAGGATTAGATATCTAGATACTCAGATTAGACATCTAGACACTCAGATTAGATATCTAGATACTCAGATTAGACATCTAGATACTCAGATTAGACATCTAGATACTCAGATTAGACATTTAGATGCTTTGAATAAACATCTAGAAATTCAGATTTGACATCTAGAAACTCAGATTTGACATCTAGAAACTCAGATTTGACCCCTAGAAACTAGGATTAGATATCTAGATACTCAGATTAGACATCTAGACACTCAGATTAGATATCTAGATACTCAGATTAGACATCTAGATACTCAGATTAGACATCTAGACACTGGATATGATGTCCAGACTCTACTTATAGCATCTGAATACTTTTATTCGGTATCTAGACACTAAACACATTATTGGGATAAAAATCCCCACGCCAAAGCAAATCCTTCCTCCCCACCCATCCAGGCCGGGCACAGCGTGGAGACCAGCAAGCTGCTCGAACACGAACTCAAATCCTGCCTAGAAGGCCTCGCCCGCAGAATATTCGGTTCAAGCGTGGAATTCCGCTGGGTGCCGGCCTACTTTCCGTTCACCCATCCCTCCTGGGAGCTGGAGGTTCGGCATCGTCGTCAATCGTCAGACGATGGCCAGGAAACCGACTGGATGGAGATGCTAGGCTGCGGTGTGGTTGAGCAACGCCTGCTGGACGCCTGCGGCTTGTCCAATCGCACAGGTTGGGCATTCGGCCTTGGCCTGGAGCGCTGGGCTATGCAGCTGTTCAGCTTGCCGGATATCCGCCTGTTCTGGAGCAAAGATCCCGCATTTTTTGCCCAGTTTGCCGAGGCCTGCCAACCCGGAGGCGACCTATGGCGCCCCATAGTGTACCAGCCAGTCAGCATTTATCCACCCTGTCCTATGGATTTGAGCTTCTGGTTGCCAGCTAACAACTGTCCGACTAATATTAGTTTCCATAGCAACGATTTCTACGATTTGGTCCGCTCGATAGCCGGTGATTTAGTTGAACAGGTGACGCTGATTGACGAGTTTCGGCATCCAAAAACTAACAGAACCAGCCGGTGCTATCGGATTGTTTATCGGTCGCACGAGCGGACTCTGACTAGCGAGGAGGCTCGACTTATTCACGACAAAGTCGCCAAGGCTGCTAAGGCGCGTTTGGACGTTGAGATTAGATGAGACCCTTCTTCTCCCTACCTTCCTCCCTTCTTCTCCCTACATTCCTCCCTTCTTCTCCCTGCCTTTCTCCCTTCTTCTCCCTACATTCCTCCCTTCTTCTCCCTACATTCCTCCCTTCTTCTCCCTACCTTCCTCCCTTCTTCTCCCTACCTTCCTCCCTTCTTCTCCCTACCTTCCTCCCTTCTTCTCCCTACCTTCATCCCTTCTTCTCCCTACCTTCCTCCCTTCTTCTCCCTACCTTCCTCCCTTCTTCTCCCTACATTCCTCCCTTCTTCTCCCTACGTTCCTCCCTTCTTCTCCCTACGTTCCTCCCTTCTTCTCCCTACCTTCCTCCCTTCTTCTCCCTACCTTCCTCCCTTCTTCTCCCTACATTCCTCCCTTCTTCTCCCTACCTTCCTCCCTTCTTCTCCCTACCTTCCTCCCTTCTTCTCCCTACATTCCTCCCTTCTTCTCCCTACATTCCTCCCTTCTTCTCCCTACATTCCTCCCTTCTTCTCCCTACCTTCCTCCCTTCTTCTCCCTACATTCCTCCCTTCTTCTCCCTACGTTCCTCCCTTCTTCTCCCTACATTCCTCCCTTCTTCTCTCTACCTTCCTCCCTTCTTCTCCCTACCTTTCTCCCTTCTTCTCCCTACATTCCTCCCTTCTTCTCCCTACATTCCTCCCTTCTTCTCCCTACATTCCTCCCTTCTTCTCTCTACCTTCCTCCCTTCTTCTCCCTACCTTTCTCCCTTCTTCTCCCTACCTTCCTCCCTTCTCCCTACCTTCCTCCCTTCCTCTCCCTACCTTCCTCCCTTCTTCTCCTTACCTTTCTCCCTTCTTCTCCCTACCTTCCTCCCTTTGTCTCCCTACCTTCCTCCCTTCTTCTCTCTACCTACCTCCATTCTGATTGTTACTCCTAGCCTTTTTCCCTATCTTCCATTTCTTCCTACCTCCTTTAATCTCACCACCTCCCTTCGTCTACCTATAATCTCCCTAATTCTATCCCTACATATTCCTGTCGTAGTCCCTTTAATCTTTAATTTCCCCTCTTCTCAAGCCCTAGCTATTTCCCATTCATATTTCTCTATAACTAACCATTGTTTGAGTATCTTGGCCTCTTCTCTCGTCATCTTGCTGACGTTAAAAACTATTTTGTTGCCAACCAACCAGTGATTAGTTAGTTAGTGCGTGTTTACCATGTTGACCTATAAATGTGCAGCCATTGCTAATTCAAGTAAAATTTTATAGAAAAATAAGCTTATGCTATGTTATGCTACATTATAGTTTTGAATGCGTGGATGGAGACACGTGTTTTTTTCAAAATAAAATTGATTATGTTTGTTATTCTTTATTCTTAGACATTTTATTAAATTATCATGACCATGAAGATGATGTATACTTTTTTTCTTTTTTTCTGTTTATTAATTTATGTAGGTTTATATAGCCGCCGCTATTTAGGCTACTTATAGTAGGCAGTATCAAATTGAGTCATCATTTTTTTTTTATTTTATTAGAAAGCAAAGAAGTTTCATGAGTTGCTCTTCGATCCTGCATCACGCTTTTATTTTTGGGAATTAAAAACTTAATTTGATTGCTAATTCCACCCTCAAACCTACTAAAATATCCCAAAAATTTAAAAAATTTAGTCTCTTTTAAATCAAAACTATATCTAATAGATAGATGCCTCGAGCAGCTAGTAATTTTATACACAGCGCACAATAATTTAAAGATTACAAAAAATAAACCCTTTTAACTTAATTAATCGATTGCATAAGCCTAGCCTAGTCCCCTATTCCCCTAGTAAATCTCCCCAGCAACAGCGGCTGTTGAGCAAGGAAATTTTTTTTCGCAGTCATGAAATGCGTAGTAGCAATCATTGATTTTGGATCCTGATATCCGAGGAAACCGGCTGAGCTCCGGATTCGTTCTAGCGGAAGAAAGGAAACTTTAGTTGGTTAGTTAGACTCTGGTTCTGGGAAAGATTTCCTTCAGGGATATCGGCCTGTTTGCTTGCGAACTGCTAAGGCTCAGTTAGTTAGTTAGTTAAAAGGCATCTGCGTGCTTATTGCAAAACGAAGCTTATACTCATTTTTATGTGTAGGTACTAGTACATAGCAGCTGGCTTTTTATACTGCTCAGCTTGTGCTGCTTTTTTGTAGCTTTTTTCTACTCTTAACGAAGCCAATCAAGTCTTTGAGCAAAGGTTGCGCAGAGCGTTTTAGCCTGGATGCTAACAAGAAATCAGAGTGCCTTGGGATCTCCATGGGTCTTGTTAGTACAGTTACTCTAATTAATAAATTTTCACTTTGCGCTTTTATGATAATCTAGTTTCTTTCCTGTTAGTAATCTTATATAATCTAACTTGGCGCTCCTTCCTCCCTGATTTGACGCCCCCTTCCACCCTGATTTGGCGCCCCCTTCCACCCTGATTTGGCGCCCCCTTCCACTTTGATTTGGCGCCCCTTTCCATGGCGCCCCTTTCCACTTTGATTTGGCAGCCCCTTCCATGGCGCCCCTTTCCACTTTGATTTGGCGCCCCTTTCCATGGCGCCCCTTTCCACTTTGATTTGGCAGCCCCTTCCATGGCGCCCCTTTCCACTTTGATTTGGCGCCCCTTTCCATGGCGCCCCTTTCCACTTTGATTTGGCAGCCCCTTCCATGGCGCCCCTTCCATCCTGATTTGGCGCCCCCTTCCATCCTGATTTGGCGCCCCCTTCCATCCTGATTTGGCGCAAGCTTTGATGCTAACAAGAAATCAGAGTGCATTGAGATCTAAATGGGTCTTGTTAGTACAGTTACTCTAATTAATAATTTTGCCTCAACCTGTCTCTGCCTGAACAGTCACCTCTACATTAGTATTTGCTATGACTCGCTTGTCTAGTGGAGGTGTTTGCTTTTCCCAAATCCTTCCTTATCTTATCAGTCCCCGTCTTATTTAGGCGAGGCGAGTTGTTTGCCTTCATCCCTTATTACTACCCATAGCATCTCCGGCTTGTATCCAGCTTCTTCTTTGACTATAGAAAAAATATATTTTATCCGCTAAACTCCTAGAAGGCATCTTTTCTCAAATAAACCCGCCTCTGTCTTTATCTGTGCTTCTTTAAATCACAGGCTACATGGGAGTGTGTGGGCTGCCTTGTTCCCTCTAACCTGTGTCTCTCTGTACCTTCTTGCCCGCGAAAGACACGCTTTAACTAGGGGGGTATTAATAATCGGATTGGACCATGCTGCTGAGGCTGCCGCTTGAGTGAAGCTTCATCGTGAGGCTAGGGGATGCTGGATTGGACGGGGAATTTAGTCGGTCTGCGTGCATGCTTTAAAGATTGCTGCTTAGGCGATTTGAAAGCTGTTTTTTTATTAACAGCTCTGCTTTTGCCCTTTTTTGTCTGTTCTTGTTTTTATATGATTAGAAATGGTAACATAATTGATTTTCTTGAGTGTTTTTTCGTGTGCAAATAATAACTTCTCTTTTTTTATTACTGATTTATTTCAGGCGGACAGCAACTATACTGCGGCTTTCGTAGCTACGCCTGTAAGCCTACTATTGAATAATGACACTACAGCGTCGAACAATGCCCATAGCAACAACAGCAGCAGAGATTATCTGCCTATGCTAACAATAGCACTCGGTATTGCCGTATTCATTTTGTCGCTAATATTGCTAGCCATCTGTTGTCGTCGATTTTGTTCGTGCTGTCGTCGTTATGGACGAAATAGACGATTTAATAATAACGACAATAATAATAATAATAATAATAATAATAATAATGGTTGTAATCGTAACAACGAAGAACTTGGCGATTGTTCCAACGTTTTCCTTCACGACGCTCTGATTAGTAAGAAACACGTGCCTGTCATCTTTGCCGACGAGTTAGAGGCGGCCGCAGAAGCCGAGGCAATGTCAGTTGCAGCTGCGCGTCCCATGGTGCTGCCTGTGGAGAGGCCGCCTGTTGAAATGCCCGACGATCTGCTGGTTGATGACGATAATGTCAACGAGGATGTTGATAATTATTATGTTGGTGACGTGAGGAATGAGCAGAGGTCTTCGCTGGTTTTTATGTACAAACATTAGCTGTTGACTTTGCGTTGAAAGATGCCTATTTATTTTCACAAAAGTTTCTGAGAGTTGTCTAAAAATCTTTCATCGTATCCTTTTACTGTAGTATCGTAAAAATGGCCCTGAAAAGTACTGAATAATCACCCTAAACAGCCCCGAATAATCGCCCTAAACAGCCCCGAATGATCACCATAAACAGCCCTGAATAATCACCCTAATCAGCCCCGAATAATCACCCTAAACAGCCCCGAATAATCACCCTAAACAGCCCCGAATAATCACCCTAAACAGCACCGAATAATCACCCTAAACAGCACCGAATAATCACCCTAAACAGCACCGAATAATCACCCTAAACAGCCCCAAATAATCACCCTAAACAGCCCCGAATAATCACGCTATACAGCCACGAATAATCACCCTAAACAGCCCCGAATAATCACCCTAAACAGCCCCAAATAATCACCCTAAACAGCCACGAATTATAACCCTAAACAGCCACGAATAATCACCCTAAACAGCCCTAAATAATTACCCTAAACAGCCCTGAATAATCACCCTAAACAGCCCTGAATAATCGCCCTAAACAGCCACGAATAATCACCCTAAACAGCCCTGAATAATTACCCTAAACAGCCCTGAATAATCACCCTAAACAGCCCTGAATAATCGCCCTAAACAGCCCTGAATAATCACCCTAAACAGCCCTGAATAATCGCCCTAAACAGCCCTGAATAATCACCCTAAACAGCCCCGAATAATCACCCTAAACAGCCCCGAATAATCACCCTAAACAGCCCCGAATAATCACCCTAAACAGTCCCGAATAATCACACTTACTTTCTCTCAGAAATCGACCGAAAACAAATGTTTTTTCCTTTGTATTTTATCGCCGCTTTTTACTGCACTATAATAATGTCTTTTTGAATAGTCTCTGCTTCGCTTAATGCGTTGGGAAGCAAGTATTTTTCTCCCTAGAGTGGTTTTCCCCTTGATTTTTTTTCGAAGATCAGGTGACGCTTCTAAATTAGATCTCAATTTTTCCCCTGCTCAACACGCTATTGCGAAAATACTAACTTGTACGAGCTAGCTCTTTTGCCAGAGCGTGTGAAATATTTTTCTTTTTTATTAGGCAAAAGAATTTTTTGCCAGAAAATGTAGCAAAAATTAAACGTGAAAAAATCGTTTTATTTTAACGCCAGCATTAATACATTTTTTTTCATTGGATCTTTTTCCTTTTTTTAGATCTGCAAGAGTCGGAATTTTTATTTTAATATTTTTGTGCCTTATTAATTGGGCAGAAATTTTTGACTTAGCTATTAATAAGACAGATTTGAGAGCGTGAAAGTTTGTTAGATTTACATTTGTTGAAACCGTTTATCTGCAGAGAATAAGGTTGTTGCGATTTCAAGTGACTCACGGTGAGCCAGTGTTGTTTATTTTACTAACAAATTTTTATTGCAATATTTTGCCTGAAAATTTCCCTTCCACACTGATTTGGCGCCCCTTCCACCCTGATTTGGCGCCCCCTTCCACCCTGATTTGGCGCCTCCCCTTCAACCTTGATTCGGGGCCCCTTTCCATCCTGATTTGGCGCCCCTTTCACCCTGATTTGGCGCCCCCTTCCACCCTGATTTGGCGCCCCTTTCCATCCTGGTCTGGCGCCCCCTTCCACCCTGATTTGGCGCCCCTTCTACCCTGATTTGGCGCCCCTTCTACCCTGATTTGGCGCCCCCTTCCACCCTGATTTGGCGCCTCCCCTTCAACCTTGATTCGGGGCCCCCTTCCACCCTGATTTGGCGCCCCCTTCCACCCTGATTTGGCGCCTCCCCTTTAGCCTTGATTCGGCGCCCCTTTCCATCCTGATTTGGCGCCCCCTTCCACCCTGATTTGGCGCCCCTTTCCATCCTGATTTGGCGCCCCCTTCCACCCTGATTTGGCGCCCTCTTCCACCCTGATTTGGCGCCCCTTTCCACCCTGATTTGGCGCCCCTTTCCATCCTGGTCTGGCGCCCCCTTCCACCCTGATTTGGCGCCCCTTCCATCCTGATTTGGCGCCCCTTTTATCCTGATTTGGCGCCCCCTTCCACCCTGATTTGGCGCCCCCTCTACCCTGATTTGGCGACCCCATTCTATCCTATTTAGCGCCTTTAACACCTTACTTTGGCGCTCTTTTATTGTTGGGCGCATTTTATTTAGTCCACGTTAAAGTAAATTTTAAACCCAAGAAATTGTTTTTTTGGAAACGATTAAACAAACTGTAGTTTGTATTCTCGTTAGGTGCTAATTTACACTAGAGGCAATATTTACCCAGTTTTGTTAGCATATTTCAACGCAATAAATTATGCTTTTGTAACATAGCTACTCTCGTACTAGCTGATGTGCACTCTTTATGTTAGTCATACTTATTTATTTGCTGGTATACTAGAAGCACCTGTTTAACTTTTTATGTATTCGAGCACAGCACATTCAGCTGAAAAAGAAAGCGATAGATAGTCTGTTCTTCCATTGTTGCAAACGATTTGCTGGTGTTTTTATTTAATTTTTGTAGCTATTGAGCTTCAAAACGCATGTATTAAATAGTAGTATTATTTTTTACTTAGTGTAAAACTGTTCTTTTTGCTCCGTAAATAAAACAGCTGAACTTGCTTCCATTGCTACTTACATTAGATTTTACTAGTAGTAGGCTGTGATTATGTCTAGTGTTGAAGACTTAGTGTGTGTTTTATTTTTACATTTTTTAATGACAGAAAAAGTCATTTTTTGCAAGCGCACTCAAAACAAATATTTTTGGTTTACTATTTCTCATTTGTACAATTTCAACTTAGTAAAACAGTACGATTTCAATATTAATTTAATTACAATAGAGAATTCCGCCTATTACAGGCTACCTATTCAATAAAAGTCTCTCTAACCCCATGTAAACCTGCTATCCAATAAAACTCTCTGCCACCGAATGTACACTACCAATCCAATAAAAACCTCTTCCACCTAATGTACACTGGCCAATACGATAAAACCCTCTCCCCAGTCAATGTACACTCCGCGACTATCTAATTAAACTCGCTTTCACGTCAATGTACGCTAAATAAAAAGCTGTTAAACCGATCAACCATGAATAACGTATTTCAGCCGTAGAATCTCGGGCGGGCATTTCAAGTGCCTTTGCATAGAATAGCTAACACTTAAGGTCAACACAACGCCGCCTGATTGGTTATCTGAACAAGCTGTGCTCGTCAAATTCCTAGGAAAGATGAAGAATCGTTCAGGAACGCCAGAGTTTCTTGATGAGCTTTTAAGCCGTAAATTTAAACCGTGAGTTCTAAAAAATTCTTTTACACTAAGTATTTCCCTTATCATGCCGCTCATAATCTCACTCATCATCCCGCTCTTAATCTCACTCATCAGACCGCTCATAATCTGTCTTATCATGCCGCTCATAATCTCACTCATCATGTCGCTCATAATGTCACTCATCAGACCGCTCATAATCTCACTCATCATGTCGCTCATAATCTCACTCATCAGACCGCTCATAATCTCACTCATCATGTCGCTCATAATCTCACTCATCAGACCGCTCATAATCTCACTCATCGTGCCGCTCATAATCTCACTCATCATGTCGCTCATAATCTCACTCATCAGACCGCTCATAATCTCACTCATCGTGCCGCTCATAATCTCACTCATCATGTCGCTCATAATCTCACTCATCAGACCGCTCATAATCTCACTCATCATGTCGCTCATAATCTCACTCATCAGACCGCTCATAATCTCACTCATCATGCCGCTCATAATCTCACTCATCATGCCGCTCATAATCCTACTCATCATGCCGCTCATAATCTCACTCATCATGCCGCTCATAATCTCACTCATCATGTCGCTCATAATCTCACTCATCAGACCGCTCATAATCTCACTCATCATGTCGCTCATAATCTCACTCATCAGACCGCTCATAATCTCACTCATCATGCCGCTCATAATCTCACTCATCATGCCGCTCATAATCCTACTCATCATGCCGCTCATAATCTCACTCATCATGCCGCTCATAATCTCACTCATCATGTCGCTCATAATCTCACTCATCAGACCGCTCATAATGCCACTCATCATGCCGCTCATAATCTCACTCATCAAGCTGCTCATAATCTCACTCATCATATATGCCGCTCATAATCTCACTCATCATGCCGCTCATAATCTCACTCATCATGCCGCTCATAATCTCACTCATCATGCCGCTCATAATCTCACTCATCAAGCCGCTCATAATCATCTTACTCATCATGCCGCTCATAATCTCACTCATCAAGCCGCTAATAATCTCACTCATCATATATGCCGCTCATAATCTCACTCATCATGCCGCTAATAATCTCACTCATCATGTCGCTCATAATCTCACTCATCATACCGCTCATAAGTTTGAATCACTTATTTTGACTTCCCTCTTTCCTATTCTCAGCTGCTCCCACAAGTCAGTCTTCTCCTTGCCCGACGGTCGCAGCCTGCTTGACGTGCTGCAGAGGAGCAGCCAGTTCGCTAGGCCAATCATTGTTAACAAACCCGACGGACTGGGCATGTCGGTGCCGCCGGCCAACCTCAGCGTGTCCGAGGCTGTCCGTCTGGCTGGCGGTCAGCGCGAAGTCGACGTTATCAATGTTGTGGAGCAGCGCGATTTTCGAATGCGTCTGGCAGACTTTGCCACCTGGTGGCTGAGCGAAAAGTGAGACTTTTTTAAAATCCCAAATGAGGATTAGGGCCGTTAGATTAATGTTTTGATGCCTAATTTTGAGATTCGAAGTGGTTAAGAGACCAGCTTCAGGGACATTGATTTGCGCTTCATGAAATTTCGATTAAACTTCTGGGGCCTCCAGGGTCCAGGATCTTCAGGGACATTCAATTGATCTTCAGGGACATTCAATTGATCTTCAGGGACATTCAATTGATCTTCAGGGACATTCAATTGATCTTCAGGGACATTCAGTTGATCTTCAGGGACATTCAATTGATCTTCAGGGACATTCAGTTGATCTTCAGGGACATTCAATTGATCTTCAGGGACATTCAGTTGATCTTCAGGGACATTCAATTGATCTTCAGGGACATTCAGTTGATCTTCAGGGCCATTCACGTGATCTTCAGGGACATTCAGTTGATCTTCAGGGCCATTCACGTGATCTTCAGGGACATTCAATTGATCTTCAGGGACATTCAATTGATCTTCAGGGACATTCAGTTGATCTTCAGGGCCATTCACGTGATCTTCAGGGACATTCAGTTGATCTTCAGGGACATTCAGTTGATCTTCAGGGCCATTCAGTTGATCTTCAGGGCCATTCAATGGATCTTCAGGGACATTCAGTTGATCTTCAGGGACATTCAGTTGATCTTCAGGGCCATTCAATGGATCTTCAGGGACATTCAGTTGATCTTCAGGGCCATTCAATGGATCTTCAGGGACATTCAGTTGATCTTCAGGGACATTCAATTGATCTTCAGGGGCATTCAGTTGAGCTTCAGGGACATTCAATTGATCTTCAGGGACATTCAATTGATCTTCAGGGACATTCAATTGATCTTCAGGGACATCCAATTGATCTTCAGGGTCATCCAATTGACCTCAATTCGAAATCAACTTTATCTTTAACAGTCGAGCCTGCAGCGGCCGGTTGCTCAACCTGCTCAGCTTGGAGATCTCCGACAGCCAGCTGGGAGACATGGTGCAGGCGCCACTGGCAGTTCGGCAGCTCAGCCTGGTGAATCTCTGCTGGCCAGCCGCTGGCCGCTCGGCAACGTCGACGCCGTCAACCAACGGGCATCAAACTGATGAAGAAGCGCTGCAAGAAAATGGGAAAAATTATTGCCAAGATCAACAGACAAAAGAAAAAGAAGAAGAGGAAGGAGAAGAAGAAGAAGACGAAGAACGACCGGAACTGTTGAAATTCTGTTTGCTAAGTCCGGCAGGATCTTACACAGATTTTCACATTGATTTCGGCGGCTCCTCAGTCTGGTATCACGTGCTCTGGGGCGAGAAATTATTCTACTTGTTGCCGCCTACGGATTCGAATTTGAGTTGCTACGAGAATTGGATGGTGTCGGCTGATAATGCTACGACTTTTCTTGGGGACAAGTGTCTGAAACAGGTGAATTGTTGTGGCGTTTTATTATGAGAATTTAATTGTGATTAAATTCATTATACATTTAAGGTTAGATTTGATTCTTTATGATGAGATTAGATGTGATTATCTAGGTGAGATTAGATGAGTATCAATGAGACTAGATATGGTTCTCTAAGTGAGATTTGATGCTGAGATTCTCTGTGAATATCAATTAGACTAGATATGGTTCTCTAAGTGAGATTAGATTGGATTGGACACTGGGATTCTCTGTAAATATCAATGAGACTAGATATGGTTCTCTAAGTGAGATTAGATTGGATTGGACGCTGAGATTCTCTGTGAATATCAATGAGACTAGATGCGGTTCTTTAAGTGAGATTAAATTGGATTGGACGCTGAGATTCTCTGTGAATATCAATGAGACTAGATATGGTTCTCTAAGTGAGATTAGATGAGATTGGACGCTGAGATTCTCTGTGAATATCAATGAGACTAGATATGGTTCTTCAAGTGAGATTAGATGAGATTGGATGCTGAGATTCTCTGTGAATATCAATGAGACTAGATATGGTTCTTCAAGTGAGATTAGATGAGATTGGATGCTGAGATTCTCTGTGAATATCAATGAGACTAGATATGGTTCTCTAAGTGAGATTAGGTGAGATTGCATGCTGAGATTCTTTGTGAATGTAAACGAGACCAGATATAGCCTGTAATCTCACTAGATGCCATTTTGTGCTGTGACTCGTTCTATCTATTTAGAGACTATATAGATTGCATAATAAATAGATGCTTTTTTGGTGCCTTCCCTCCCTCAGCCGCGCACACTCCGAGTGACAGCCGGTCAAACTGTGCTGCTGCCCTCCGGCTGGGTGCACGCCGTGTACACCCCGACAGACAGCATGGTGTTTGGTGGAAATTTTTTGCACACGCACAGTCTGCCAATGCAGATTAAGTGAGTTTGAAACAAAATTTTTAGTATATAAGGTCTGCCAAGTTGTTTTCTTTCGGTTCTTTTAGTTCGAGCCTCTCTGATTGGTCAGTTCAGTTCGAGCCTCTCTGATTGGTCAGTTCAGTTCGAACCTCTCTAATTGGTCAGTTCAGTTCGAGCCTCTCTGATTGGTCAGTTCAGTTTGAGCCTCTCTGATTAGTCAGTTCTGTTTGAGCCTCTCTGATTGGTCAGTTCCGTTTGGGCCTCTCTGATTGGTCAGTTCAGTTCGAGCCTCTCTGATTGGTCAGTTCTGTTTAAGCCTCTCTGATTGGTCAGTTCAGTTTGGGCCTCTCTGATTGGTCAGTTCTGTTTGAGCCTCTCTGATTGGTCGGTTCAGTTCGAGCCTCTCTGATTGGTCAGTTCTGTTTAAGCCTCTCTGATTGGTCAGTTCAGTTTGGGCCTCTCTGATTGGTCAGTTCTGTTTGAGCCTCTCTGATTGGTCGGTTCAGTTTGAGCCTCTCTGATTAGTCAGTTTAGTTTGAGCCTCTCTGATTGGTCAGTTCAGCTTGGGCCTCTCTGATTGGTCCGTTCAGTTTGGGCCTCTCTGATTGGTCAGTTCTGTTTAAGCCTCTCTGATTGGTCAGTTCCGTTTGGGCCTCTCTAATTGGTCAGTTCAGTATGAGCCTCTCTGATTGGTCAGTTCAGTTTGGACCTCTCTGATTGGTCAGTTCAGTATGAGCCTCTCTGATTGGTCAGTTCTGTTTGAGCCTCTCTGATTGGTCAGTTCAGTTTTGGCCTCTCTGATTGGTCAGTTCAGTTTAAGCCTCTCTGATTGGTCAGTTTAGTTTGGGTCTCTCTGATTGGTCAGTTCAGTTTGAGCCTCTCTGATTAGTCAGTTCAGTTTGAGCCTCTCTGATTGGTCAGTTCATTTTGGGCTTCTGATTGGTCAGATTTGTTTGAGCCTCTCTGAGTAGTCAGTTCAGTTTGGGCCTCTCTGGTTGGTCAGTTCCGTTTGGGCCTCTCTGATTGGTCAGTTCAGTATGAGCCTCTCTGATTGGTCAGTTCTGTTTGAGCCTCTCTGATTGGTCAGTTCAGTTTTGGCCTCTCTGATTGGTCAGTTCAGTTTAAGCCTCTCTGATTGGTCAGTTTAGTTTGGGTCTCTCTGATTGGTCAGTTCAGTTTGAGCCTCTCTGATTAGTCAGTTCAGTTTGAGCCTCTCTGATTGGTCAGTTCATTTTGGGCTTCTGATTGGTCAGATTTGTTTGAGCCTCTCTGAGTAGTCAGTTCAGTTTGGGCCTCTCTGATTGGTCAGTTCCGTTTGGGCCTCTCTGATTGGTCAGTTCAGTTCGAGCCTCTCTGATTGGTCAGTTCAGTTTGGGCCTCTCTGGTTGGTCAGTTCCGTTCGAGCCTCTCTGATTGGTCATTTCAGTTTGGGCCTCTCTGATTGGTCAGTTCATTTTGAGCCTCTGTGATTGGTTAGTTCAGTTTGGGCCTCGGATTGGTCAGTTCAGTTTGAGCCTCTGTGATTGGTCAGTTCAGTTCGAGCCTCTGTGATTGGTCAGTTCAGTTTGAGCCTGTCTGATTGGTCAGTTCAGTTTGGGCCTCTCTGATTGGTCAGTTCAGTTTGAGCCTCTGTGATTGGTCAGTTCAGTTTGAGCCTGTCTGATTGGTCAGTTCTGTTTGAGCCTCTCTGATTGGTCAGTTCTGTTTGAGCCTCTCTGATTGGTCAGTTCAGTTTCCGCCTGTTTCATCCGCAGCATCTACAAGATGGAGCTGCGCCTGGAGACTGAGCCTCGCTTTCAGTTTCCCTATTTCGAAAAGCTGCACTGGCTAGCTGCCGGTTTGATTTGCGAAGAATTCGAAGCCACCTTAAACCGCAACGGCGCCAGTAGCAGCAGCTGCAGCAGTAGCGTCAGCAGCAAAGATGCCGGTGATAAGGAAGCCAACAAATTAGTCATTCGCCAGCGACGCTCTCTTTGTCGCCTGTTGTACAGCGTTCTTTCGGACTGGTAGGTTTTTGCTGAGGAGATAATTGCCATTGTTTGTTTCTTTGTTTGATCCTTCCTTTATCTCTAACCTTGTTTATCTTCCTCATCCTTCAGTTGGTCATCTTCCCCATCCTTCAGTTGGTGATCTTACCCATCCTTTAGTTGGTCATCTTACCCATCCTTCAGTTGGTCATCTTCCCCATCCTTCAGTTGGTCATCTTCCCCATCCTTCAGTTGGTCATCTTCCCCATCCTTCAGTTGGTCATCTTCCCCATCCTTCAGTTGGTCATCTTCCCCATCCTTCAGTTGGTCATCTTCCCCATCCTTCAGTTGGTCATCTTCCCCATCCTTCAGTTGGTCATCTTCCCCATCCTTCAGCTGTTCATCTTCCCCATCCTTCAGTTGGTGATCTTTCCCATCCTTCAGCTGGTTATCTTCCCCATCCTTCAGTTGGGTATCTTCCCCATCCTTCAACTGGTCATCTTCCCCATCCTTCATCTGGTCATCTTCCCCATCCTTCATCTGGTCATCTTCCCCATCCTTCCTTCAGTTGGGCATCTTTCCCATCCTTCATCTGGTCATCTTCCCCATCCTTCAGCTGTTCATCTTCCCCATCCTTCAGTTGGTGATCTTTCCCATCCTTCAGCTGGTTATCTTCCCCATCTTTCAGTTGGTCATCTTTCCCATCCTTCATCTGGTCATCTTCCCCATCCTTCATCTGGTCATCTTCCCCATCCTTCATCTGGTCATCTTCCCCATCCTTCATCTGGTCATCTTCCCCATCCTTCATCTGGTCATCTTTCCCATCCTTCATCTGGTCATCTTCCCCATCCTTCAGCTGTTCATCTTCCCCATCCTTCAGTTGGTGATCTTTCCCATCCTTCAGCTGGTTATCTTCCCCATCTTTCAGTTGGTCATCTTCCCCATCCTTCATCTGGTCATCTTCCCCATCCTTCAGCTGGTCATCTCCCCCATCCTTCAGCTGGTTATCTTCCCCATCCTTTATCTGGTCATCTTCCCCATCCTTCAGCTGGTCATCTTCCCCATCCTTCAGCTGGTTATCTTCCCCATCCTTTATCTGGTCATCTTCCCCATCCTTCAGCTGGTCATCTTCCCCATCCTTCAGCTGGTTATCTTCCCCATCCTTTATCTGGTCATAATCCCCATCCTTCAGCTGGTCATCTTCCCCATCCTTCAGCTGGTTATCTTCCCCATCCTTCATCTGGTCATCTTCCCCCATCCTTCATCCTTCATCCCACCCCGCCCCCAGGTACACGAACCGGAGCCAAGCCGAGCCCAGTGTCAGACGCTACTTCCTACCGACTAGCCTGACGCCTTGTCGACCAACATCGCCAACCGACACTCTAGCTGTGGCTGAATCCTATTCCCCAGTGGAGCTGTTGTTTCGTCTGAGGAAGCTTGGCAGTTGGGCAAAGCAGCAGCAGCAGCATCAGCCGGCGCTGCTGGAGCATCCACGCCGACGCCGGCCCCGCTGTTTGCTAGCTCCGCCAAGCAGCTCCTCCGAGACGGAGCCGGCGAAACTAAAACGCCGAGGCAGGCCGCGAAAATACCTGTACGTAGATTCTAATCAGCCTACTGTTAGTAGCAACGTCAGTAGCGTTAGCGAGAATTACTTACTGTTGCCGCCGCCAAATATTTCTAATGGCGAGTTTCGGCGAATGATTGGCGCCTTTGTTCAGCTGGACCGCCTGCCGAATTCATCGGAACCGGAGGCCGAGCCGAAGAGTAGGGAGCTTGCGGTTGAACTGGCTCAGCCTGAGGTGAACGAGGTCGCTAAGGAGGATGGCGAGGACGGTCCGGTGGCGTCCGGTCTGACTGTCGACAGTGATGCCGGCGCTGATGGACAGGGCGGGGCGCTCCGGGTGAGCTGCTGTGCCTGACTGCCTGTCTCTGTCTCTGTCTGTCTATCTGTCTGTCTGTGTCTGTCTGTCTGTCTGTCTGCCTGTCTGCCTGTCTGTCTGCCTGTCTGTCTGTCTGTCTTTCTGTCTGTGTGTCTGACTGTCTGTCTGTCTGTGTGTCTGTCTGTCAGTCTGTCTGTCAGTCTGTCTGGCTCTCTGTCTGTCTGTCTGTCTGTCTGTCTGTCTGTCTGTCTGTCTTTCTGTCTGTGTGTCTGACTGTCTGTCTGTCTGTGTGTTTGTCTGTCTGTCAGTCTGTCTGGCTCTCTGTCTGTCTGTCTGTCTGTCTGTCTGTCTGTCTTGGTGTCTGTCTGTCTGTCTGTGTGTCTGTCGGTCTGTCTGTCTGTCTGTGTGTCTGTGTGTGTGTCTGTCTGCCTGTGTGTCTGTCTGTCCGTCTGTCTGTCTGTCTGTCTGTCTGTCTGTGTGTCTGTGTGTGTGTCTGTCTGCCTGTGTGTCTGTCTGTCCGTCTGTCTGTGCGTCTGTCTGTCTGTCTGTCTGTCTGTCTTTCCGTCTGTCTGTGTGTCTGTCTGTCTGTCTGTGTCTGTCTATCTGTCTGTCTGCCAGTCTGTCTGTCTGTCTGACTGTCTGTATGTGTCTGTCTGTATGCCTGTCTAATTTTTGTCTACATTGATACTTTACTTACCCCACTGGTTCCATTTAGTATTTTTTTCTACGCTTTACCACACTTGTTTATCCGGCTATCATTACAGAAAGTCTCGCCACGTCAATCAAAATCCGAGGCGTTCACTAAGTGAGTCAAATACTCGTATTTTCTTTTAATTTAACTTTCGCGTTCTGGATGGATTTAGGTAAACTATCTTAATGCGTGATTGTATCTAAAACGATGCTTTAATTAAAATGATATTTTACTTCACCCCGCAGGCTACGCGACAAGGCTACCATCATTTCAGTGGCCTTAGAGGTCAAACGCGAGCCAATGCAACCGACTGCGCACAAGGTTCTTGTGTTGCCTGGTGAGTTTCCAGGTGGTCAGGGTACAGATTCCAGGGTTGCTAGGGTACAGATTCCAGGGTTGCTAGGGTACAGATTCCAGGGTTGCTAGGGTACAGATTCCAGGGTTGCTAGGGTACAGATTCCAGGGTTGCTAGGGTACAGATTCCAGGGTTGCTAGGGTACAGATTCCAGGGTTGCTAGGGTACAGATTCCAGGGTTGCTAGGGTACAGATTCCAGGGTTGCTAGGGTACAGATTCCAGGGTTGCTAGGGTACAGATTCCAGGGTTGCTAGGGTACAGATTCCAGGGTTGCTAGGGTACAGATTCCAGGGTTGCTAGGGTACAGATTCCAGGGTTGCTAGGGTACAGATTCCAGGGTTGCTAGGGTACAGATTCCAGGGTTGCTAGGGTACAGATTCCAGGGTTGCTAGGGTACAGATTCCAGGGTTGCTAGGGTACAGATTCCAGGGTTGCTAGGGTACACATACCAGGGTTGCTAGGGTACACATACCAGGGTTGCTAGGGTACACATACCAGGGTTGCTAGGGTACAGATTCCAGGGTTGCTAGGGTACAGATTCCAGGGTTGCTAGGGTACAGTTACCAGGGTTGCTATGGTACAGTTACCAGGGTTGCTATGGTACAGATACCAGGGTTGCTATGGTACAGATACCACCAGGGTTGCTAGGGTACAGATACCACCAGGGTTGCTAGGGTACAGATTCCAGGGTTGCTAGGGTACAGATACCAGGGTTGCTATGGTACAGTTACCAGGGTTGCTATGGTACAGATACCAGGGTTGCTATGGTACAGATACCACCAGGGTTGCTAGGGTACACACACCAGGGTTGCTAGGGTATAGATACCAGGGTTGCTAGGGTATAGATACCAGGGTTGCTAGGGTATAGATACCAGGGTTGCTAGGGTACACACACCAGGGTTGCTAGGGTACACACACCAGGGTTGCTAGGGTATAGATACCAGGGTTGCTAGGGTACACACACCAGGGTTGCTAGGGTACACACACCAGGGTTGCTAGGGTACACACACCAGGGTTGCTAGGGTACACACACCAGGGTTGCTAGGGTATATTCACGAGGGCTGTCGATAAAATAGATACAAATAATTTCTGCGCTTCCAACTCTTCAAACACTGATGTTTTCAGTGAAAATGGAGTCGCAGCAGCAGCAGACTGGAGATCAACAGACCGAATCGTCTGTGTTCGATCGCTCTCGCTGTTTCGAATGCGGCAAGTCCGCCAAGTCTCTGAGGTCGCTGAAGCAGCACCACCGCAAAGCTCACGGTAGGGTCGTGGCCTCAGATCGGTGCGTGTGTCCTCACTGCTGGATCGTGCTACCAACAGTACAACGCATGGACATCCACCTGCGAGCTCTGCATTTTAACGATAAGCGAGGCAGCGAATATTTGTGTCGCCATTGCGGTAAGCTGTTTAGCACTTCGTCTAATCTTTTACGGCACGTTCGAGCGTGCTCGCAGAAATCAAGCTGAACTGCATCGTGTGTGTGTTTTTTACTGGCGTTTAACTGCGATTTTTTGTTGTTTTGCTCATTTTTTACTGTCTGCTTGTTGGTTTTTTAATAAAACGAAGCATTTGAGGTTGAAAGCTGGATTTTTTGACACACGTACGTCTGTGCTATCAGAAAATACACCGTGAAACTTGTCAGGGGTGTAGTAGATACCAACGATTGTCAAAGAGGTAGAAAGACAGATTAAATTGTGGTGTTAAACGATTAGAAGGACGATAAAGGCTGTCAGAAAGGCTGTCAGTAGCTGTCAGGCTACCCCCTGGGTTATCAGAGGGGTAGAAAGACGCCGGGTTATCAGAGCAGAGGGGTAGAAAGACACCTGGGTTATCAGAGGGGTAGAAAGACGCCTGGTTTATCAGAGGGGTAGAAAGGCGCCTGGGTTATCAGAGGGGTAGAAAGGCGCCTGGGTTATCAGATGGGTAGAAAGACACCTGGGTTATCAGAGGGGTAGAAAGACACCTGGGTTATCAGAGGGGTAGAAAAACACCTGGTTTATCAGAGGGGTAGAAAAGCACCTGGGTTATCAGAGGGGTAGAAAGATATCCGGGTTATCAGAGGGGTAGAAAGACGCCTGGTTTATTAGAGGGGTTGAAAGATACCCCTGAGTTATTAGAGGGGTAGAAAGACACCTAGCTATGGGGGTAGAAAGACGCCTGGGTTATCAGAGGGGTAGAAAAACGCCTGGTTTATCAGAGGGGTAGAAAAACGCCTGGGTTATCAGAGGGGTAGAAAGACACCTGGGTTATCATAGGGGTAGATAGACACCTGGGTTATCAGAGCGGTAGATAGACACCTGGGTTATCAGAGGGGTAGAAAGACACCTGGGTTATCCGAGAGGTAAAAAGACGCCTGGGTTATCAGAGGGGTAGAAAGACACCTGGGTTATCAGAGGGGTGGAAAGACACCTGGGTTATTAGAGGGGCAGAAAGACACCTGGTTTATCAGAGGGGTAGAAAGACACCTGGTTTGTCAGAGGGGTAGAAAGGCGCCTGGTTTATCAGAGGGGTTGAAAGATGCCCCTGAGTTATTAGAGGGGTAGAAAGACGCCTAGCTATGGGGGTAGAAAGACGCCTGGGTTATCAGAGGGGTAGAAAGACACCTGGGTTATCAGAGGGGTAGAAAAACGCCTGGTTTATCAGAGGGGTAGAAAAACGCCTGGGTTATCAGAGGGGTAGAAAGACGCCTGGTTTATCAGAGCGGTAGATAGACACCTGGGTTATCAGAGGGGTAGATAGACACCTGGGTTATCAGACGGGTAGAAAGACACCTGGGTTATCAGAGGGGTAGAAAGACACCTGGGTTATCAGAGGGGTAGAAAGACACCTGGGTTATCAGAGGGGTAGAAAGACACCTAGATTATCAGAGGGGCAGAAAGACACGGATTATGGGAGGGAAAAAAATCTCTTAAAATCAAAAGCTGATCAAAAAACGTCTCAGCCAGCTTATGCTAATTGTTTTTGCACCTTAATGGTAGATCGTTGCATGAGTGTGTCTGCTATTTTGTGCCTGGTTTTTTCCTCTAAAAATTAGATAAGCGTAAACTTTCAAAATAGCAGCTGGGTGTAAGATGAGTGACTCTGTGTTTAATTTTTGTTTATTCGCGGCAAAAGCTTAGTAATAGTTTCGTTTGTTTGTTTGTTTTCTTTGTGTTTTTCACTTTTTCTTTTCTGCTTTAATAAGCCATAACTACATGAATAGTAGAATATTTCATTAATTTTTTTTCTGCACCAAGTCCTTTACTTAGCTCTTTTTGTGATTTTTCTTTCATTCGAAACTCTAGTGCGAAGTGTAAAAAACCTTGCCTATTGACATCTAGTTGAGATTTGAGTTCAAATATTTGCATGGCTCATTAGAGATAGTACCTACCTATAAAGATTTAATACATAAACATACTCTTTTTAATGCCCATTATAATTGAGTCAAACTTGAATTTCACCATTATTAAATTCCCCATCAAATTAATTCCCCGTCCTCAAATAGCCCATCAAATTGATTCCCCCGTCCTCAAATACCCCCATCAAATTGATTCCCCCGTCCTCAAATACCCCCATCAAATTGATTCCCCCGTCCTCAAATACCCCTTCAAATTGATTCCCCGTCCTCAAATACCCCATCAAATTGATTCCCCCATCCTCAAATACCCCATCAAATTGATTCCCCCATCCTCAAATACCCCATCAAATTAATTCCCCCGTCCTCAAATACCCCTTCAAATTGATTCCCCCATCCTCAAATACCCTATCAAATTGATTCCCCCGTCCTCAAATACCCCTTCAAATTGATTCCCCCGTCCTCAAATACCCCTTCAAATTGATTCCCCCCGTCCTCAAATACCCCTTCAAATTGATTCCCCCCGTCCTCAAATACCCCTTCAAATTGATTCCCCCCGTCCTCAAATACCCCTTCAAATTGATTCCCCCCGTCCTCAAATACCCCTTCAAATTGATTCCCCCCGTCCTCAAATACCCCATCAAGTTGATTCCTCTATCCTCAAATACCATAAATTTTGCATGAATAAAATGCATAACAGTCAAATTTAAAACCCGAGTTTTTTGTTTTTTTTCTTAGAAATCAATGAATTTTTGTTAGCCTAGTTGATTCTGTGTCCATTCAATTGTGTTCTTCTAGAGTTCCGTGTTTTTGTAGTGTTTTGCTAGAAAAATTACGCTGGACTGCATTTTTCCTGTTCGTTTTTTTTTCTTTGTTATAATTTCGTTTAATTAGTTTGGATTGTAGCGTTCAATTGTTCTAGCTGCTTTGGAAAAAAATTCTAGTTTTTTTTAGTGGCCAAAATTCTAATTAACTTTGCCTTCCAAAGCGCATTAATACATTAGGTTTTTATGTGTTTGTTTTTCCTCTTTATATCTCCCTGTTCACCTTGGCTGCTTATTTTATGCTGTATAGTTATTTGTGTCCGCAGTGTGTCAAAATAAGCTGCAATTGACAATGAAACATTAGAAAAATCATAAAAATATTTTTTTTTCTTGGAGAAAAACAAAGGTCGGCATTTTCTTCTTCTTTTTTGAAGCAGCTTATTGTTGCTAATAATAAATCAAATTTTGTTTGTTTAACACGCAGCTCAGCTGGTTGACAAAAAAAGTGATTGATTTTTTCGACGTTTTTTGTCTTTATTTTTTAACAAGCTTTTTTCTGGGAAAATTTTAGTTGTTTAGATAATTTAATTTTATACTACTTATTTGGTGTACAAGTAGTAGTAGTATAAAACAAGAATGTAGCAATTATTGGGGTTGAAAATGCTCGAAAACAAACTTTGCAATATATGAATTAGTCATTCCCGAAACGGCAAATTTTGTCCCGTTGCTAGGGCTCGGAATTCTTCGAAACTGACTAGCAACTCGTCCGACGTCGAGTTGGACTTCTCGCCGCCCATTTTAGCAGTTCTCAGCATCTCCAGAGCTTCAGACTCGCTGACTTCTTCGCCGAGACAGGACAGAACGTGTCGCAGCTCTTTCACCGATATGTAGCCGTCTTCGTCTCTGTCGAATACTCGAAATGTTTCGCGAATCTCTTCGTCAGCGTCTTTGTCGCTGGTTTTCCGCAGCATTAGGGTGAGAAATTCCGACAGGTCGACGCTGCCGTTGCCGTCCTCGTCTACCTCGTTGATCATCTCCTGCAAGGGGGGGGGATTATTTACTTTATAAATTAAGCTCGTAGATTTTAGCAAGTAATCTTGCCTGTTTTTTTGTTGCGAAAATATTTTTCTGCTATTGAGTATGATTAGTTCGAACTCTATTGCTGTGTTGGAAATGTAAACACGATAATTATTTTTAAGTAGGCTTCTTTAACTACTTGCCACCATTTTCCATTTAGACAGAGGGCGCCAAACTCACTGAAAGGGGCATCAAACTCACAGGCAAGAGGGCGCCAAACTCACAGAGAAGAGGGCGCCAAACTCACAAACAAGAGGGCGCCAAACTCACAAACAAGAGGGCGCCAAACTCACAGACAAGAGGACGCCAAACTCACAGACAAGAGGACGCCAAACTCACAGACAAGAGGACGCCAAACTCACAGACAAGAGGGCGCCAAACTCACAGACAAGAGGACGCCAAACTCACAGACAAGAGGGCGCCAAACTCTCAGACAAGAGGGCGCCAAACTCTCAGACAAGAGGGCGCCAAACTCATAGACCAGAGGGCGCCAAACTTACAGGCAAGGGGGCGCCAAACTCACTGATAGGGCATCAAACTCACGGGCAAAAGGGCGCCAAACTCACAGAGAAGAGGGCGCCAAACTCAGACAGGGGGTGCCAAACTCAGACAAGGGGGCGCCAAACTCACTTAGAAGAGGGCGCCAAACTCACAGACAGGGGGGGCGCCAAACTCGCCAAACTCTTAGACAAGAGGGCGCCAAACTCACAGAAGGGAGCACTAATTGCTTTAAAAAGTGAGAGTTACTAATCTTAAATGAGTACTGAAATGGCGCCATCCTTGCGTATATAAATAAGTATTCTCTCGCCAAAAAATCGCATGTACACTCGGCTCACCTTGATCTCAGCATCGGACGGATGCCGACCCAGCGAGCGCATTACAGCGCCGAGTTCGCCAGCGGTGATTGAACCGTCACTGTCGCGATCAAAGATGCCGAATGCCGCCTTGTACAGAGCCAGTTCTTCTTCGTTGAGCTGATCAGCTGACATGTTCTTATAGCTATAGCTGTGTGTCTAATAAGCCACGCGTACAGAGAGACGTACCTTGGTCAGCTGTTCGCAGTGTAAGATAGCTATATATACCCTGTAAAAGCAGCGTCTTGTTTACGTCTATCTCTCTCACTTGCACACTAAACTACACACTGTGCAAGTACGCTGTCAACGAGTGGGAGTAGCTACAATATAAGTAGAACCTGCTTGGCTGGGTGTGTGTGTGTGTGTGTGGCCACGTTGAATCGAGTCCTCTCAGTCTTCTGTACGAGTAGCTCTAAAAACAATTGGCTTAGCTAACTATAGTAGAGCAACGTTTGTTTGCGCTCGCTCTCAATGCAGAGAGAGGGAGAGAGAAAGACAGTTCAAACGCTTCGTTAAGCCTTCAGTTCAGATAGATAGTCTTGAGTGGCTAAAGCAGGCTGCAGGAACGAAAGCTTCTGAATTGAAAAATACGCATTTGATATTTTTATTCCCACCCGATTTGCCGGGCAGAAATGTCATAGAAATCGTCAATCCTTTGCAAGTAGAAAATTGAACCATAGACAACAAGATCTATTTTTAGAATGCCAGACTGTAGATGAGATGCTTAACGTAAGAAGAACAAGAACAAATGCAAAAAACATGCAAGCAATGCTGTGTCAATCGTGAATAAATCTGGTTTCAAAAAAGAAGTCCTTAGTCATGAAACCTTGGGCAACAGTACTTCTTCACGACTAGGTCAGTCACTTGTAGTAGAAGTTGAAGGTACAGTTGTTAAAGGGCCCGACCAGCTGTTGCGGCTGGCTTGTTACGCCTCGTGTTGTGGCCTCCGACACGATTGGTGCCGGCAGGGTGGATGAGACGGTCATAGCCGCAGCCGTAGAGTCGTTGACGCGAACACTGCGATTCTCCAAATGAAGGCTTTCACTGAGACAGCTAGACAGCTTCTGCTTTTTTTCTGAACTGATTGTCTTTGTGTAACGCTGCACTGATTCAGCTCGCTTGTGCCCTGTCACAGCCTGAATATCTTGGACGCTGACGCCCCTGTCCGCCAATGATGTAACCACTGTGGGTCTTATGCAGTGGTTGGTGTACTTCTTAGATAAGTCTGCCCGCGCAGAGATGCTTGCCATCATTTCGTTGAGGGTATTCTTGCCATGCACTTGCGTAATACTGGACACTTAGCCTCATCGTCGGTAGCATACATTTTGATCTGCTTGTTGGTAGTCGGATTGTCAGCACTCGTCGTCTTCTCTTTGCCGGTCATCTTGAGAGCGATGCATTCACGACCTCCATCAGCGCCGAAAATGATGGCATCTGGGGTCAGCTGTCGAATCCACTCACGGCCTCGAAATCCAAAATGCCAAGCAATAAGAAAAAAGACTTCATCTTGCAGCTTCGTAGGATCACTGCGGTCAAAGTAGGAAGAAAGTTTCTTCAAGTCGGAATCCTCAATCTGGCGGAAGCCAGTCTCTTCTCCAAGAACACGTGCAGCTTTCACAGAAGCAGTCAGCATCGCCTTATACGTGCGCTCAAAAGCGTTAAAAAGCGCATTTCCTATCACGTCAACGTCCCGCTCCTGTTTCAGATAGCGATGAATGCTGGCACGAAATCCTACCAGACTGTTGACACTATAGGCGTCGCCATCCTTCCGCTTGAGCGAAACAAACCAGAGTCTCAGGTATTGCACCAGGTTGCGCACTAGCATGTCTTCGATGTTTTCGGGTAGACACTTGGCGCGCAAAAACTGCTTCAGCAGAGCAACGTGTTGTTTGGTCTTTAAATCTGTTGACTGAGTTCGAGCAGACGTCTCCACATCCTGAATACCGTCGATCTCAGTAGCGTTGAGTTCTCGATACTCGTGTTCAGCCGCTGGTTCAGCTCCGAGGTCAACAAGCTCTTCAAGCAAAGTGTCCAATTCAGGATCCAAAGCGTAGCTGCATCCAACGCCAGGAACCGGTAATCCAGTCCATTGGTCGACTAGTCTGCATTTGCCAGCAAAGAAAGTTAAAAAATCCGTCTCCTCGCGAAGCAGGCCGCTGATGTCACCACCTTGTATAGAATTTAAGTCGAGTAGAGACATGATGCTATTTGGCGTCGGACAAGCAGTGAAGGGAAATATTGGAACTTGGACCAAAAGAAGTCGCCTGCCTCCTTTAACTGAACCCTTTGGCCATAGACTGTTGCAAATGATGAGAAACAGTCTAGTCAGCTTTTTCAGCCATAGACAATCTTTCATGCAGCGGGCCGAGAAACGCGTCTCGCGTCACTTTCACATTGGATCCAATGTAATTTGGGCTGACGGGCAGAGAAATGACGTTTCTGCCCGCCCTTGCAAATCGGGTGGGAATAGCTATACCATAGACCTTCTGAGGGCAGAAAGGGGGAGAATCCGAGGGACGCGAAGGTATTGGTATATTCTCTTTTATATGCAATGGGTTTTAAGCTACAATCCATGCATATTTGCATAATGATTTACAGCTTTAAGTACGAATGTTTTAAGTCTATGGTAGTTCCGTCAATTTAGTTTAGCTCGTAGTAACTTGTAAACTATTCTTTTCAAAAATCAGCATGCAGCAACTTCCGCATGTAGTCATATTAGTCAATGTATAATACCACGCCTTATAGTACGAGTAATAAAGGCCGGCAGGTCGTGGGTTCGAGTCCCGGCTCTAGCAGACAATTAATTTTACCCATGAGCAAGGCATTTAATACCGCATTGCTTCAGTCCACAAAGCTGAGCTTAACGCCCACAAACTACTGATATGAAAGGTTCTTAAAATTTCTCAATATTACACAGTTACATGTATCATGCAGGAGTCTCTAAAATAGAATCAAACGTTTACTCAGGTCACGGCGAAATAGTTATTAATTACAGTAATGCCCAGTAAAAACAGAATTAGCACGTTATGCAATCAAAATTCGTTCACTATATGTCCTGATGAAAGATCGACTTAATTAAGCTGAAAATTGATAGCTCTACAGTATTATTCATGAGATACTCATGCAAGGTAGCTAATGGTTTTGTATTAAGCATCAAGGACATATTGACGAAAATTTGTTTTAATTAAACGAATCATAAACTTTATTATAAATACAAAATTTTTAATTCAGTCCACGTGAATTAATCATAATTGAATACGGAAAATTAAGCTCGAATTAAAATTTTGATATAGAAAAGATAACCTTTTTTACAAAACTAAAATGTAAACTAAAATATGTACGAAATTTTCCTTAAAAAACTTATCCAGAGTATTTTTTAATTAAAAAATTTCTTAAACTTTCGTACATAGCTATACTACTAGCCATAAAGCCACATCGGCGAGTAGTCTTTTACGAGCATAAGCATCACTATAACAAAAGTTGAGAAAAATCGTTGAAAACTGCTGATAAATGTTTAGAAATAAATCAAACCAAATTCTATACATTGTTACATTTTGTTATTGGTTGATTATCGATCGAACAAATTCTTCGTATTTAATTTGGCCTTCGCCGTCGCAATCCGCCTCCTTGATCAGCGCGTCCACTTCCTCGTCGGTGAGTCGTTCACCAAGCTGAGTGAGCTGGTTGCGCAACTCCGAGGCCGAGACCAGGCCGCTGTTCTGCTTGTCGAATACACGAAAAGCCTCGATAATTGCTTCTTCGGTGTCGCGTGGCTTCATCTTCTCAGCCATCAGGCGCATGAAAGTGTTCAGCTCAAGCATGCCAGTGAGCTCTGAGTCGATCTCTTCAACATATTCCTGTGTGCAGAGTGTAATTATGAGCGATTAAGTCAATTGTTAGAGGTGTTTACCTGTGCAAAAGGTAATTTGCATTCTATACTACTTAAAATTGTGTCTGTTGTAGTAGTGTCAGAAGAAATTTAAGCTTCTTTTTTAAGAAAACTTATGCGCAATTCTCGACGGGCTCAAAATGGAAATATTATAATTATTTTGCGCCGCTAGTGGCTTCGCTCCGTATGTCAATAATTCAATAAATATATGTATTTCACTGTTCAGGATTTATTTAATCAAATCATAATTACGAAATATAATGATCGCAGGTCTTAGTATAGGCTGCCATCATGCAAAACGCGCAGTAAATGTGATTATTATTGTTATTATATATTTAAAAAGGCATTAGCTGATACACTTTAGAATAGTTATTGTTAAAATTATTATTCGAGCAAGAAGAGTTGCGTATGTAACATATTTTGTTCCATATTTGCTTTCGGCACAATTTACTTGCTGGTCATCATCTTGACGAATTCTTCGTAGTTAATCTGACCGTCGCCGTCTAGATCGGCCTCCCGGATCATCTCCTCGACCTCCTCGTCCGTCAGCTTCTCGCCCAGGTTAGTCATCACGTGACGCAGTTCGGCAGCCGAAATGAACCCGTTGCCGTCCTTGTCGAATACTCGAAACGCTTCGCGAATCTCCTCCTCGCTGTCAGAATCCTTCATCTTGCGCGCCATCATGGTGAGGAACTCCGGGAAGTCGATTGTGCCATTACCGTCTTGGTCAACCTCATTGATCATGTCCTACAATAGATATATAGACGGTTTTTGTGTGTTTGGCGAACCGTGTACATGTTCATGAAGCAACAACTTCATTACAACAATTATCAAAGACAGTGGCTTGAAAGTCTTTCTGAATGTCAATCATTTATGAATGATACTGCAGGACAGGAACAAAACTACAATTGAACCGGCATTGCACGGACACAATCGACTTCGCCGGAAAGTTCCTTTTATACACCAAGCAAGATGCTCAAAGAACCGACTGTATATATATTAATAACACCAAGTCCTCAGTGCCCTATATTTGCCACTCACCTGCAATTCAGCCTCGGTGGGATTCTGACCGAGTGATCGCATCACCGTACCCAACTCCTTAGTGGTGATGCAACCGTCGCCGTCTTTGTCAAACAGGCTGAATGCCTCCTTGAACTCGGCAATCTGTTCCTCAGTAAGTTGGTCGGCCATAATTTATAAAATTACCGATTTTATAAAAGTAATCAGAATGTAGCAACAAAAAATGTAGCAAGAGCAGAGAGCAGGCCAGTATTATTTCGACAGCGCACAGCTTTTATAGAAACAATTTTTTTTCAGAGTCGCGTACAAACTGTATTATGCGTATTTCCTCCGCCAATTCTATCTCTGTCCCGAATAGCTGGACAATGTGTCAGCGGGGCGCCGCTCCCTGCGTGCGTGGTGGTCCTCAAGTCCCGCCCCAGTCTGTCCATTTTCACCAACTCGGGCTCGCATATCTTTTCTATTAGAGAAACGGCACAACCCAACCCAAGGCTGATTCAAATACAGTATTAGTAATAGAAGAGAAGAAGAAAAACAGACACAAAACCTGCGACCGAGTTATGCATATAATTTGTCAAAAGCATGAGCTCGCAAAGTCTGCCACAGGTCATTGAGCTGTACAGTGAAGACTGGCAGAGAGGGTTAGTTTGTCAGCGTCAGTTTCGTTTCCAAGACAGCCTTCGCTTCGTGGCGGAGGGGAGGGGGGGGTTTGAGACAATTCTAATTGAATTGAAAAGATGCAAAACTAACGCCTCCCCTCCCCCCCCCTAGGCCAAGTTGGTGGCCAAGGTAACCAAATTTCCAAGCATACCATTGGTCCGCTCTGTTAGAGTGGGGGATAATAAAAAATTTATTACTTATTCCACCCGAGGCTTGCTTGCTTAGTTGAAAAAAGAAGCGAATACCTTGAAAGACGTACCCGCCTAACATTAGATTAATTAGCTTGCTACAACAACAACAAAAACATCGTAAGCGGAAAAGAAAAACATATTTAAAAAGTCAAAATAAGGTTCCGTTGATTTTCTATTAATAAAAGCCCGTTTCAGACTACTCCAAAAAGGTATATAGTGAATGAGTTAGCAGGAAATTTATTAATATACGCATGATGCAAGGAAAAATGAATGATTCGATTACTCAATTTTTGTTGCAGCAGAAATTTCTATGAAAAAACTGACCAAATTGATCCAGCAAAAATGGTATCATAACAAACAACAACAATAATTCATGCTTAAAAACAATAAATAATAAAAGTACGTATGCGTAACATACGATAGATAGTAACACAGTAAGTTGGCGACTAATATAACAAAAACGCGAGGCATCCGAACACTATCGATTACCTGCGAAAAGTTCAATTTTTGCCAAAATTTCACATTGAGCAAATCTGGTACTCTAATAAACAATGAATATATTTAGTGTAAATCTGTTTACAGAAGTTCGAACAAAGACCACATAGCTTCATTCTGAACAGGTTGAGATTCAAAACGGGTTCATCCTCCAACAAGTGTTTTTGCACAGCCAATAAATGAATAGTGCAGACAATTCATGGGGCCAAGCTATGTAAAATTGTGTAAAAAATTATTATTTACAAATCAGTAATAAGTAAATTTACCAAAAAACGATATTTTAAGGCAAGAAGCAGACGAAACTAATAATAATGTGAATAATTTGGCAATAATTGACGGTTTCTATGCATGCATGTATTGAAAAAGTAAGCATGCACTTGAACATTGTCAATTAGTGTTACTATGTTAAAATAAATTCGACACTAACGGGTTTCAATGGACAATAATGGCTGTTACGAAGTTGGTGCAACTAACATTGAATTAAGAGTTCATGTTATCAAATACCTAAGCTAAAAAAATTTCCTGCCACATATTACTATGAGTATTAAACCAATAAAATTAAATACCAACTAAGAACTAGTAAGAGAGCTGTGTGAATAAAATGAGATAAAAAACGCTATAGGTCGCTGAAAGTAGAAATGAACACTATCATAGTAAATTATTATTGGTAAAAACGAAAAATGTTTCTAATTAAACCATGAAAACTACTGCAATAGTAGGTTAAGTTGACTGTGAATTTTGATTAAAATTGTTTGTCTCCTTAAATTATAAACTAAGTCTTAATTTTTGCAACTCCTTTGGATGGGTGGGCGGTGGGCCTTAAATGTTGGGTACGACAAAGCTAAAAATTTTCTTTCTCGTACGAGTACCACTCAGGTTATCTAAAGCCACAAGGCGCGGCAGAACGGTTTAATACAAGGTCCAGCCTGAAATGGGAGTGGGGGTTGGGTGAGGGGTTTGGCTGCGCGCAACGCGGGGGGGAGGGGTTTAAAAGATTTAGCCAAGCTGTATGCATAGGAGTGTCAACCGCGAGCAAGTGTGGCACGTCCAAGACCAAAAACCGAAAAACCAAAACCAAACCAAAACGAGTTAAGCTTAGTCTAGTCAAAAAAGGGGTATGGCTTAATGGCAGAACTCTTTCCAACCATCCGATTTAGCAAGTCTAGCCTTTCTACACCCACCCCAGCTCAGGCACAGACAGCAGCCTGCACAGGCCTGTAATTACACAGGCACGCCCGCGCCACAAACTAAAAAATTTAGCATCGGCTAGTTTGTATAGTAGACTTCTTCGTATTTACTAATTCTTAAAAACCTCTCAGTGCCCCTCACAGTCTTCCATCACTTGAGCCGAGTCCAAGAAAGACTGCGGCCCAGTTGTTAGATAGAGAGGCGGTATCTCTGTAAAAAAAAGAATTTCGGACGATTCTCTAGTCTAGTCTAATAGGAAAGAGAAAAGGGGGCCAAGCTAGTTACTTCACTGTACTAGCATGGCCACTTGTCACGAATTGTAGTCTGTATTCTGCATCTTTTGCGACTTTTTTTCATTACGTTTCTTTACGAATAGAGTTGCCGTTAGCTGTTCTCAGGCTTGGTTAGAAGAACAATTACCAAAAAACCTAATCAGAGAGCAGCAGCACAAAAGCAAAAAGAGCGCCGCATTCTCTACAAAACTGATGGAGATTCAGGAGGCGGGCTATATAAATATAAAACAAAACAAAGCGTTATTTCTAATAAAAGTAAAACTTCACTACACAACTAAAACAAACAGCTGGCGCTGGCGAAAAAAAACTCGTCAGCGGCATAGTAAATAAAAAATCAAACAAAAAATATCAAATAAATATCAAATATCAAGGCAAGGTAAGGAAGGAAACAACAGAGCAAGCGCAAGAATAATGGAATTTAGAAAAAAAAGTACACAATTTATTTACAAATCAATCAATACGATTTCTGTCATGGTCGGCACTCTGTTTAAAAAAAGGCAAACAAAACAAAGCAATAAAATAAGGCAGCTGCTAGGAGAGAAAGGAAAACCCTAACGCTATTTTGATTAGTAAAAGTAAAACAAAAGTCTGCAATTGTTATGGACGGCTGGATTTTTGGCCAAAAAAATAAAAGTACAAAAAAACTGGTTAAAAAAAAACAACATAACCGTCTAGACAAACAAGTAAAAAGGCGAACACTATACATATACATGAGAGCTGCAAAAAACGGATAGTTCAAAATTAATGAGCAATTTAGTGGCTTTTTCTTTTTGGAGGGCCAGCAAGCGGTGGAGAAGTTCAAAGCAAAGGCACCGGCACCGTTTGCTGATTATTATCGTCCCCGACCATGCCGCCGTAGTCGTTGACTTCGCCGAGGCTGCTGCCTAATCGGCTAGCGCCGACGCCGTTAACATCGTAGTCAACCGAATAAGCGCTTGACGATTGATTGGACGGTACGGGGATTTGTTCGGCGATATTGGCGCCGTTGCTAAATTGTTGATTTAGCGATGGATCGGCGTAGGCAGCGGTCAGGCCGTTGTACATGTGCTGTTGTTGCTGCTGCTGCTGCGGCATGTGCAGAGGCACATCCAGAGCTGCTGACGAGTCAAAGCTAGAGGAGAATCCAGTAGGCTGACTGTAGCTCTGCTGCTGATGCTGCTGCTGGTGAGGCAACAAAAACGATGACTGATGATGCGACGAATCAACGTTGAACATGGCGTACGGTGAATACAGCTGCTGACCCGGATGTTGCTGCAGGCCGTGCTGGTCCGGGTTCAGAAGCATCTGATAGCCGCCAAACTGTTGATGCTGGTGGTGCTGAGGATGGCTTGCCGCCAGCAGTTGCAAATGCTGTTGTAGCTGCAGCTGCTGTTGATGCTGCTGGTAGTCTTGATGGCTCAGGGACAGATGCTGGTCTTCTGTAGGAACACTGATCGGCGCATCGGAGTCTGGAAGATGACTGTATTGCTGCTCCTGCAGCGAACTCAACAGTTGAGGATCTTCTACAACTAAGGCTGGTTTCTTTTGCTTCTGGCGCAGCTTCTGGTCGGGAGTGGCAGCAGCGGCGGCGGCGGCCGCGGCAGCAGCAGCACCAGCGACTCGCTTCTTTGTCTTGGGTTTGTACTTATAGTCTGGATTAGCTATTCTGTGCTCTTCTTTTAGCCGATTAGCCTCATTAATGTACACCTGCTTCTCGTCCGGTGGCATATTCTTCCATTCGTCCCCAAGTTTTCTACTAATCTCCGAATTGTGCATCTTCGGATTCTCTTTGGCGATGGCTTTACGCCTTACTTTGGCCCACACCATAAACGGATTCATTGGGCGCTTGACGTGACCCGCTGCTGCTGGGGCGACCGCTTGCCCGGCGGCGTCCTCTGGCAGCAACTGGATGGCCGAGTGATCCGAATGGGCTGTCATGCGGCTGGAATGTTTTTTTTGGAAATATTAAGGTCAAAACGATTTGTTGAAAACAACAGTGGATAATTATATATAGAGAACTTTAAATAGAGATTGATAATTTATAAATATCAGCATTTATGATATAATACTATTGTATACCTTAGATAAAGGCCCTAGCAAAAAATGCGTTAAAAATGTGTTATACAAATTCTTGCTTATAGGATATGGCATTCCAGGATCACAAGTATAAATAAATTTATTTAAGTGAGCTTATCCTTGTATTTTATAAATTAGTTCCAACTTAGAAAAGAACAATATCTCATTATCTCAAGTATAGGCTTTTCTTCCTTAATTGTTATCTGTATTCCTAATTTGGCAAGGAACAACATCCACTAGACAATTAAATTACTCAAGAATAGCATGCCCTTTGCCTTTGTTCTTTAACCTTGATTTTACCATTGAATTGCCCAACAAATTTTTGAACAAATGAAACATATTCTATTTTTTAAAGATACATATACATACTTTTGCTTAATTTTTTATAATAAGCAATATTTTAAGGGACAAAAAATTCCCTTTCTTTGATATCCACTTTCATTGCAAACAACTTTTTTCATAAGCAACCTTTATTCCAATTTGCTAGGCCCAACTGAAAAATGTTAAAATTATTATTTACAACCTAGAAGCATTTAAAATAATTAGCAAAATTATGTATTGGATCAAGATAATTTTTTATGGACTATTTTGCATTGTATATAGAAAGGTAAATATTTTCCAAAAACCCCAGATAAGTTACACATAAGAAATGACAATGAGACTTCATATTCATATTAATTTCAATTTGGCTATGATGTCTCTTCAATGTTTGCAAGATAATGACATAAACTATATTTTAGAATTTATATTACAAAAATTTAAGAAAGACAAAAAAGTATAATTTATATTTGTCAGGCACAAAATTTTTTATGCATAATAGCAAAAAGCTTCCATGAGTATCCATCTTTAAAATTCCATATAATCTTTTTTAACTGTCAAATTTATCATACAATTCACTTTTTAATCCAATATACTTTTTTTAAGTTTAATTACATATCATTGACATTATTACTACAAATTTCTTTGCAATTTTTGGTCTTACATTTTTTTCTAGTGCCAGTGCAATTTTGAATTTTTGCTAACACAGGAATGCATTCCATTCAATCAAGAATTCTATATTGGGCACTTATTAAAAATTCTAAATAATTGTCCAAAAAAGTTAAAAATCGTCATTTTTAGTCAAGTATTTATTATATTTCTATTGTCTTGATTTCATGGCATATAAAGATTTATAGACAATTGTTTATAAATTCTTTAAAATATTGGCATGATATATGCAATACACTTCATTGATACTCAATAGTATACCCACAGTATTCTATCTAGATAGAAAGTAAATTTTTTTGCATTAATCTAGGAGCCCAAAATTAAAATCAGAGCTTTTTGGAACAATAGTGCTTATTGGCATAGACCTAGATAAAAAGTGTCACCTTTATTGGCATGGATGTTTCTATGCCAATAGTGTTCTCATACATGCCCAACACCTATCCGACCCATCCAAACTAGACAAGTGAAACGGCCGCCAGCCAAGGTAAGTCACAAAATTGCCGATGTAAGTCGCAAAATCGTCAATAAAAATTGCAAAATCGGCAATGTAAGTCACAAAATCAGTGAAAATTCAGGAGGTAAGTCACAAAATAGAGGGGGTAAGTCACAAAAAGGAGGGAGTAAGTCGCATAAAAGGAGGGGGTAAGTCACAAAAAGGAGAAGAATTGAGAAGATTAAGGCAAAAGTGGTGTGCGGGACCTTTTTTTGGTCCTTCAAACTTTTGCCCAAAGTAAGTTGCAAAATTGGTCAAAATTGGGGAGGTAAGTCACAAAATTTTGCTAAAACTAAGTTGCGCCAGATGGGTGAAATTTTTAGGTTGGGCATGTATGAGTGTTCTCCTAATTAGTATTGATCTATATATTGTATCTTCCTTATCTATATAGATTGGTATAAATAGTGCTTTCTTTATTTGCATAGACAATCTGTCTAATATATATGCAACTATTGGAATTACTTGGCCATTTCTAATAGTTACATATATAAATAAGTTGCTATAGGACAAAATTGCCATCACATGACAGCAATGAACCAATTGTGACTTACACGGTGTGTTGCCAATAGAAATGGCTGGGTGATTCCCAAGGTCATGCCTATATATGATCTGTCTATATAAATTCTATCAAATAAATCAGTTTAAGTTTAGCAGAGTCTAAGTAAGTTTATGTTAAAGTTTATCTTTGAGCCATAATATCAATTTAAAACTACAAAGTAAAACAAAAAATGCAATTTTTCAATTTGTTGATAATCACTAGGCCTAAAGTAAGTTTTTTTAGCAAAACCTATTTCTTTAGCTTTTGGGAGCATTAATCTTATCTGCCTTGACTAAAGTATTTGATAAAGTAAAGGTAGGTCTAGCCATAATAAAATATTTTATTTTGTTTCTATTATGTTGAAAAGTCTTATTTCTATGTATTTTCCAAGAATATATAATTGAAATCAGTTTGAAAATTTAGAAAATGCAACAATATATGTTGTAGGGCTATTTATTCTATTGCTGATACTAAAGTTATTACAAGGCTTTTTAATACAACTCTTTTTATCTTACTGGCTTCTTATTACAATTAAATCTGTACGGTAGCGTGACTAATTTACTCTAATGCATGTGGTAGCGTATCAATCTCTTTTCCCGAGCAGTCTATGTTATTTCAGGGCGTTCCCCAGATCAGAGGGTCACGGCTTATATGTATGACTCGTCTCTTAGTATACGTCTCAGTAATTCGTTTGCATATGAGTCTTAGCAATGGTCTCAATATGAGTCTTAGCAATGGTCTCAGTATGAGTCTTAGCAATGGTCTCAGTATGGTATGTCTCGCTACTCTTAGTAGCGGCTACTCTCAGAATCGGTCTCAGTATCTAGAAAATCACTAAGTCTTTGAAACAACTCTAGGAACACAGTTTATTCACTTTTTATTTTATTTCTCCAGACTGGAGCTCGCTGGCGGGTTGGTTTCTCTCCGCAAAATTTCGCTTATATTTATAGTGGGGTGTTGTTTGAATATATTTTTGAATAACAGCAAAGTAAAACAAAACGTACTGTAATATTTACAATCAACATGTAATTAAAACAAATTAAACTGTCTTAAGCACAAATTCAAAATTAGCTTTTAAAAGAAACGCTATCACAACCCTCCACCACTAAATAAAATTTTGAACAGAGTGAAAAATTTACAAAAGTAGTCTATAGTGAAAATGCACATTAAAACATAATAAGCAATCAAGTAAACAGCAAACAAATGAACTAAAACATTGGACAAGTGAATTGGCAAAGTCTTCTGTAAAATTGGCAATTTTCAATAGCAAAAATTTTTAGTAAGCAGATTTAAAAATGGCAACCTGTTGGTAGTTCTCGAAAATATGGCCAGTTGAGCTGGCTGAACAGCCATCGCACCTCGATGTTCAGCAGTTGCAGGTAGAGGCCTCGACCTTCGGCCCCGAGCTCCGAGCGGATGCCGTTGACAGACAGTTGCAGCACAGCGATTGCCTCGTCTGCGGTCAGTTGTTCTCGTAGCATTCGGACAGCAGGCCAGACTTGCGAGCGCTGCGGCAGGGCTTGATCGACGCGCAGATGAGCTATGCGTAGAAGATACTGACGCAAGCTATACAAGGCGCGTTCAATTCGCTCGCCAAGACGAGCTACAACGCCTCGAGCAACTTCAGCAAAATTGCTGCGATCTCCGTCGAGCACTAAGGGTCGACGGGCCGGTCGGCGTTGACGCTGCCCCGGTTCGACAGCGGGCGGTTCAATCTGGATCGTCTGGCGTCCAGAGGCGGCAGCAACTGCAGTTCCTCGGCTACAGGTAGTAGCAGCGGCGGCTGATGCGCCAGTTTTGATGACATAGGAACGAATGGGCGCAGCCGTGATCGCAGGTCGCTTCTGGGCAGGCTCTTGACGTGCCGGAGGCAGGACTCTCGGTCTCTTGTTCGTCACTTCGGACAGAGCTCGCGGGCGTGTCGCACAGCGTATCGGCGCCTCGTCCATGTCCACGTCACTCCGCGGCTGTCTGTCGCTACTCTGCGGCTTCGGCACTGTAGCAGGCTGTTGCCGTACCAACTCGTCTTGCACTGCTTCTCGCGGCGGCGGGTGCTGCTCAGCCGCAGGCGGCGGCGGTGGCTGCTCAACCGCAGGCGGCTGTGGCTGCTCTCTCACTGGGGGCGGTGATGATCTAGCTTCAGGCGTCAGGGGTGAGAAATCCTCTCCTAATAGCTGGGACAAGAAATCGTCTACTCGGTTGTTATTATCCATGTCTGGGAATGGGTCTGAGTAATTTCTTTACACGAGTCAAGCTCGGATTTAATTTAGTTTTTCTTTCGCTTCAGCGCTCTTGTTTATATAGGCGGATAAGCTAATTACTATAATTTATGCACAGAATTATCATTGGCTAGCGGTTATTTTAGGGAAGAATTTCTGCAGTAACGGGGTTTCCGCTTGTTACAGGCGAGCTAATTACTATAATTTATGCTTTGTTTTTCTATTGGCTAGGCGCGAAAATGACAAGGTTTTTGTTGTTTACGCGGGGTGGTGACCTAATCACTGTGAGTCAGCCCGATAGCGTGCATAGCGCTTACGGGGAACAAAGCCTGTCCCTTCCCTGGCAGGGGTTTTGCCTTGGGGTGGGTGCGCTCTGGGTCTTAGTTCATACCGCGCCTGTACAGGGGGCTGGTTCTCTCCTCCACTGTGTTCAGGGTCTGACTCACCAGGGCTTTCGCTTTCGCTATTGTGCTCTGTGCGGTCTGGCTCGAGGCCATCCTCACTTTCGTTCTCGCTCATGGCGGGCTCTGTGGCTTCACTATCCACCTCAATTTCATCGATCGGTTCGTCACGTTTGTCTCTCTCTTTTGGCTTCCTGACGCGTGCCTGCTTTTTCGGCGGAATTATTTTCGGCCTAAGCTTTGGCACAAACTCAGGGTTGGACTTGTCCGGCATTCGAATTAGACTCCTGCTAATTCTTTTCTGAATTTTAATTCTCGGCAAATTCTTTCGCTCCACAATTTCATTCTCAAAAATCAACTCAGATCCTGGCAATGGAATATGAATTTCTTCTATCCCGTGCATGCCATTCTCTGAAAAATTTCTATCCCGAACTGTTGGTTCCTTCCGGGCTTTTTGGCTCTCCGTGGAAGAGACATTCTGGCTAAAATAGCCGCTGCTTCCTAGGCTTTGCCTCCCGGTCGGTTCCTCATCGAGATATTCTTTTGCGTCTTCGAACACGTCTTCTGCGAACAAGTCTTCTTCAGTCTGACAGCTTTGATGCCTAAAATTTAGACTTCTACTGTCAGTCGCTAAGGCTTTGGTCTTCAGTCCGTTAGCCTTGATGGCTGGGGCTTGACCTGCCTCTTGCCCTTTGACTTGTTCCTCGTTTCTCTCTGCTGGTCGCCTTGACAGGCCGTCTGCATTGGAATGCTTGGCGCCAGAACGATGTTCAATTTCATACTGAAACTCACTTAATCTTTCGATCCATCTCCCTAGGATGCCCTGCGCCTCAGTCTGGCGCAGTAGCCATAGGATCGCTTTATGATCAGTCCTTGCTAAAAATTTCTTTCCAATCAGATAGAATCTGAAGTGCTTCATCCCATCAACGAGGGCAAGCAACTCTTTCCTCGTGATTGGGTATCTTTTCTCAGAATCCTTCATTGCTCTGCTGAAATAGGCAATGGGTCTCTCAATCCCGTCGGATTGGATTTGGCCTAAACAGGCTCCGATCCTGTCTTCGCTGGCATCGGTATCCAGGACCATTCGAACGTTTTCATTGTCCGTAAACTCAGGGTATGCTAATACCTCTGTTGAAGTCATCTTCTGCTTTAACAGCGAGAAGGCCTGGTCATGTTCTCTGGTCCACTTCTCTTTAAAATTTTGAATTCCCTTTTTGGTTAGCTGAAATAGCGGGTGGGCTGCCTCTGCATAATTTTTCACGAAGCGGCAGTAATAATTGCACAGCCCAAGGAAGCTTCTCAGCTCCTTAACATCTTTAGGCGTTGGCCATGTTCGAATAGCTTCAATCTTAGCTGGATCAGTTTGAATTCCACTCCTTCCTACTACATGTCCTAAGTATTTTAGTTCTGTCTGAAATAAGTTGCACTTTTTCGGTCTTAATTTCAGTCCTGCTGCAGTTAATCTGCGGAATACTTCTCGCAAGTGGTCGAGATGTTCTTCGAACTTTTTAGAATATGTTACAATATCATCGATGTATGACATCGCATATTTGTGCTGGATTCCCATCAGCACAAGATTCATTAGTCTTTGAAATGTTCCAGGCGCATTAGATAGGCCTTGGGCCATCACCTGATATTCGAATTGGCCTCTAGTCAAGGTGGAAAAGGCTGTCATGAATTTATGTTCTTCTTTAATCGGCACCTGCCAATATCCAGAATTTAGATCTAAACTACTGAAATATTGGCTTCCAGTCAGGTGCGAAAATGTCTCTTGAATATTTGGCAGAGGGTATGGATAGTAATTCACCCTTGAGTTTAGAACTCGAAAATCACTTACTATTCTGATAGAGCCATCCTTCTTTGGCACAATCACCAACGGTGTTGAATACGTGCTGTAACACGGTCGAATTAGATTTTTGGCTAGCATATCGTCTAGCTGCTCGTCCACCTGTTTCTGCAGATGCGGCGGAATCCTCCGAGTGGGGATTCGAACAGGTGTGGTATCTTTTAAATCGATTTCGTGCGTCACTAAATTAGTGAGGCCCATCTCGTATTGATCTTTTGAGAAGGCTTCTCTGTTTTCTTTCAACAGTTCGATCACTTGCCTTTTCTGATCTTTGTCTAGTTCGTTGCCAATATTGATTTCCTGGATCCAATCGTCATTATCTGTCTTCAATTCATTGCACTTTACGTAGTCAGTCTGTTCCTTGTCTTTTTCTTTCATGAAGTATGTTAGCTCTTCTGCTTTTAACGGCTTGGCCACTCCTACCATGGCTGACCTAGGCAACCTAATCTCGTGATCATGCTGATTTATGACCTCCACGACTCCTACACCATTTCTCATAGTCACCAGAGTTGGAGCCATATCTAACGTGCCTTCACGAGTCACAATCTGTTCACCAGCTGGTTCAACCATCATCGGAGTGCCAAAATTTGCTTCCGAGTTTTTTGTCAATCTGACTGGTATTCTCAGGGCACTGTGAGCTGGCACCACAGCTGCATCCTGGCTGTAAATTCGACAAACGCGCACAGGTAATTTCGTAAATTGAATTGGGATGCAGACCTTATTGGTCAGCACCAGCATTCCTCGATCAAAGCTAATGCTTTCGCAATAGTTTAGGAAAAACTCCATACCTAGAATGTCATCACATTCATGATTACATAGCAAAAATTTAGTTTTGATTTCGACATCTCCAAATTTCACAACTGCTTGTACTTCTCCTTCAACTCGTACACTAGATCCATCAAAGGTAATTACTCTCCGATTCGTTGGTTCAATTTCTTTTTCTTGAAATCGTGACTTCCAGGTGCTTTTACTTAAAAAGTTATGACCAGCTCCTGTATCTAATAAGAAACTTATTTTTTGTTTTCGGATTTCTCCGTTCACTACAGCCTCACGGCCCTGAATATCCGCAAAGTCATGGGTGCTAGGCAAAACCTCATCTGTACTGATGGTGGTCTGTATTTTATCGCGTGGTGCAGAACTAGGTGCAGGCTCAGATTTCACAGGTGCAGTCGCATGATAAACAGGTGGCTGTGCATGATAAACAGGTAATTGTGCATTCGCATTCGCATTATTTACAAGATCTGAGGCCTGCATTTCGCTATTCACTTCACTGGAGGGACGTGGCCTCTTGCTTCGACCCTCGAATTTCAGTTTCCCGAATTCTGAGCAGACTGAGTCTGCTGCGGCTGGCTGTTGCGCTTGGGCGCCTGACAGTTCTTGGAAATGTGCCCGGCTTTTCCGCAATTGTAGCAGTTTCTGGTCTGCTGCTGCTGTTGCTGCGACCTGTTCCAGGACTGCGGCTGCTGTCCCTGAAAGTACTGCGGCTGCGGCTGCACATACTGTTGCTGCGGCTGCATGAACTGCGGCTGATGATACAGCGGTTGCTGAGGCTGCTGGTACAGGGGTTGTTGCAACTGCTGATACTGCTGATACAGCGGCTGTTGCAGCGACTGTTGCGGGTACTGCTGCGGCAGCTGTTGAGAGTTCTTTTTCTCGTCTAACAGCGCTTGCAAGGCTTTCCGCTGGAACTCCAGCTCGGCCTGTTGCTTTCTTAGCATTTCTTCCAGCCTTTCGGATCTTTCATCTCCATCATCTCTCACCATTCGCATGCCTGTGCTCTTATGCGACATATTCCAGGCGGCTTCCATGCGTCTTAGCATCCTTCTAGCCTCCTGCAAGGTGGCTGGTTGCGCGAAGATCAGTTTCTCTCTGGTCTCCGGGGTCACTCGAACTCCTTTAATGAACTGCTCTACTATTTCCTCTTCACGCTGTTCCCTGTTCATATTCGGGAAGGCGGTAGCTGCTAACTCAATTAGGCCATCTGCAAAGGTCTCCACTGGCTCATGCTTGCCTTGAACTCTGCTTCTAAATTCCTCTCTGCACTCAGCTGAACTGCCAATCCGGCCAAATCGCTCAATCAAGCGCTCTTTGAAATCATCATAGTCCAGATCATCTGGCAGGTTCAATCTCTGAACTGCTGCAAACGCAGTAGCCAGGTCAAAATTGGCTAGCAATTCCTGCTTTCGGTGCTCTTCATCGATACCTTCTGCCTCGCAGCGTTGGTCGAAGGCTGTCAGCCAAATCCTTATGTCTTGACTTGGCGTGAATTTCTGAATTTTTACATGGCGCAAAGGCCCGATTTCAAGCCGGTTTCTTAATTCTTCGGCAAGCATTGCAATGGCGTCTCTGGCAGCATCAGCATTCGCCATGATTTCTGAGTATAGGTTTTAATATTTCTTAATTCCTAGGCTATTCTATGCTAGATTCGCGCCGTTTCTCTGATCCCTTTAGCTGCCACCAAAGTTGTTGTAGGGCTATTTATTCTATTGCTGATACTAAAGTTATTACAAGGCTTTTTAATACAACTCTTTTTATCTTACTGGCTTCTTATTACAATTAAATCTGTACGGTAGCGTGACTAATTTACTCTAATGCATGTGGTAGCGTATCAATCTCTTTTCCCGAGCAGTCTATGTTATTTCAGGGCGTTCCCCAGATCAGAGGGTCACGGCTTATATGTATGACTCGTCTCTTAGTATACGTCTCAGTAATTCGTTTGCATATGAGTCTTAGCAATGGTCTCAATATGAGTCTTAGCAATGGTCTCAGTATGAGTCTTAGCAATGGTCTCAGTATGGTATGTCTCGCTACTCTTAGTAGCGGCTACTCTCAGAATCGGTCTCAGTATCTAGAAAATCACTAAGTCTTTGAAACAACTCTAGGAACACAGTTTATTCACTTTTTATTTTATTTCTCCAGACTGGAGCTCGCTGGCGGGTTGGTTTCTCTCCGCAAAATTTCGCTTATATTTATAGTGGGGTGTTGTTTGAATATATTTTTGAATAACAGCAAAGTAAAACAAAACGTACTGTAATATTTACAATCAACATGTAATTAAAACAAATTAAACTGTGTTAAGCACAAATTCAAAATTAGCTTTTAAAAGAAACGCTATCACATATATTTAATATTACCAAAATTTCAAATAATATATGCTCTGCTACTATATTAATATCACATAGATACATGCCAATAAGGGGACACTATTTGCATAGGCATACATACTCAATAGTTGGCTAATCTAGTGGAGTAATTTGGGGTGTGCAGTCATTTTGTCTGCCACCTTTTTGTCTGCCGACAGATGAAACGACTATTTTGAAAAAGTATAAGATCTGTAAGAATATATTATTCTCAAACATTTATTTTATAACAAAAAGTGTATTATTGATGATATATGTTGTTAGCAAGACAAACCTATATAATTTTTGTTTAATAGCATCATTCATAGAAATATTATCAGAATTTTGAAACAGTCTTTTAAGAAGAATATTGTTGTCCTAATTAACGTGTTTACATTTTCTGTGTGTACAATTTCAATTGCTCCATATTTTACACTTTGTGCAGTCATGATTTACAACATAAATTACACACACATAACTTATACAGTTTTGCAATGCTACAGGTCTATGAAATAAGTTGAAAAAACAAAGTTGGAAGGAGAATATTCGGTTAGAAATATTTGGTTCTTATTTCAATATGAAGATTAATGAAATAATTTGTTATTCCAACTAATGCCTATTTTATCAGATGAATGGACCATATTATATATTGGTCCATTCATCAGGTGGCAGACAAAAGGGGAGCAGACGAAATGACCATCAACCTAATTTGGTGGCCAACCAAGGTAAATTGCAACATCTAGTCTAGAATATAAATTGCAAAATTGGTCAAAATCTGTGATAATGTAATATAAGTTGCAAAATTGGTTCAAATCTGTGGTGTAAGTCACTAATTTTGTTTGAACTAAGTTGCACAGGCTAACTAAATTTTCCAAGTTGCACATGTATGTGCATAGGCCACAGGTCTATGCCAATAAACACTACTTTTTTAAAGACTTTACATTCCTTATGTGTAATTAGTGCTTATTTATTATTTATAGAACTATCTATAGATAATCGACAATCTTTATTGCTTTGGTAAAGAATAAAGATGATAACTTATATAAAATCAATTTGTTAAATGCTCCAATAAAGGCAAACAATTAAGAACTACTAAATTAACTAGCTACTAAATTATACTAGAGATACTAGCTTATTTTAATTAGAGAAATGATTAAATTTACACATTTTAAGACACACTTATGGTGCCCATTCTAAAAAGAATTATTTTTATTAATTGGAATACAATTTTATTAGGCACTAGGGGCCCCGGGCCCATTGGCATTATAAGTAAAGTAGGCTCAGAATATGTTTTGTTTCATTCGTCAAATTATTTTGACCCTACATTTGGACCCACGAAAATTGTGGCCTAATATCTTCAGCAATAATAACTAATAGGAATTATAAGAAAGGACAGTTCAGGGTAAAAAAATAAGCACAGGCGGTGGGTGAATTATTCGCGTAATTATATATTTCGTTTAATTTTTCTTTTTGAATCCAGCGCCGTTGATTCTTGGAACTGTGATTATAATTTATAACAAAGAAGGCATTATAAAACAGTAATTCTGGCAGCTGGCGCTTTAAATACTGTTTAAAAGTAGATAAAAAGTAGTTGATTAGTAGAAAACTTAAGTGTAAAACATACACTATTATTTTGCACCCATTGAGTGTTTTTTGCAAAATTTTGTTGTCTACTAACAGTGTACACGCGTGTTGCATCAGTTAATGCTGTAAATAGCGTCCTCAATATTCACACTAGGAGTGGAAAAATATTGCTTTCTTTTTCTCATTAACTTTGGACTCCTGACGCCAGGGACAACTATAAATACTCGGGACGGGAAACAGAAAGTTTATGAGGCCGATGTGCATTGTTCACGAAGGCCTATTTTTAGCCACGGAGCTCTCATATGCGTGAAACTCTTGCACATTTTTGCTAAGTTTTATTTATGCATTTGTAATCGGCACGTTCTTTGGGTAAATACATGTACCTTCAGTGTGCATGTGTAAGATTTGTACATTCGTTTCACTGAACGGTTTGTCTTGGTATTCCATCGGCCCAGATGTACATCGGCCTCATAAACTTTGCATTTCCCGTCCCGAGTATTTAGTTGTCCCTGCCTGACGCTTGAAAATGGACGCTAAATTTGAGTCCTTGAAAAAGAAACCTTCGCAAAATGAATCAACAACCATTTGATCCATATCCTCATCCGACAAAAAGCCCCTAATTGCTAATGGCATTCCATCGGCCCAGATGTACATCGGCCTCATAAACTTTGCATTTCCCGTCCCGAGTATTTAGTTGTCCCTGCCTGACGCTTGAAAATGGACGCTAAATTTGAGTCCTTGAATAAGAAACCTTCGCAAAATGAATCAACAACCATTCGATCCATATCATCATCCGACAAAAAGCCCCTAATTGCTTGGCATTTATGGAATGGTTTAGTTTAGTTTTCCTATCGCTATCAAAGCGCTTTAAGATTCTTGTTCAACTTAAAAACCCCCAAAAATCCCAGGAACAAAACCTTGCCTTCTCTTCTTATGCAGAAATTTTACAGAAAAATATTGTCAGATGCAAATTAGAATTGTTAATAAATTTAGCTATGTATTGCTTCACGCAATTGTAGTGTAGTATATTTTAATTATAAACGGTTAGTTGACTAAATTCCATTAAGTAATAGCAAGCAAAGAGACAAGTGGGGTCAATAAACCTTGCTTGTTGAACCTATCGGAAGAGCAACTTTTCAGTTTAAAGCAGTAACTGAACAACAGAGAAAACTGCAATGAAAACTCGTAGTCAAAGCTAGAGATTAAAAAGAAAGGAGTGTAATGACACCAGGTTACAGTTATAGGTGCATGTACGCTGCAAAGTACTGTTTCACAGAAAGTAACGAATTAGCATTCAAAAAATGAAAAGTACATATAACAGATTAAACTTTACGAGTATTAGTCTTGACATTCAAACATTTGTCAGGCGTTGACCATTTTTTTAAAAGCGCGATCGATAGAGCATTCGATTTTTAAGTTCTCTTTTAACCAGCTTTCATATTTATGCATTCCTCTTACTTACTTCGACCAGTTTCGGTTGTAGCTAACGGAACCGTCGACTCTGTGCTGGAGTCTCGTCCATCAGCTACCTGATTCATCATTGAGCTGTGATTGACAATCCTGGTATAATAAATGTATAAATCAAATGATTACAAGAGCCTATAGAAACGGTAAAGAAGAGCCGCTTAACATCAACCGCGTCACTCACCCAACAGCATCGGCAAACTTGGGTCACTGTGTCGTGTCGGCACTTCCTGCAGGCGTCTGCACTGCCCTTGTCACCTTTATGCCCACTATATCGACCTTATCATCCACGAGGTTAATCTTGATAAGTTTTTCTTTTGCTAGACATGACTCATTCTACCAAGCGACATGTGCTTTGTTCTTGGTGCCCATGGCAAGATTGTCGAGTCTTATAGAATGAGAAAATCAACAGATTTGATCAAAATTAACAACAATAGGATTTAATTTTTAGGCTTCACGATTTTAGCGAATTTGCACTACTAATATTTAAGTTAAATCTGCAGGAGGGCTGCAGGCACTTTGACGCTTGAAGCGACATCGTCCCACAACCAGCGACTGGGCATGACTGTCCATTGCGCTGAACTCCTGAAGCGCGTTCAGTCACACTAAGTACGTCGGTATTCAGGCATTGGCACACACATTGGCACCCAGTCACGCACTCACATAGGGTGTACAAGCGGTGGTTCCAGGAATGTACACTCTCTATGCAGTGGGGGGTTGCCCTCATGGGCGTAAATTGCACAACTGGCCCATAGCCCAACCAATTCGGGCACAAGGCCCCAAATTAATGTGACCCTGCACACAAAACCGCGCTAGGGAAAATAACCAACCTACAACGCGGAGTCGAACCTGGACCAGTGGCACACAAGGCAGACGCGCTAGACCGCCGAGCCACTCGCCCCCTGCACTACTAATATTACCTAAGTTTTTGGGTCAATTCAAGCATTACGAAGCAGTACAAAAAGTCTCCTATCAGTTTCATGTTGGACTAGAAATTAAGACACTTATATTGCTGACATTTGTTATAATAGAGGGTCTGTTGCTTTTTTTATATAAAACCTGCCCTTCATAATGGTCTTGGGTGCAACCTCTCCATCGCACAATGTAGTCAGTTTACAGCAGTTATAAAAAGCCTTAGATAATACAACTGGATAAAGATTCTGAGCCCCTGAACCTCTACTTATCTGTGTTTCTCTGTCCCGAAAGACCCGAACGCACTATATATCGTCTTTCATATACTGCCTATCGCTCTTGTGCAAGTACAAAAAATGCACACAAGTTTGTACTGAATTTTATCAAGTACAATACAACAAGGAAATTTTGGGTAGAAAAACGTCTTCGATATTTTAAGTACGAGAGATAATAAGAACATATTATCTGCATGATAGATGCCAGTCTATTTCAATTTTCTGTTCAAGCGTGAGAAGTTTCGGCTGCATAAGTTTAAAAAGCGTGCCTTTTCAAGCTCTTAGAATTTTGAAAACGATTTGCATCTTTCTGATGCAGACCGCAGCTAGCGCTCTGTCTAACAGGGCCGACTCTTCCTCATCAAGAAATGGGGAGTTTATGGCAGCCATTGCTGCTGGTGATACAGAGACTATGCAACGCTGTCTGGATCAAGGAGCTAATCTCGACGACACATTTGAGTTCGTTGGCAAGGATTTGTCACCTTTACACCTGGCCTGCGCTTTAGGAAAGCTGGACTCAGTCAAGTTTTTATTGAATGCTCGAGCCAATTTTGATCAACAGTCAAGTTCAGGCGAGTCGCCTCTTTTCGTAGCAGCGATAAATGGTCACGTGCCTGTTGTTGACCACCTTATCAATCTACAAGTAGACGTCGATTGTCAAAGCAACACTGGTGATTCGCCACTGTTCGCAGCGGCTAAGAATGGCCACCAGAAGGTTGTTGACTCTCTGATCAAGGCTCAAGCCAATGTCGATGCTCTTAATCTCGGAGGTGAGTCGCCAGTTCACATTGCCTCACAAAACGGCCACAAGAAAGTGATTGAACGTCTCATCAAAGGCCAAGCCGATGTCAATTTTCACCAAGTTCCTCTTGTAGGTGGGTCCTCACCTCTCCATTTAGCGTCACAGCAAGGAAACTTGGAGGTAGTGAAATGTCTAGTAAACGCAAAGGCCAATTTAGACCTACATAATGGTACAGGCAACACTGCCCTCCACACGGCTATAGACTCTGCTCATAACTCCGTGGTCAGAGAACTGATAAAGGCTAATGCCGACGTCAATCTTAAGGATCGAAGGCATGGCTCCGTTCCACTTCATATTGCCGCACTTGATGGCAATGAGTCCATAGTGACCGATCTTTTAACATCGTTTGCTGACATCAATGCCCAACGAATTAGCGGTGCGACATCGCTCTATGTTGCATCGCATAGCGGCAATTCGCAAATCGTTAACTGTCTCATCAAAGCGCAAGCTGACGTAAACCTTCAGCGAAGCACGGGTGAAACACCTCTGTACGCCGCTTCGTTCTACGGTCACAAGTCAGTGGTTGACGCGCTAATCCTTGCAAAGGCCGATGTTAGTCTTCGAGAAGCTATTGATGGGGCCTCACCGCTTTACATTGCTCTGCAAAATGGTCACCACAATGTGGTGGATTCGCTCCTAAAAGCGCAAGCGGACATTGATTTTCTAACAAAATTCGACTCAACACCTCTATACCTTGCAGCGCAGAATGCCCAGACTAAAGCAGTTGATTTGCTAATTAAATCGCAGGCTAACGTTGATCTGAAAGCACTCAATGGTGAGACAGCCATTCACACGGCCTCGCAGAACGGTCACAAGCTAGTGGTCGATGCGCTTATTAAAGCCCAAGCTGACTTGAACATTTGCGATAGCATTGGTGAAACAGCTATCCACAGCGCTTCGCAAAATGGCCACGTTCCAGTTGTTGATTCTCTGATCAAAGCTGGGGCTCATGTAAATCTTCAAAAGTGCTCCGGCGAGACACCTCTGCATGCGGCGTCATTGCACGGTCATTACGAAGTGGCCAAAGTGCTCATCGAAGCGCACGCAGATGTAAATCTACGAAAAGTTAGTGGAGAATCAGCTCTCTACATTGCAGCCGATGGTGGTCACAATCGAATTGTTCAGTTGCTGATCGAGGCAAAAGCAAACTTTGATCAACAGAGAAACACTGGGGAGACTGCGCTTAACATTGCATCACAAAACAAGCACCTGGAAGTCGTCAAGGCGCTCATCGAAGCTCGAGCAGATGTTAACCTTCAGACAGACGACGGCTGCCCACCAATATTTATCGCGGCACAGAATGGTCACAGTGAAGCGGTTGATTTATTGATCAAAGCGCAGGCGGATGTCAACCTGCAAGCAAGCGCCGGCGAGGTTGCATTGCACATTGCCTGTCAAAACGGACATTTACGTGTGGTCGACTTGCTCATCAAAGCGCAAGCCGATGTTGACATTCTGACTAACTCGGGTGTATCGCCGTTCTATTGCGCCATCCGTAGTGCCAATCAAGAAATAGTAGACCTGCTCACAGATGCTCAAGCCAACTGCGACATTATCATCGATGAGGAAGACACTATTATTAAAATTCCGCCACTATTGCAGCAACGACATCAGGCGGAGTCCATGAGCGGCACTTCAGACGATGAGTTCGGTTCTCTGTCTGATATTGAACAATCCGTTTTAAAATTCGTTATGAGCGGCAATTTTATTGATGCGAATCTCGATGATCAAGACAATGATGAAGATAGAAACACGGATGAAAATGAAAGGTATAAGCTTTTTTTCGAAAACTTTTTGACCTAAACATACTAAGAAATTGCAATTAGGAAAACTTTTGAATTTTCAATTCCAGCGAACTTGCACTCAGCGATAGTGCCCTCAGCCTGGAGTTGCACAGCGCACTTGCACAATCAGGATTCACTGATTCCAGGTCAGCTCTGCAGATCTCCGTTGCCGAAGTGTTGCAGGAAATTCTAAGAAACAGGCTAAACCACAACGGCCTCTTCATAGTGGGCAGCTACTCGGAAGGCTGGGGCAACAACCTGAAAACAGTTGACGGCAGAACTGACATCGAATCCGACATCGATATGATGAGGCTGATTCCAGGAAAACTTTACCATCCGGTGGGCGTGTGCGAATGCCAAGATGCAGTTGAGAAGCAAGAGTTCTACAATGGGCACATCATTTGCTCCGGATACGGTGAGAAGCGAGTCGAGTTGAAAGCATTTTTTATTGCTAATTTAGTTTTAGGGAGCTACTGTGTTTAAGGTCAAATTCCCTACGTTTGAATCTTTGCATGAAAACACTGATGGAGGTTTTTTAAGGAGTGCTACATGTAACATGTGGTCTGGGGCATTCTTTTCTTTTTGTATGCCAATTAAAACAGACCTCGAAGTGTGTACACTGCGTTAATAGGAGAAGCTAGTGAAACAGTTCTGTTCTCCGTTACAGCGTCCAATCCATCTGAGGCATCTTTCGGATCCAATCTGCGGCCTGCAGTGGATCACGTGGTTGCCAGCCGGTTGTGCCGCTACCCAGACATTGCTCCGCTGCAGCCAAACATACTTGCTAACTCCAATATTCCTCAGTCGGTGCTGCAATCTCTACAGTTTCAAATCACAGCATCGGACTCTTCTTCGCCGTGTCACGTGGTGCACGCCGCCTCTCCTGGTCGAGGAGGCGAGGAGCTGCGCGTAAGCACCAGTTTCCTGGAGAAGCAGCTACTGAGAAGTCTCAATACGGTGCAAGGTCAACTATTCGTAACGCTGAAATATCTGGTCAAGAAGGTGATCGCTCACAAATCGGGATTCGATGCGCAAGGCGTGAAACCATATCACGTGAAAACGATCACATTTCGGATGCTGGAGAAAACATCTCCGCAGGAATGGCGACCGGATAATCTTGTTCATCTCATTAGACAGTCTTTACAGATGCTGATTGACAGCATTGAGAGCAGCATCGCCCCCGGCAACGTCCATGGAAGAGTCATGGACCATTTCTTTCTGAACGATGCGGCACTTTACCTAAAAGGCGTGGGTGGGGAAGCTGATTCGATGCAAGCCGCTCTCAGTAACATCGCCAACACTCTGCGAACAGTGACTGAACGGCTACCAGAGCTATTGATCAAATTCAAGAGCTATCTCAAACTGCTGAATGAGTCAGCGAGATTCTATTTTCATCCGTTCCTCATCTTACCGATCATAGGTTCAAATACTGTGTCAGAATCATGCAGTAACGGCTTGAAGTACCACGAGATTCCGGATGTTGTTAGACGCTGCCTATTGCTGCTGTCCCAGAGTGACTGCAATAAAAAATCAAGAGACTCCCTCATGCAGTTGGTCGACAGACTACCAGACTGCGCCCGTTCGGCACGAGAGGCCCTCAGGGCTCTGACTTGTCTGAAGTTCGGAGACTTCAACATTGCTGCTAGAATGCTGCGCGATTGTCAAGGACACGAGGTAAGCCGAGGCATTGATTGGCCCATTGACAAGTCGGCGAGTGAAGCCACTGTGGAAGCTGTCTGGCATCATCTGAATAGTTGCGACTCCGCCTGGAAGTTCTGCTTGCCTTTCAGCGAGAAACCTGTGCTTCAATTCCTTAGCGAAGGTCTTATTAAAATATTCCCCCTGCAAATGGGGCTGAACAGTGCTTCGCTTTTCTACGTCAACTTTGACGCTCTGCTTTGGGCCCTTCGACTCGAGCTGCGGACGGAGAGTCAGGATGTCTTTGCCAACTGGATTGAGGATACGGCCGAGCGGGAGGACGCAGACGAACAGGAGCTACTAGTGGCCCGCAACTACTGCCAAGACCATCAGCTGAAGATAGAGCTAAGCGAAAAGCTGAAACAACTCGAACTGAAACAGTTTGTTCGGCCAAATTGAATGAATACTTGTAGCTCGTAAATCAACTTAAGCTCGACTACATTCAACTACAAGCCACAATCAACCTAAAAATTACAATGCCTCATACTTACAGTAGCTAGTTGAAAACAAAAATATTTTATGAAAGCAAAATTTAATACGTACGAGTACTTCTATATCTCGGGCCCTCTCATTGTCTGCTGTTACATGTACAGTATATTCCACCCACCACTGCTGGCTGATTGGCTGTACTGACGCTAACTTCTCGTCCCTCGCGCTCCACCCCACGCTAATCACACCTTCCACCCCATTTTCTCTGCCCCGGTCTGAAAATATAGTAAATAAACAAGCTCTGAAAAGTATGCTACCAGCCCAAACTAGCTAACTCTTCGTGTTTGATTATTAACACTATGATCAACTGAGACACACAGAAAAAATTAACATCATGAATCATGAAAGTCCAGCTTAACTACTTGTAGTAGAGTAGATAGATTTTTTTTTATAAACATGCATGCATAAAAGCCATGCTTTTGAAAAAACAAGCATTTGAATGTGGGGCGTAGAGTTTTTTAAATTAAATTGCATTGCAACAATCAAATTTAAGCCTACTATAAGTATTGAAGTATATCCCTTAAGTTATAATTTATAAGTGTGCAATTCTAGTGAAATTTTAAACTTCTCTATATTCAAACACGTATAGGCAGACAAATTAATGCAAATTAATAAAGCAATTGGAAAGCATTGAACAGGCAATAGAAAATGCCAGCTCAAAAAAATCATGTAATGATTTATTATGTATATTCATTATAATATAATGTCGTTATTACAGAGCTATTTTTAATAGACCAGGAATAAACAGGCAACTGAGCAAATATGCAGGGAAAAAAGGCAGGCAGTCAGGCAAACTTCATAGCTGGTGCAGGAGGGGAGAGTCTACGATGCAGCCTGTTTGATGGGAAACAAAGGTTTATACATTACGCTTATTAATTTTTACTCTACTTTTATCCTTACGTAGAGTGGCGTGGCCGCTCTGTTACTTCGTTATAATATTTTTATAGCTCCTAGTTTGATTTAAGAAAATGCTTCATGTAGAAATGTTACACAAATAAAGAAAGATACAATTGATTTTCTACGAGCGATGCTGCAAAAGTTTCTGAATAAGCAGTTTAAGTTGGATTAGGTCAAAATTGTAAAATTACGAGTACAAACCTCCTTTGTAAAGTCGCCTTTTTTCTCACTTTTACTAGTGCGAGGATGCCCACCGAGTGAGGAGTTGTAGCCGAGTGGCTAGGGCGCCTGCCTCATGACTGGAAGGTCGTGGGTTCGAGTCCCGGCCCTAGGAGACAATTTGTGCCCCTGAGCAAGGCACTTAATCCCGCATTGCTTCAGTCCACCCAGCTGAGATTGGGTACCAGTTTGAGCTGGGTAAATTTAGTGTGGGTGTTGCGGCCCCTCCAGCCCGTCAGGCTGAAAGCTGTACACAGCTCTCGGATGCGCCGCGCAACTAGCTGCGGCTGTGCCTTGGGCTGTACATCTGATCGAAAGGTTGGGTGTCTAAATTTAATTAATTTAATGAGGATGCCCAGATCTTTGGAATCCAAGATGTACCTCATCCAAGCTCAGGATTTTTTAATTGACTTATTCGGCAAAAGGCTGCAACTTGTTTTGTCCCTCGCAGTTATAGGCGTCTTTCAATCAAGCAACAAAAGAACCAGGAAATATTTGTCAATTTTTTTCAGTCGATGAGTTCGTAAAATTTTGCAGCATCCCTCGTACGAATGCGAGATTTTCTGTTAAAATAAAGACAGCAAACTATTCAAAACTAAAAAATACCAAAAATACTTCCCGAAAATTATTGGTCTGCAGCATTTTCTATTAAATTAAAAGCAAGACAAATCTAACAATTTTTACGAACAATAAAAGCTTACAAGACTCTCTATGTTGCTAAAATTAAAAACCCCTCTGACTTTAATATCATAAAACTTTTTAATTAAGAGTAACATTCCCTTTCCGTGGGAGAGAAATTCCCCGTTTGATTGAGACTGGAATTCCCAGTTTGATTGAGACTGAAATTCCCCGTTTGATTGAGACTGGAATTCCCAAATTGATTGAGACTGGAATTCGCCTTTTGATCAAGACTGGAATTCCCCATTGGATTGAGGCTGGAATTCCCCGTTTGATTGAGACTGGAATTCCCCATTGGATTGAGACTGGAATTCCCCGTTTGATTGATACTGGAATTCCCCGATTGATTGAGCCTGGAATTCCCCGTTTGACTGAGACTGGAATTCCCCGTTTGATTGAGACTGGAATTCCCCATTGGATTGAGACTGGAATTCCCCGTTTGATTGATACTGGAATTCCCCGATTGATTGAGCCTGGAATTCCCCGTTTGACTGAGACTGGAATTCCCCGTTTGATTGAGACTGGAATTCCCCGATTGATTGAGACTGGAATTCCCCGTTTGACTGAGACTGGAATTCCCCGTTTGATTGAGACTGGAATTCCCCGATTGATTGAGACTGGAATTCCCCGTTTGATTGAGACTGGAATTCCCCGTTTGATTGAGACTGGAATTCCCCGTTTCATTGAGACTGGAATTCCCCATTGGATTGAGACTGGAAAAATTCCCCGTTTGATTGAGACTGGAATTCCCTTCAAACCTGGGAGGAAAAATTTGGGAGACAGTAATTATTCAAGAATCACGTTCAGAATGACATCTTTGGTGAACCTGAAAGTCGCCAACTCCAGTTTCCACTTTTCCCAGTTGGTCACGTGATCAGAAACCGAAGTCGCCGCCGCGAAGCCCGATCGAAGCTCGACCAGCTGACGAGGCCGCGGAGGCGACGCCCCGATTGGCGTAGGTCGACGACCTCGGCGAGTTGCCGAAACCGCGCATAGCCAAACTCGCCGATGCTGGTGCGGCCGGCGCCGCCGCCGCCGCCGCCGCCGCCGCCGCCGCCGACGTCGATGTCGCATTCGAGCCGCCGCTAATTTCGACGCTCGGCTGGCCGCCGACGCCGCTACCGCCGACGGAGCCGTGGCAGCAGCGGCAGCAGCAGCAGCGGTGGAGTCGGCAAAAGCAGCCCTGAATCTGTCCGCCCTCGTAGGTGTACACCGACAGACTGGAGCGCCTGCGCTTGGACCGATAGCTGAGAAACGAGGCAATCAGAAGGCCAATCAAAATCACCGACAGCAGAACGTGGGCAATCCACACTGGCGGCCGGGACAAAGACGAGGAGGATAAAGACTGGGCAGTCGGTTGTGTGGTAGCGGTGGATGACATGTTTTGGCGTTTCTGTATCTCTTTCTTTCAATCTACCTGTTGTTTATAGCGGCTACTGCGCTCCCATCCTGAGCATGCCCGCATGTGGGTGTGGGATTTCTCTATAATCCTATTCCCCTTTGTATGGCGTCGACTTCCCCCGGATATTGTTGCTATTGGCTACGCTTTGAGAGTCTCTCTCTCTATCAAGCCTCCCATGCCTCATCTGGTGCAGAAGATTTGCTAGCCATCTGGGGATAGCGAGACATGTTCTGAACGGAAGAGTAGAGGGAGTACAGAGACGGGCTTTGACTCGCAACCCGAAAAGTTTACTCACTTTGAATAACATCTAACAATTCATACAAATACTGTGACATTCTTGTCAAATACTGTGTGACAATCATGTCAAAACTGTCTGACAATCTTGTCAAATACCATGTGACAATCTTGTCAAATACTGTGTGACAATCTTGTCAAATACTGTGTGACAATCTTGTCAAATACCATGTGACAATCTTGTCAAATACCATGTGACAATCTTGTCAAATACTGTGTGACAATCTTGTCAAATACTGTGTGACAATCTTGTCAAATACTGTGTGACAATCTTGTCAAATACTGTGTGAGAATCTTTTCAAATACTGTGTGACAATCTTATCAAATACTGTGTGAGAATCTTATCAAATACTGTGTGAGAATCTTATCAAATACTGTGTGACAATCTTGTCAAATACTTTGTGAGAATCTTATCAAATACTGTGTGACAATCTTGTCAAATACTGTGTGAGAATCTTGTCAAATACCATGTGACAATCTTGTCAAATACTGTGTGACAATCTTGTCAAATACTGTGTGACAATCTTGTCAAATACCATGTGACAATCTTGTCAAATACCATGTGACAATCTTGTCAAATACTGTGTGACAATCTTGTCAAATACTGTGTGACAATCTTTTCAAATACTGTGTGACAATCTTATCAAATACTGTGTGAGAATCTTATCAAATACTGTGTGACAATCTTGTCAAATACTACAAACTGATCCCTGTGAGCGGAAACCTACACGAAAAAGCAGAATATTTTTCTATTGATTATCGTTCACAGGAAGCCACACGCAGACATTTAGGAAGTAAACACAAGTTTGACTAGTGTGACAGCAATTCAGGTACGAATGTACTTTGTGAGCATAAACTGCTCAAACAGGTTAGCATTTCAAGGTGTTTTTTAGGCCGCGGAAGAGTCTTCAAAGTGGATTGACAGACTTTAACGATCCGAATTTTTTCCTTCATTGCTCAAGTTGGAATTATTTCTTTCCTTCCGCACTTTGACAGAATTTCTTCCAGGTACACTTCTATTGCCCCCGACTCACGTAGCTTAGCGACAAGTGGCTGATGCGGGATGCTGAGAGACAGACCCGGATGAGATGCGGGGAGCTGGCTGGTATTGATGCAAATGAGGCAGTGCGGGGCGTGAGGCAACGACTGTGACTTGCATTCTCCTCTCTTCCCCTTCCCTTGTCTCTGCCCAGTCAGAAGAGGCTTTTTTCCCTACTGTTTCTCTGACCATTGCGGCTTGTTTAGTTGGGGGGAAATAGTGGAGGCAGAAGTGAAAAAAGTATAATTCTGTTGCGCCTTGCTCTACGGCTTTCAAACATAGCGCGTTCTTTTGAGCTGAGAGCTTATCTATTAATCTCTCAGACCGTATGCATGGCATTGGATAGATAGATAGATAGATAGATAGATGGATAGATAGATAGATAGATAGATAGATAGATAGATGGATAGATAGATAGATAGATAAATAGATAGATAGATAGATAGATGGATAGATAGATAGATAGATAGATAGATAGATAAATAGATAGATAGATAAATAGATAGATAGATAGATAGATAGATAGATAGATAGATAGATAGATAGATAGATTGATTGATTGATTGATTGATAGATAGACAGTATGTGCAGCGGGATTTCATATGGTACAGTTACAGATTGTTAATTCACAGTGAAAGAACAGCTATTTGCATATGTCTGGAATCTAGGATTTCATTTGTTTAACTTAGCTATTCATAACTTTTTTATGATTTTTACCTGTAAGACCGTGCAATAAAAAGCAAATATTGGCGTCCAGTGAGTGCATGGCGTTTAATTTCAAATCTAACGATGGGAACCAGGTAAGCAGGTGACGGGATGTGGCTTGGGTGTGAATCTATACGAGAAAAGCAAGCATATAAAAAATAAAAGTGCAGGATTAATAAAAAAAGAAATTACTACATGATGCTTTTAATGATTTAAAGTATGAATTCTATCAGCTTCTGCCTATTCCTCTCATCATTTTTATGGATTAAATTCATTTTAACAGTCAATCTTGTAAGTACTTGCGCATGTATTTATTAAACAATGGGATAATGGGAGATTGCCCACTTTTGCTCTAATGGAGTTTAATCTGCGATTTATCTGCAATAGAGGATTAAACCCAATCGGAATGGATGAAAACTACTAGGTGTACTACTTACCCCTACATACTACTTTGTTGGAAGTTTATTTCAGTAGTAAAACTATTAATTTATTAAAAAATTATATAAATCTAAAGAGAAATCGCCCTCAATCAAATCCAGAAATCGCCCTCAATCCTATTCAGAAATCGTCCCGAATCTAATTAAGTAATCACCATCAATCCTGTTGAAAAATCGCCCCGAATCCTACTGAGAAATCGCCCTCAAGTATATTTGGAAATCGCCCTCAATCATATTTAGAAATCGCCCCCAATCCTATAGACAAATCGTCCTTGATCTTATTGAGAAATCGCCCTTAATCATATTTAGAAATCGCCCTCAATCATATTAAGAAATCGCCCTCAATCATTTTGAGAAATCACCCTCAATCATATTGAGAAATCGCCGTCAATCATATTGAGAAATCGCCCTCAATCATTTTGAGAAATCGCCTTCAATCCTATTGAGAAATCGCCTTCAATTATATTGAGAAATCACCCTTAATCCTATTGAGAAATCACCCTCAATCCTATTGAGAAATCGCCCTCAATCATATTGAGAAATTGCCTTCAATCATATTGAGAAATCGCCGTCAATCCTATTGAGAAATCGCCCTCAATAATATTGAGAAATCGCCCTCAATCATATTTCCCTTAATGCTTTTGAGAAATCGCCCTCAATCCTATTGAGAAATCGCCCTCAATGCTATTAAGAAATCGCCATCCATCCTATTGAGAAATCGCCCTTAATATTTTTTGGCTAAAGATAAAATATCAGTTGAAATGTAGAATTTTTAGTTAGCATGAGGTTTTTTCAAGAACCAAGAACTGCTAACAGAATTACCAAGGAACTTTTATAGGGCAATAGTAAAAACGACATTCGCCACAAACGGACCCGTTTATCCCTATCTAGCTAGGTCGTAAAATATCATTTCCCTCGTAAAAAATCTTGTCATAAAACTGTCGCTGAATTTAACAATTAAACGTTTTTTTGCATATAGATGTTTTTGAAAGTCACGTGGAAATAGAAAAAAAGAACGTATATAATTGCGAAAAATCTCAGAATTGAAGAATCAACGTTATTCGCTCGTAGCTATAGCTAAACAAAAAATCTGCTATAATGCTAGGAAAAAGATAGTAACTAGGAGGTAATGAGGTAATGATTGATTGTTATTGTAAATTTTTTTAATCTCGATTAACTTTTTTAACTTTAGGATTTTTTAAAAATCGGAGCGAAAAATAACGCTGCGTGCTTAGAAAAAGGGAGCCAGCAATGAACGCTACACACAAATATGCACCAGCTATATGCAAAAAATACGTTTTATACTGACAAGACCAAGTAGCCAACTTGGCAGATAGCAACAGCTCTCTGTCAGATCAGCACAGTGCAGTGCAGCGCGCGGCCAAACTATAACTAACTATGCAGTTAAGAGAATTTTTTTATGATCCCAAAAACGATTTCCGAAAGTGAAAGTTGCATTTAAAAAAAACGAGCCAAAACCCGATATATTATATCCTAATATTTCCTAATGTTACTAAAGTACGTATACGTTATGGCCTTTTTGACCCCTCTGTAATGGGGTAAATAAACTTATAAAGCGAGGTTAATGCAAGTTGCAGGCATCTTAAAATGAAAAAATTACTTGCGAAATTTATGGTAACACGAGTTTCTTGAAACTTTCATGCAATGCTTAACAGCAGCTAGATAAGAGGATATGGATTAAGGTTGTCTAAATAAACATTGTAAATATCTGGTGAGGTATTTTTTTGTGGCTTGGCGTTCGTGATTTGGAAAGCAGCTTGGAGAAAGTGATAAAAAACTTGTATCAACTTTTTAATACTGTGATTTTAGCCAACTAAAATATTTAGGTACATTTTGTGCAATAATCTATATGAGAGTCAGAGGGAAGGCAGGGCGAGTGACTCGAAACAGAGGGGGTGAGACTAGAAGCAGAGAGGGTGAGATTCAAAACAGACTGGGTGAGACTGTAAACAGACAGGGTGAGACTGTAAACAGACAGGGTGAGACTGGAAACAGACATGAGACTGGAAACAGACAGGGTGAGACTGGAAACAGACAGGGTGAGACTGGAAACAGACAGGGTGAGACTGGAAACAGACAGGGTGAGACTGTAAATAGACAGGACGAGACTGGAAACAGACATGAGACTGGAAACAGACTGGAAACAGACATAATGAGACTGGAAACAGACAGGGTGAGACAGGAAACAGACAGGGTGAGACTGTAAACAGACTGGGTGAAACTGTAAACAGACAGGGTGAGACTGGAAACAGACATGATGAGACTGAAAACAGACAGGGTGAGACTGGAAACAGACATAGTGAGACTGGAAACAGACATGATGAGACTGGAAACAGACATAGTGAGACTGGAAACAGACAGGGTGAGACTGGAAACAGACTGGGTGAGACTGGAAACAGACAGGGTTAGACAGGAAACAGACAGGGTGAGACTGTAAACAGACTGGGTGAAACTGTAAACAGACAGGGTGAGACTGGAAACAGACATGATGAGACTGAAAACAGACAGGGTGAGACTGGAAACAGACATGATGAGACTGGAAACAGACATAGTGAGACTGGAAACAGACAGGGTGAGACTGGAAACAGACTGGGTGAGACTGGAAACAGACTGGGTGAGACTGGAAACAGACATGGTGAGAATGGAAACAGACAGGGTGAGACTGGAAACAGACAGGGTGAGACTGGAAACAGACAGGGTGAGACTGGAAACAGACAAGGTGAGACTGGAAACAGACAGGGTGAGCCTGGAAACAGACAGGGTGAGCCTGGAAACAGATAGGGTGAGACTGGAAACAGACAGGGTGAGACTGGAAACAGACATGGGAGGCTGGAAACGGACAGGGTGAGACTGGAAACAGACATGGGAGACTGGAAACAGACAGGGTGAGCCTGGAAACAGACAGTGTAAGACTGGAAACAGACAGTGTAAGACTGGAAACAGACAGTGTAAGACTGGAAACAGACAGAGTGAGACTGGAAACAGACATGATGAGACTGGAAACAGACATAGTGGGACTGGAAACAGACATGATGAGACTGGAAACAGACAGGGTGAGACTGGAAACAGACAGGGTGAGACTGGAAACAGACAGGGTGAGACTGGAAACAGACAGGGTGAGACTGGAAACAGAGATGCAGCCCAGACTTGGAGATAATTGTCCAACAAAATGAATGACCAAGTCTTTCTTCATCAATCTTGGGGCAATGGAGATGACAGCAGTGTAACTTGGAGGCAATCTCCCAAATCAGCCGATGATACCCCAATACGAGGGATGCTGAATGAATTAACCAGCGATGAGTGAATCTGATCGGATCGGAATCTGTCAAAAACCGGCATTAGCCATCCCAAATCGAGTAGGTTTCCCCCCCCCCCCCCCGGCAACGGAGTCGGGACCAGCTCTAACTAATCCTGCAATTACGCAGCAACAAATCCTTGGCTGGGTGTGTGTGTGGAAAGAGCAAAAAGCCTGCGAGCGTTTCATTGGCTGCCGGTCTAGTTGGGGGGCAGCGGCTGTGCAAAAAATGGGAAGCGTGTGCGAATGGGTTTTGCGAGGGGTGGTGGGTAGAAAATGCAGTTATTTTAGTGCAAACTGAGCGACTGTGTTGAGTGCGTAAAACTATTCGTTTTTTTGCATGGCGTTCTGCTTCTTTTCACTGGTGGAGTCGCAGTCATAGAAGATGACGAATTTGTTGCTGTCACTGCCGTTGCTGAGCTGGGTGCTCCTGACTGCACTGCGCGTCAACTGCGTTGGTGAGTTGAGTTGAAAAAAAACACATCTATTTGGAATATGGGATTCAAGATGGGGGATTTCTGTAAATAAATAACGAAAGACAAGGGGAAGAAAGGGAGACAGTGGGGGAAAAAGAGAGATAGTGGGGGAGAAAGGGAGACAGTGGGGGAGAAAGGGAGACAGTGGGGGAGAAAAGGGAGACAGTGGGGGAGAAAGAGAGACAGTGGGGGAGAAAGAGAGACGGTGGGGGAGAAAGGAAGACGGTGGGGGAGAAAGAGAGACAGTGGGGGAGAAAGGGAGACAGTGAGGGAGAAAGGGAGACAGTGGGGGAGAAAGGGAGACAGTGGGGGAGAAAGAGAGACAGTGGGGGAGAAAGGGAGACAGTGGGGGAGAAAGAGAGACAGTGGGGGAGAAAGGGAGACGGTGGGGGAGAAAGGGAGACAGTGGGGGAGAAAGAGAGACGGTGGGGGAGAAAGGGAGACAGTGGGAGAGAAAGAGAGACAGTGGGGGAGAAAGGTAGACAGTGGGGGAGAAATAGAGACAGTGGGGGAAAAGGGAGAGAGTTGGGGAGAAAAGGACACAGTGGGGGAGAAAGGAAGACGGTGGGGGAGAAAGAGAGACGGTGGGGGAGAAAGGGAGACGGTGGGGCAGAAAGGGAGACAGTGGGGGAGAAAGGGAGACAGTGAGGGAGAAAAGGAGACAGTGGGGGGAGAAAAGGAGAGAGTTGGGGAGAAAGGGAGACAGTGGGGGAGAAAAGGAGACAGTGAGGGAGAAAAGGAGACAGTGAGGGAGAAAGGGAGACACTGGGGGAGAAAGGGACACAGTGGGGGAGAAAAGAAGACAGTGGGGGAGAAAAGGAGACAGTGGGGGGAGAAAAGGAGAGAGTTGGGGAGAAAGGGAGACAGTGGGGGAGAAAAGGAGACAGTGAGGGAGAAAAGGAGACAGTGAGGGAGAAAGGGAGACACTGGAGGAGAAAGGGACACAGTGGGGGAGAAAAGAAGACAGTGGGGGAGAAAAGGAGACAGTGAGGGAGAAAAGGAGACAGTGAGGGAGAAAGGGAGACACTGGGGGAGAAAGGGACACAGTGAGGGAGAAAAGGAGACAGTGAAGGAGAAAAGGAGACAGTGAGGGAGAAAGAGAGACACTGGGGGAGAAAGGGACACAGTGGGGGAGAAAAGAAGACAGTGGGGGAGAAAAGGAGACAGTGAGGGAGAAAAGGAGACACTGGGGGAGAAAGGGACACAGTGGGGGAGAAAAGAAGACAGTGGGGGAGAAAAGGAGACAGTGAGGGAGAAAGGGAGACACTGGGGGAGAAAGGGACACAGTGAGGGAGAAAAGGAGACAGTGAAGGAGAAAAGGAGACAGTGAGGGAGAAAGAAAGACACTGGGGGAGAAAGAGAGACACTGGGGGAGAAAGGGACACAGGGGGGGAGAAAAGAAGACAGTGGGGGAGAAAAGGAGACAGTGAGGGAGAAAAGGAGACAGTGAGGGAGAAAGGGAGACACTGGGGGAGAAAGGGACACAGTGGGGAGAAAAGAAGACAGTGGGGGAGAAAGGGAGAGAGTTGGGGAGAAAAGGAGACAGTGGGGGAGAAAAGGAGACAGTGGGGGAAAGGGAGACATTGGGGGAGAAAAGGAAACGTTGGAGGAGAAAGGGAGACAGTGGGGGAGAAAAGGAGACGTTGGGGGAGAAAGGGAGACAGTGGAGTAGAGAAAAATGCATTGTTTGACAAAATCCAGGCCTAATTTAAGAGGAGGATTAGAATAAAAAATGATTAAAAAAGGGAAATTTCGTTTTGCCTTGTATGTCATAGTCCTAGTTAATAAGTCATGGCCCTTATTGGCATTGAATTGTTGACAAAAAGTAGTAAATATACCACTTGGTATAACATGTAAAAATATGCCACTTGGACCTTAGTTTGATGCTAATGCATTCACTTGACTAGAATATGTCAGACTTTGACTTTATTTTTCTCATCAAACTAACTTGGGTTTCAATTTTATGTAAACACATTCTAATGGAAATTTTGTGTTCTAATCTAAGTAGGTACCCATCATTAACTGAAGTCTAAAAAAATTGAAGTGTAAGGAAGCCATCTATATTTGTATCGGTTTATCTATACCCAACAAATCTCTTACCCCGTATATCATCCGTCACTTCATCCTGGTTACATTTTTTCCGGGAAATATATCCATTAGGAAAATACACGTAGACTTGGACATCTTCTAAGGCAAAAAAGATAAACAATCCTACTTATAGGGAAATAAATCAAAGAAGTAAAATTGAAAGGATTAAAAGCTATAAGATCGAAAGTTAGTTCGAAACGGTTGGGTGGTATTCACACGAAAAGGTTGCCACCCACTTGCTTGCCAATTTGCAGCAGAAGCCTACACGTGGACCAGTGACCTTCCCTATGGCAATTCTTCGTTGGAGTACCGACTAAAACAGCAAATCATGCGAGGCTATGACGTCACTAGTAGGCCTGTGCGGGATGATAAAACGGTGATCACATGCGGCCTTGGTGTGTCACTGTTTCACATTTTGGATACGGTGAGTTAGACAGATATTTCCCGTAAAGTTTTTCCGGATTTAAAAGTTATTTCTAAGAAACAAGCAAATCCTTCATAGCAAGTTGACTTTCACAAGAAACTGCTTAAATTATAGTTATTAACAGTGTCACTATTTATTTTAGAGTGAAAGGCATCAAACCGTGTCGGCTCTGCTTTCACTTCGACTAGTAAGCAATTAATTTCTTTAAACATTCACGAGCTTCCTAATAATAAATCGATTGTAATTTGCGTGAAATTTATTGCTTTCCAGCACTGGGTCGACGAATACCTAAGGTGGAATCGGAGCATCTATCCGATTGATAAGATCTGGATACCGTCAAGAAGTATTTGGCGTCCAGATTTGATCATAGCTAATTAGTAAGTCTGTGGTGCGGTTTGTTTTAATTTTAATTGTTTTATGGGCGAACGGGAATGACATAATAGGGGTAGCATGGGGTACGAAATTTAAATTTAGGCTCAACTCAGCTTGTGTACACAAGGGAAAGAAAGGTAATTATAGCCATAAAAATGACTGGCTGCCGATTGGTTTGTGGGGGTACGAAATTGGGGTTGGGGTGGTGGGGTGGAGGAAATGAACGTGTGGGGCGCGAAACAAAGTTAACTCAGGCCAAACACTGGCTGGTGTACACAAGGGGTAAGAAAGGTATTTAAACCTATATAAATAACTTCTGAAAATGTACATATATGAGCACAATCAAAAAAGTTGAGAGTGTACACCTTGAATCGTTTGTGGGCTATATAGATACCGCACAGATCACACAACTGTAAGTTTTGGACCATGAGTTGAGCTTAGATAAGCCCCCAACTTTGTTAGAGAACTAGTGGCTAGTCAATTATACTATTCAATTCAACAGGCAAACGCCAAAACAAACAAAAATGACAGACTGCACACATTAAATAGTGTCGGTAAAACCACTCGACAAAATTGTGTCGGTACAATAGCAAAAATAGCAGCTGCGCAAGGATTAGCTCAGGATTTGAGGCACTACACCAGACAACTTTGATTAATTCGGGTGCACTACAAGAAGAACCAACTGTCACATACTCTTATTAAGTGATTGATTTATAGATCATGAAGATTAAAGACACAAGTCAATGAATTGAGCAGAAGCTATTTCTAGCAATGCTTTGAAATGATTGTTAAGTTAAAAAATCATTTTAAAATTGCAGTGCAAACGACGAGTACTCAGACTACATCAACACCAACGCAATAGTAACCTCATCCGGCAAGGTGATGTGGACCTTCCCCATCGTGGTGAAAATGTACTGCACCCTAGACGTGCGCTACTTTCCGTTCGACACGCAGGACTGCAACATCACAATGATGTCGTGGACTTACGACGGCTTGCGTCTAAAATTGAATCACACGGGTCCGGAGGATCAGAAAGTGTACTTTATCGAGCGCAATCAAGAGTGGATGGTAACGAAAATCACGCCCTACCTGGAGGAGAGAATCTATCCATGCTGTCCGGAACCTTTCCCTCTGGTGCACTTCACCATCCACATGTTCCGCCGGTGTCTATTCTACGTTATCAACCTCATCTGTCCTTGTCTGCTCATCTACTGCGTCTCCATCTTAGGCTTCTTTCTGCCTATTGAATCTGGCGAGAAGGTCAACCTGGAGATCACTGTGCTACTGGCTTTGGTGGTGTTTCTGCTCATGGTTAGCGAGGCCATGCCGCCAACACCTGATGCGGTTCCCGTTGTTGGTAAGTAAAATCAGCGTCTTTTTGTCTTACTATCGAAAACTAATTTGATTGTTTTATCAGCCCTAGTAAGATAAAGACAGAGTTGATAGTTATTATAATACATAGTGCAATAGTTAAAACCGTTTAAATCCACTGGTTCAACTTTAAGCGCCATTTCCTGTCTGGCTAATGTACATTTGACCCTCTCCCTTCCTACCCCATGTTTCTCTATCCTAATGTACGTGACAATTTATCGATTGCTTCTCACTGAACCCCCCTACCTCACGCTCGCCGCCTCTCGTCCTCAACCCCTTTAGACAATTAATGAACAAACACAGACTTCAATCTGTTATTTTCACAAGAATACCGATCTGGTTCCAGGCCTCCTATTCAGCGTCACCATGCTAATGGTAGCTCTAGCCGTTGTCATGGCGGTCACGGTGACGCACTTTTACTTCTCGGAGGCGCAAGCCAGACCCGGACCCTACGTCCTGCGCTTAGCCAGGCTGCACAAAAAATGGCGCCGCAGCCGTGACGCCGCTGCCAGCAAGCTGGAGGCCAGCCTGAGGATGCAGCGCGGCATAGCTAGAATGCGTCGAGTTGAGCTTCATCACTACCCGCAGCCTCATCATCAACAGCAGCTGGACGGCATCAGCTTGAATAGTTTAGACTTGGACGAGGATTATCAAGGAGCCAATGCTGGCGGTACGCCGCGACGGCCGACGCCCATTCAGCGACAGTTCAGTACGCAGACACAGTGCCAGGTGCGTTTCTGTACATCTCACTTCTGATTGAACCATGAAATGTCACAAAAAATCTCCCTTCACCTGCATCGTGAGTTTCCCATGAGATGTCACCAAAATCTCCCTCACCTGCATCGTGAGTTTCCCACGAGATGTCACCAAAATCTCCCTTAACCTGCATCGTGAGTTTCCCATGAGATGTCACCAAAATCTCCCTCACCTGCATCGTGAGTTTCCCATTAAATTTCACCAAAATCTCCCTTAACCTGCATCGTGAGTTTCCCATTAAATTTCACCAAAATCTCCCTTAACCTGCATCATGAATTTCCCATTAAATTTCACCAAAATCTCCCTTAACCTGCATCGTGAGTTTCCCATGAGATGTCACCAAAATCTCCCTTAACCTGCATCGTGAGTTTCCCATTAAATTTCACCAAAATCTCCCTTAACCTGCATCGTGAGTTTCCCATGAGATGTCACCAAAATCTCCCTTAACCTGCATCGTGAGTTTCCCATTAAATTTCACCAAAATCTCCCTTAACCTGCATCGTGAGTTTCCCATTAAATTTCACCAAAATCTCCCTTAACCTGCATCGTGAGTTTCCCATGAGATGTCACCAAAATCTCCCTTAACCTGCATCGTGAATTTCCCATGAGATGTCACCAAAAATCTCCCTTAACCTGCACAGAGAATCTCCCATGACATGTCACCAAAATCTCCCTTAACCAGTGTAGAGAATCTCCCATGAAATGTCACCAAAATCTCCCTTAACCAGTGTAGAGAATCTCCCATGAAATGTCACCAAAATCTCCTTAACCTGCCTAGAGAATTTCCCATGAGATCTCACCAAAATCTCCCTTAACCTGCCTCGAGAATTTCCCATGAGATGTCACCAAAATCTCTCTTAACCTGCCTCGAGAATTTCCCATGAGATGTCACCAAAATCTCTCTTAACCTGCCTCGAGAATTTCCCATGAGATGTCACCAAAATCTCTCTTAACCTTCCTCGTGAATCGCCCATGAATGTCACAAAAATCTCTCTTAACCTGCCTCGTGAATCGCCCATGAATGTCACCAAAATCTCTCTTAACCTGCCTAGAGAATTTCCCATGAGATCTCACCAAAATCTCCCTTAACCTGCCTCGTGAATCGCCCATGAAATGCCTCGAGAAATTCCATTATGAAATCGCTACTAAACTTCCTTGAAAAAAAATATAAAACTTAAAGAAAGTCACCCTTACCTGTATTAAATAATTGTAATGAAAAATCACGAAAATCGCCCTAAAGTGCATGAAAAACAGCTCTAAACAGTCTTGAAAACTAATCCCTAAATAGTCACAAGTGATGCAGAAAAGTGCCGAAGTAAATAACAAGATTCCGAGACTTTGCAAGATCTAGCCTAAATGCAGCGAAACATGGTTGCGGAACAGCCAGACTGTGTGTAACAGAAATAATGAAAAAAACAGCAGACCCAAATCTGCACCTGATGTATCAAGTATTTTCCTTTGCAACTTTGTTAACAAACAATTCAAAGGTGCCTCCGTCGGCCAGCTATTTCAAGTGCGCACTGAACTCAGCCATCAATGGTAGTCAGGCAATTTCTCAGCAGCTGCAATTCCGACGTCAAGACTCCTTCAACAGCCAGCAGCCGCAGACACTGCAGAACCAGCAGCTGCAGCAGCAGCAGCAGACGAGCTTTGAAGCACCCCCAACTGAAGATTTCACCGAGGAATGGCGAGCGGCGGCTTTCGCTCTGGACAGAATCTTCTTCTGGATCTTTGTCAGCCTCACAATAATCATGTTTCTAACTGTCAGCCTAGTAGCTATGCCGGCCTTTCAGGTAGAGCATCCGTACAGTAAAACTGCTGACAGCGCTTGACAGAATGAGCGTTGAGACTCAAGTTGAGAATCTTCTTAAATATCAAAATAGTGACCCAGAGATTATGTGGGATTAGGTATCTAAGGATAACAAAAGTCAAGTAAGGGATCTAATAGGTCAGATGTGGGATTATAGGGATCTAATAGGAAAGATGTGGGATAATAGGGATCTAATAGGAAAGCTGTGGGATTATAGGGATCTAATAGGAAAGATGTGGGATTATAGGGATCTAATAGGAAAGCTGTGGGATTATAGGGATCTAATAGGAAAGATGTGGGATTATAGGGATCTAATAGGAAAGATGTGGAATAATAGGGATCTAATAGGAAAGATGTGGGATTATAGGGATACAATAGAAAAGATTTGGGATTATAGGGATCTTCTAGGTCAGATTTGGGATTAAGGATTCGGAGTCAGATATGGGATTAGGGATTTTTTAGCTTAATTTTTATTTTGAGTTATTTGAAAATCGCTTAACATCGGACCGATAGATAGTGCAATACACTTTGCATCAGCCTAGATAAATAATATGTAATTTCATCCAGATTTGACTACCATAGTTCGTGGCACAAATGCATTATTGCGTCACAAAATTACAAATAATTTTAGACTTCATACGATTGGTTAATTTACGCTTATAATCCTCAAATTTTTTCAATTTTACTTTTTGACATTATATTGAACTAACGTTAAATTATGGCTCTTGATTTAAGTTTTACCAGAATGTTATTGTTACGAGCGTAATTAAATATAGTGCACAACTAAATCTGATAAACTACTAATGCAAAAATGGTATTCCTACTTTCAAATTTGTTAACAAATGACTTTCTAAGAAACTAAAAGATGACTTTGCAATTATTATAAAGTGACTTGCAAGAATATTAATATTTTACTTGTTCACTTTTTTATTAAAAATTCCAAATTCTGCAATGACATAAAATTAACAATGCGATTAAAAGTATTCAGACATTCAGAGAGAAGAGGGGAGATGGGATGAAAGAAGAGGGGAGATGGGGAAGAGAGAAGGGGGAGACGATAGAAGATAGAGAGAGATAGAGAGAGAAGATAGGAGATGTGGATGAGAGAAGAGGGGAGATGAGGAAGAGAGAAGAGAGGAGATGCAAAGACGGCTCATGAAAAGAAAAAAAGCGTCAAAGAAAGCTTCATGACAGGTAACTCATAAACAGAATTATGAGTACAAGTACAAGAGTACCAGCGCACTTGAAAAATCTTGACCAAAAAAAGGAAACTTCTAGGAAGTGCCACTCCAAGTCACCTGACACACAACCGACTCATTGGACGGCTCGCCGGCCACAGTAACTTTCAAACCCGAACTGCCAGCTTGATCTGGTTGGCCATCCGGTAGCACAGATCGCTGCAGTTCATCTGCAATCCGAGCGGCCAGAGCTGTCAGACCTGATCGACCAGCGCTGGAGCTCGAACGATCTGCGGAGATCACCAGGCGGACACTGCCGCTGCCGCTGCCGCCTCCGACTTCCAACGAACGACGTCGCTGACTGTCCATCAGTCGGCGAATCTGTTGCAGCTTCACTGACAGCATGTGATCATCGATTCGCTCGGAAATTCTAATCTCCGGTGGCGGTTTCTGGTGCTGCGGCTGCTTTCGTTGTTGTTTTCGAATTTGCTGCGGGCTGGGATGTGTGGGGGGAAAAACCCGATGTAGACAATGAATCAAAAACTACACTGGAGATTTGATCTTTTCGATCGAACATAGTGAAAAATGGACCATGGACGCCTTCTGGCTAGAAATCTGGACAGGAAGCGAAATTATTTCTCTACAGTTTTTTTGTCAACAAATTTAGAGGCCATTAGATTTTAAGAAGTATTGTCGTGGATAAAAGCGAACCCCATTAAAGTTAAATCTGCAGGAGGGCTGCAGGCACTTTGACGCTTAAAGCGACATCGTCCCACAACCAGCCACTGGGCATGACTGTCCATTGCGCTGACTCCTCAAGTCACACTAAATACGGTATGCAGGCATAGACACACACATAGGCCGGCATCCAGGCACGCACTCAGATAGGGTGTACAAGCGGCGGTTCCAGGAATGTACACTCTCTATGCCTTGGGGGTTGCCCTCATGGGCGTAAATAGCACAACTGGCCCATAGCCCAACCAATTCGTGCACAAGGTCCCAAATGAATTTAACCCTGCACACGAAACCACGCTAGGGAAAATTGCCAACCTACAACGCGGGGTCGAACCTGGACCTGGTGGCACACAAGGCAGACGCGCTGGACCGCCGAGCCACTCGCCCCCAAAGCGAACCCCATTCCGCAAAATATACTCTTGCCCATAATTTGTAAAGGACTCTGCCAACCAATTTTCCTAACGGCCAAGCGCATGGACCCTCTGGGAAAGGAAAGGTCCCTTCGCGCCTAACAAACTGTCTGTCACCAAACTGGAGAACAAAGGACGGCACTCTTCGGGTCGCCACTTCGCGGCGTCATTGGCAATGACAAGGCCAGAGCTACTTGGACAAATCGATGAGCAAAGTCGGCCGCAGTCTCCAAGCGCTGTGAAAGTTATGCGCTGTCTGCCGCACCTCATCATAATTAGTTAGATTTTGAAATTTCGGTAATTAATATTTCTGTCATTTATGTTACGCGTCAAAAGCGCATTTACCTCGGCCACCTCGGACGTCAAGATCGACTTTATCAAGAACTGACCAGTCCCAAAGACAACAAGGCAGCTAAAAAGCTTTTTTAGTACCTGCGCCTATTACGGAAAGTTTGTGCTTTAATACGCCGAAATTGCAGCACCTCTTCACTACATTATTAGGGAACGAAAGCAGCAGCGATTTGACAAAATCTGGGGACCAGCCGAGCAGGCTGCCTGTGACAGACTCAAAGACACCTTGTGCTCAACGTGCTCAAGGAGTTGTAGCCTAGTGGCTAGGGCGCCTGCCTCATGACCGGAAGGTCGTGGGTTCGAGTCCCGGCCCTAGGAGACAATTTGTGCCCTTGAGCAAGGCACTTAATCCCGCATTGCTTCATTTCACCAAGCTGAGACCGGGTACCAGTTTGAGCTGGGTAAATTTAGTGTAGGTGCTGCGGCCCCTCCAGCCCGTCAGGCTGGAAGCTGTACACAGTCTTCAGATGCGCCGCGCAACTAGCTGCGGCTGTGCCTTGGGCTGTACATCTGATCGAAAGGTCGGGTGTCTAAATAATTTATTTAATTTTCAACGTTAGTTTTAGGTCTACCCATAATTCAAAAATTGCCTATCATTCAAGAACACCGCGAGATGCAGAGAATCGCTAATACATCACGCGCATAAGGAGCTACTAGCGATAGTAGACTTGGCACGACATTTCCGCCATTACTTGCTAGAAACCAAGTTTCAAATGAACCGATCATAAATCGATAGATCGCAAGGATTATCTAAATTATTAAACACCACTTGCGTCTGCAGCCCTCGCCGACTTCAAATCGTTGAGCGGTATCCGCTGGTGCAGGATCGAATCAGAGATGCCTCCGCCGAAACCAGTACAGTCAGCAATTCTGCGACCGTGACCAAAACAAGAAGCGATCCAGGCAAGAGAGACGCGACACGCGACGAGTGGGCCCAAGGAGCCCCGTCGCATTCGCCTAAAGCTTTTAACTAGCCGTTGATGCAGTCAGTTCAGTGCACCCAATCGCTGTCTTCCGCATGTCGACCCGACAGATTCACACGTTTATTATGTTAGACAATGACTCTTACTGACATTTTATTTGATTTCTGGGTGCAGTGCCGCTAACCTCGATGGTAAGACCTCTTTTATTAGGGACCTCTTCTAAAGGCAAAATGCTAGTGCGCCGCACACTACTTAATGCTTATACGCGAAAATATTACTTGTGAGCTTTATTTCGATCAGTCCGACGAAATGACCGAATCGCAAGCTACCAAATCATTAGGCACTTTGCGCAATCGTTCAATGTGTGGAGCTGTTTCAATTTGTGAGTGAAAAAGCGAATCGCCTGTTTGGGAGCCGCTTTTAATGGACTCTTGACTGAAATGTGAAAGGGCTGTTTAGCACCTCTATCCGCAAAAAAGCTGGAGCTTTGAGTGAAGAAATTCTACAATTTTCCAGTTGCACTTGCTACACTCGAGTGTGATGCAGGCGTCACGTCTTAGCTGCTTCTTTTGAATAGGTAAACGAGCTCTGCTCCGAATCAGAAACTCTGCACGACTAGATCTGGGATCTTGTAATTAAAGCCATGAACATTCTGTGCATGGCAGCTGCTACTTATCCGATAAACAGCAGCTAAGACTATGAAGCTTCTTAGTGAAAGCATCCTTGAAGTGCCTAAAGCAGTAAGCAGCAGCGCATTCATGTCTTCATCGACAACTACCAACTGCTCAAGCTCGTTCGAAACTCTTCTTTGGACATGAGCATCTTTGAGCACAATCGGTTAAAGTAGTTCGTGGCACTTCATCAATAGGCTCAGCATCCAACACCTCGAATGGAAGAGATCAAGTATTGAAAGTCTCCAAGGCCGAATGGATTGTATCCTACTCCAGTTTAATTTGCACGGTACTGCCGTAATTTGTTTAAAATTAGAGCTAGCTGTCGCTAATTTTGACATCTTATTTTGAGACGCGTCTATTTTAAGCGACATTCAAGTATCACTCGTATTTTTAAACTCACTCCTCCCCAGCAACATCCGACGCTTCCTCAACCATTCGATAGACGGGCAAACTGATCTTTGAACTGCCCGCGGGACGATTTCCTACGTCATCAGCGGTTGACACCAGGCGTAATTTGGCGCCGCTGCTAGCCGCTCGCATTCTCGCCTGTTCTAGTCGACAAACGCCAATCATTTTGCCATTTAAACCAATTAGTTTGACAGGTATTCGCAGATCGTTACTAGCCGATAATTCGAGCTCCGTGCGACTGTGCTGCCTAGCCAGCTGCTGCTGCTGACGGGAAGCGCCACGTCTACTGCGGTCGCCTGAGCTCAGCTGTCGGCAGCTCGCCTGTTGAGAGAACGGCGCACTGGTTGAGGAGCTGTCGACAGCATTAGTAAAAAGCGCTGAGCGAATTATTGCTCGGCTAGCTAGACAGGATGGCAGCGCGCGAGTGAACTGAAAGGAAAATCAAAAGCGTTGCTTAAAAGTCTGAGTCGGAAACGTCTGGGCGATTTCAAGTCTGATTGTGGGGCGATTTCTAGTGTGAGTGTGGGGCGATTTCTAGTCTAAGTGTGGGGCGATTTCTAGTCTGAGTGTGGGGCGATTTCTAGTGTGAGTGTGGGGCGATTTCTAGTCTGACTATGGGGCGATTTCTAGTCTGATTGTGGGGCGATTTCTAGTCTGAGTGTGGGGCGATTTCTAGTCTGAGTGTGGGGCGATTTCTAGTCTGAGTGTGGGGCGATTTCTAGTGTGAGTGTGGGGCGATTTGTAGTGTGAGTGTGGGGCGATTTCTAGTCTGACTATGGGGCGATTTCTAGTCTGATTGTGGGGCGATTTCTAGTCTGAGTGTGGGGCGATTTCTAGTCTGATTGTGGGGCGATTTCTAGTGTGAGTGTGGGGCGATTTCTAGTCTAAGTGTGGGGCGATTTCTAGTCTGAGTGTGGGGCGATTTCTAGTGTGAGTGTGGGGCGATTTCTAGTCTGACTATGGGGCGATTTCTAGTCTGATTGTGGGGCGATTTCTAGTCTGAGTGTGGGGCGATTTCTAGTCTGAGTGTGGGGCGATTTCTAGTCTGATTGAGTGGGGATTTCCAGACTGATTGTGGGGCGATTTCTAGTCTAATTTTGGGGCGATTTCTAGTCTGATTGAGTGGCGATTTCCAGTCTGATTGTGGGGCGATTTCTAGTCTGAATGTGGGGCGATTTCTAGTCTGATTGTGGGGCGATTTCTAGTCTGAATGTGAGGTGATTTCTAGTCTGAATGTGGGGCGATTTCTAGTCTGATTGTGGGGCGATTTCTAGTCTGAATGTGAGGTGATTTCTAGTCTGAATGTGAGGCGATTTCTACTCTGAATGTGAGGCGATTTCTAGTCTGAATGTGAGGTGATTTCTAGTCTGAATGTGAGGCGATTTCTACTCTGATTGTGGGGCGATTTCTAGTCTGAATGTGAGGCGATTTCTAGTCTGATTGTGGGGCGATTTCTAGTCTGAATGTGAGGTGATTTCTAGTCTGAATGTGAGGCGATTTCTACTCTGATTGTGGGGCGATTTCTAGTCTGAATGTGAGGCGATTTCTACTCTGATTGTGGGGCGATTTCTAGTCTGAATGTGGGGCGATTTCTAGTCTGATTGTAGGGCGATTTCTAGTCTGATCGTGGGCGATTTCTAGTCTGATTGTAGGCGATATCTAGTCTGATTGTGGGGCGATTTCTAGTCTGATTGTGGGGCGATTTCTAGTGTGAGTGTGGGGCGATTTCTAGCTTAAAATGAACAAAGCGCCTTAGAGACCAAAAGCGACATTACTTGTACGGTAGTATGGATAATATCCATTGCGCACGAAAATCGCAGGAAATGAGAGTTATTTATTGATTTTACTTAGCTTTTATGCGAACAGACTAATGCAGTAACTGGCAAGGATATGAGAAAGGCGTACATTCGAAAAAGTAATAAAAGTGCAATTTTTTAAGCAATACAATGTGTCACGAGCAGACGCACTTTAGACAGACAGATACAAGCTACTAGAAAAAATGCAAGCAGCAGAGAAAGACCTTGCTTGAAGTTTAGCATGTCTGTCCTCGGACAAAAATTGACAGCCACGCACTTCCGGGGCACGAAAATCATTTCAGTTGATTTGAGTGCAACAATTCCTACAATATAATATAGCAAATAGGGAATTTAAAAGACAGTGTACCAATTAGCTGCCGAAAGCTAACTAACAACTGGGGGATCAGTAGCTTCAGCACTGGGGATCAGTAGCTTTAGCAATAGGGATTACTAGCTTCAGCACTAGGGATCAGTACCTTTAGCAATAGGGATCACTAGCTTCAGCACTGGGGATCAGTAGCTTCAGCACTAGGGATCAGTAGCTTCAGCACTAGGGATCAGTAGCTTCAGCACTAGGGATCAGTACCTTTAGCAATAGGGATCACTAGCTTCAGCACTGGGGATCAGTAGCTTCAGCACTAGGGATCAGTAGCTTCAGCACTAGGGATCAGTAGCTTCAGCACTGGGGATCAGTAGCTTTAGCAATAGGGATTACTAGCTTCAGCACTAGGGATCAGTACCTTTAGCAATAGGGATCACTAGCTTCAGCACTGGGGATCAGTAGCTTCAGCACTAGGGATCAGTAGCTTCAGCACTAGGGATCAGTAGCTTCAGCACTAGGGATCAGTAGCTTCAGCACTGGGGATCAGTAGCTTTAGCAATAGGGATTACTAGCTTCAGCACTAGGGATCAGTACCTTTAGCAATAGGGATCACTAGCTTCAGCACTGGGGATCAGTAGCTTCAGCACTAGGGATCAGTAGCTTCAGCACTAGGGATCAGTAGCTTCAGCACTAGGGATCAGTAGCTTCAGCACTAGGGATCAGTAGCTTCAGCACTAGGGATCAGTAGCTTCAGCACTGGGGATCAATGGCCTACTCAGTAGAAAGCCACAGCAACAGAGTCAGAGGCGTCTAACTCGCATTAGAACTTGCTAGCTTCCTCCTGAATCTTGGCCCGCCTCTCCTTGAACAGCTGGGATTCGGGATCACCCGAGGGATCTCTGCACACGGTCAGTTTGCGGTCAATCAACCGCAGAGAGTCGGAAGCTGCAGCGCCACCGCCGCCGCCGCCGCCTCCGCTGCCCGCCTCAGCGACCGAAAAATCCTTCAGCAGCTGCCGGATTCGAATCATCAGCTTGTTGCAAGCGTCGGCGTCTCCGGCGCACACCTGGTGCAGCAAAAACTCGCCAGCGTCCAAGCCGAGACCTTCGGCCGAATCAACAAGAGCGGCCAGGGCGATCTGAGCCGGCGGAAACAGAAAAGCTACGTCTGAAGTCAACGAGAGCATCACAAAATCAACGGCCTTCCGACCGAGCAGGTCGATGCATCCAGGCGCCGCATTGCCTGTCCAACAAGCGACAGCCTTCAACAGGAGACCTTCTAGCGGACGAAACGGAGCGTGGACAATCAGATCGAAGCCCAACTGGTCGATGAGGTACAACTCCGAGTTGAGTATTAAATCAACGTATTTCTCTTGGTTGCGCGGGATATTTTCAGCGAACTGACCGATTGACAGGCTGAATTCGTCAACTTTGCAGGCCAGGTAGAGACAGGTGAACAGAATGTCTCTGGGGTGGACCTCCATGGGTGAATGGGTCAGGTAGAATCGGCGGAAATAGTGCACGGCGGTGGCGGTTACCGTTGGCGGTAGGTCGGGTTTAAATGATCGACAGGTGTTGACCAAGACGGTGGCGTATTGGCTCACCAGCAGGCCGGCTTCAGACTGGGTCAGGGCTTGAGCTTCCGCTTCAGACGGCGACAAATGACAGCGCTGGGCGAATTCGCGAACGGCTCTGGTGTGACAGTCCTGGCGTTGCTGCTCTAAGTCGTCCAGCGATTCAAATAGCCAGCGGCGTTTCTGACTGCTGGTGCTGAACATTGTTCCGGCTGCGGGGTGGGCGGTGGCTGGCTTATTGCGGGTGTGATTCCCTGTGAGTGAGTCTCACGGTGACTGTGATTCCCTGTGAGTGAGTCTCACGGTGACTGTGATTCCCTGTGAGTCTCACGGTGACTGTGATTCCCTGTGAGTGAGTCTCACGGTGACTGTGATTCCCTGTGAGTGAGTCTCACTGTGACTGTGATTCCCTGTGAGTGAGTCTCACGGTGACTGTGATTCCCTGTGAGTGAGTCTCACGGTGACTGTGATTCCCTGTGAGTCTCACGGTGACTGTGATTCCCTGTGAGTGAGTCTCACGGTGACTGTGATTCCCTGTGAGTGAGTCTCACTGTGACTGTGATTCCCTGTGAGTGAGTCTCACGGTGACTGTGATTCCCTGTGAGTGAGTCTCACTGTGACTGTGATTACCTGTGAGTGAGTCTCACTGTGACTGTGATTCCCTGTGAGTGAGTCTCACTGTGACTGTGATTCCCTGTGAGTGAGTCTCACTGTGACTGTGATTCCCTGTGAGTGAGTCTCACTGTGACTGTGATTCCCTGTGAGTGAGTCTCACTGTGACTGTGATTCCCTGTGAGTGAGTCTCACGGTGACTGTGATTCCCTGTGAGTGAGTCTCACGGTGACTGTGATTCCCTGTGAGTGAGTCTCACGGTGACTGTGATTCCCTGTGAGTGAGTCTCACGGTGACTGTGATTCCTTGTGAGTCTCACTGTGATAGTGATTCTCTCTGTGACTGAGTCTCACCGTGACTATTGTTCTCTGTGATTTTCTCTGTGACTGTGATTCTCAATGTGTTTCTTATTCATTGTGACTGCGATTCTATCGATATTCTCAATTTATCACAATTTTGAATCACAAAAAGCGGTGATTTTTAACTGTAATTTTAACTACTCTTAATTTGATCTGCTTAAATTAGCCCAACTTGGATATCCCTAGTCGGCCTGAATTTAAAAATCATTTACCGCTTAAAAAGTTTGTAAAAAAACAATATTACGGGATCTAAGAAAATCATAACTTTGGGATGTACTAAGTTCAAATAAGAATCCTAAATTTTTTATAGAAAATTTTAAATTGAAAAAAACATTTTTAGACCCCTTGGCAGTTGTTAACTTTGGCTGATGTTAGAAACAAGCAAAAGTAACATGTTTAAAATTAATTTAATCAGTTTTATTTAGTATCAAAATTCACGCTGCAAGAATTATTTATTTAAGGACATTAAAGTCTAGCTTAGCATAGCTGCAACAGTGGGTTAAAATTTTTAAAGAAATATGAAATTAAACAAGGAAACGAAATAAACTAACATAAACAGGTTATTCCTAGAAAACTGAATAAACTAAACAATATAGAAAACTGAAATGTAAAGCATGTTCTCTTTCTAAGAAACGGCACTGACTTGAGTAAAACAATTGATTTCACGGGGATTTTTATTACGAACAATATGTACTTAGACTGTGTCTTTAACAATCAGTTGGTTTATTAAGGCATTGTAATAATAGAACGAAAATCCCGATACTACTAACAATTAGTAAATAGAGTAATAAAGTCAATATTTTACGAAGAGTTAGGGAGTAGAAAGACTTATTCTAATCAGAGATGGAGGGAGCGGAAAGGCTGATTCTAATCAGAGAGGGAGGGAGCGGAAAGGCTGATTCTAATCAGAGAGGGAGGGAGCGGAGAGGCTGATTCTAATCAGAGAGGGAGGGAGCGGAGAGGCTGATTCTAATCAGAGATGGAGGGAGCGGAAAGGCTGATTCTAATCAGATTGGGAGGGAGCGGAGAGGCTGATTCTAATCAGGGAGGGAGGGAGTGGAGAGGCTGATTCTAATCAGAGAGGGAGGGAGCGGAAAGGCTGATTCTAATCAGATTGGGAGGGAGCGGAGAGGCTGATTCTAATCAGGGAGGGAGGGAGTGGAGAGGCTGATTCTAATCAGAGAGGGAGGGAGCGGAAAGGCTGATTCTAATCAGAGAGGGAGGGAGCGGAGAGGCTGATTCTAATCAGGGAGGGAGGGAGTGGAGAGGCTGATTCTAATCAGATTGGGAGGGAGCGGCGGAAAGGCTGATTTTAATCAGAGAGGGAGAGAGCGGAAAGGCTGATTCTGATCAGAGGGAGGGAGCGGAAAGGCTGATTCTAATCAGGGAGGGAGGGAGCGGAGAGGCTGATTCTAATCAGGGAGGGAGGGAGTGGAGAGGCTGATTCTAATCAGAGATGGAGGGAGCGGCGGAAAGGCTGATTCTCATCAGAGAGGGAGAGAGCGGAAAGGCTGATTCTAATCAGAGATGGAGGGAGCGGAGAGGCTGATTCTAATCAGATTGGGAGGGAGCGGAAAGGCTGATTCTAATCAGAGAGGGTGGAATAATGTTAAACCTTACCAACATAACCAACTTGATTATCTGGATAAAAATCAAGGTGTTAAATTGTTACTAATAAGAATTCGACTCTTTAATTTGAGTTTGTCAAACAATTTCCATATGATTTATGATTTGACAGTCCCATTTAGTTGATCAGCTGACAGATCTCAATCTATTCAGTGGCTTCCCGCTTTGTAGGCGGACAAATCATAACCGGCCTGTAGGCGTGATGCAGCACGTAGTCGCTAACGCTGCCTAGGAAAGTTCGACGAAGTTGGCCGAGGCCCCGACTACCCAGCACGACCATGTCCGCTGAGTGCTCCTCGGCGGCGCGGCAGATGGCTTCCCCGGGCTCGCCGGAGACGAGCAGAAAGCTGAAATGTTTGACGTTTAGATCGCGGCAGGCGTCTTTCCAGCGGGTCTCCATGCGCCTGGCCTCGGTGATCTGAAAGTGAAAGTAAAATGATTTCTAAGTTGTTTTGCAGGCTGGAAACTTTTTATTTTTTTAAAGTGGTAAAAATATGGTTGCTATGGTAACCAGAATCTGGTTGCTATGGTGGATAGAATCTGGTTGCCATGGTAACTAGAATCTGGCTGCTATGATGGATAGAATCTGGTTGCTATGGTGGAGAGAATCTGGTTGCTATGGTGAATAGAATCTGGTTGCTATGGTGGTAGAATCTGGTTGCTATGGTGGATAGAATCTGGTTGCTATGGTGGTAGAATCTGGTTGCTATGGTGGATAGAATTGGGTTGCTAAGGTGGACAGAATCTGATTGCTATAATGAATAGAATGTGGTTGCTATGGTGGATAGAATCTGGTTGCTACGGTGGATAGAATCTAGTTGCTATGGTAATTAGAATCTGGCTGCTATGATGGATAGAATCTGGTTGCTATGGTGGATAGAATCTGGTTGCTATGGTAATTAGAATCTGGCTGCTATGATGGATAGAATCTGGTTGCTATGGTGGATAGAATCTGGTTGCTATGGTGGATAGAATCTGGTTGCTATGGTGGATAGAATCTGGTTTCTATGGTACATAGAATCAGGGTTGCTATGGTACATAGAATCGGGGTTGCTATGGTACATAGAATCGGGGTTGCTATGTGCATCGAATTTAGTGGGTTGCCATTAAGTAAGTATAATCAAGAATAGAAAAATTTTATAAAATAAATAACCTGCTCCTGCAGCATTTCGGCGTGCTTCTGCAAAAACACGTCCCCGCCGCTGCCAGAAGACAGCAGACCTGGCACAGCAGGAGGTTCGATAGCGTGCACCATCAGCAGTACGTCGTGCGGTCGTCTCAATTGCTTAACGTACCAATCGAATGCGCGCTGGCAATGCTTGGAACCGTCGATAGCTAGTAGAACCACGCGCATCGGCTCCTCGGAGACGACTTCAGCAGTGGGGGCGGCGGCGGCGGCTGCGGCTGAGTTAGCGGCCTGGTCAGACATGTTGGTGACAAAATTTTCCGTTGATGCTTTTTCACTGGTTGCTTCTAATGATGCGAGTTGGTCAGTGTTTGCTTCCAGGCGCAAACGCTTCAATGGTTGCTGAAATAAGGCGGAGAGGTTTTCGCCATAGACAATTCAAGGTAGCTGTTTAAATGCACTTTAAATAATGCGTCACTTGCTTGGTATAAAAACATGCTTACTCTCAATAATTGTAGCCCTTTAAGAATGTTACCCAAACTATTACGAATGCTTCGAAAATCGCCCCTAAATAACGCTTACGAATAACCTCTAAACACCCCTTAAGAATCGCCCTTAAACATCCCTTAAGAATCGCCCCTAAACACCCCTTAAGAATCGCCCTTAAACATCCCTTAAGAATCGCCCCTAAACATCTCTTAAGAATCGCCCCTAAACATCTCTTAAGAATCGCCCCTAAACATCCCTTAAGAATCGCCCCTAAACACCCCTTAAGAATCGCCCTTAAACATCCCTTAAGAATCGCCCCTAAACATCTCTTAAGAATCGCCCCTAAACATCTCTTAAGAATCGCCCCTAAACATCCCATAAGAATCGCCCCTAAACATCGCTTAAGAATCGCCCTTAAACATCCCTTAAGAATCGCCCCTAAATATCCCATAAGAATCGCCCCTAAACATCGCTTAAGAATCGCCCTTAAACATCCCATTAGAATCGCCCCTAAACATCCCTTAAGAATCGCCCCAAAACATCCCTTAAGAATCGCCCCAAAACATCCCTTAAGAATCGCCCCTAAACATCCCTTAAGAATCGCCCCTAAACATCCCATAAGAATCGCCCCAAAACATCCCTTAAGAATCACCCCAAAACATCCCTTAAGAATCACCCCAAAACATCCCTTAAGAATCACCCCAAAACATCCCTTAAGAATCGCCCCTAAACATCTTTCAAGAATCGCCCCTAAACATCTTTTAAGAATCGCCCCTAAACATCCCTTAAGAATCGCCCCTAAACATCCCATAAGAATCGCCCTTAAACATCCCATTAGAATCGCCCCTAAACATCCCTTAAGAATCGCCCCAAAACATCCCTTAAGAATCGCCCCAAAACATCCCTTAAGAATCGCCCCTAAACATCCCATAAGAATCGCCCCAAAACATCCCATAAGAATCGCCCCAAAACATCCCTTAAGAATCACCCCAAAACATCCCTTAAGAATCACCCCAAAACATCCCTTAAGAATCACCCCAAAACATCCCTTAAGAATCGCCCCTAAACATCTTTCAAGAATCGCCCCTAAACATCTTTTAAGAATCGCCCCTAAACATCCCTTAAGAATCGCCCCTAAACATCCCATAAGAATCGCCCCTAAACATCGCTTAAGAATCGCCCTTAAACATCCCTTAAGAATCGCCCCTAAAAATCCCATAAGAATCGCCCCTAAACATCTCTTAAGAATCGCCCCTAAACATCCCATAAGAATCGCCCCTAAACATCGCTTAAGAATCGCCCTTAAACATCCCTTAAGAATCGCCCCTAAACATCGCTTAAGAATCGCCCCTAAACATCGCTTAAGAATCGCCCTTAAACATCCCTTAAGAATCGCCCCTAAACATCCCTTAAGAATCGCCCCTAAACATCGCTTAAGAATCGCCCCTAAACATCTTTTAAGAATCGCCCCTAAACATCCCTTAAGAATCGCCCCTAAACATCCCATAAGAATCGCCCCTAAACATCGCTTAAGAATCGCCCTTAAACATCCCTTAAGAATCGCCCCTAAAAATCCCATAAGAATCGCCCCTAAACATCTCTTAAGAATCGCCCCTAAACATCCCATAAGAATCGCCCCTAAACATCGCTTAAGAATCGCCCTTAAACATCCCTTAAGAATCGCCCCTAAACATCCCATAAGAATCGCCCCTAAACATCGCTTAAGAATCGCCCCTAAACATCGCTTAAGAATCGCCCTTAAACATCCCTTAAGAATCGCCCCTAAACATCCCATAAGAATCGCCCCTAAACATCGCTTAAGAATCGCCCTTAAACATCCCATTAGAATCGCCCCTAAACATCCCTTAAGAATCGCCCCAAAACATCCCTTAAGAATCGCCCCTAAACATCGCTTAAGAATCGCCCCTAAACATCTCTTAAGAATCGCCCCTAAACATCCCATAAGAATCGCCCCAAAACATCCCTTAAGAATCACCCCAAAACATCCCTTAAGAATCGCCCCTAAACATCTTTCAAGAATCGCCCCTAAACATCTTTTAAGAATCGCCCCTAAACATCCCTTAAGAATCGCCCCTAAACATCTTTAAAGAATCGCCCCTGAACAACCCTTGAGAATACCCTTAAACATTCCTTAAGAATGGCTCCTAAACAACCCTAAAAAATCGAACTAAACATCCCTTAAGAATCGCCTCAAGGCACCCCTTAAGAATCGCTCTTAAACATCCGTTAAGAATCGCCCCTAAACACCCCTTAAGAATCGCCCCTAAAGAACCCTAAAGAATCGTCTCTAAACATTCCCTTTATAAACCGCCTGTAAACATCCCTTAAGAATCTCCCTAAACAACGACTAAGAATCACCCAAAGCATCATTTAAGAATCATCCCTAAACATTCGTTAAAAATGAGATAGCAAGTCGAAATTCGAAAAATCAAATAAGTCACGCTCGTGTAGATAATTTATATTTTTACCGCCAATATTAATTTAATAATAAAGGCTTGATTTAGCATTGGCAAATAGAAGTAAATCATAAATGACAAATAGAAGTAGATAAAATTGAAAAAAAACATTCCAAATTGAATTTTTCTGCTAACGAACAACATTATTTCTTAAATTAGTAATCATAATCCTCTAGTAATGCAACAATAATAACGGTAAAACCTACTAGATTAGATTAAATATATACATATGAATCATTACAAAAGTAGATAATTTTCAAAACAATCAATCTAAAACAGTAAAACACAGTCTACCTACTCATTTGTGCCTTTTAAAAAATGTTGCGCTATGGGAAATCAAGTTAAGACCACATGTTCATGTAGTAGAGTCGCCAATAGACCATGTAGGTTAGCACCAGTTCTGAAATTATTTTAATTTAAGTTGATCTGAGTCAGACCACGCAAGAGAATCTTTGATCAGACCTCACAAGATGGTCATTCATTGATCAGATCTCACCACATGGTCATTCAATGATCAGATCTCACCAGATGGTCATTCAATGATCAGATCTCACCAGATGGTCATTCATTGATCAGATCTCACCAGATGGTCATTCATTGATCAGATAGATCTCACCAGATGGTCATTCATTGATCAGATCTCACCAGATGGTCATTCAATGATCAGATCTCACCAGATGGTCATTCAATGATCAGATCTCACAAGATTGTCATTCAATGATCAGATCTCACCAGATGGTCATTCAATGATCAGATCTCACCAGATGGTCATTCAATGATCAGATCTCACCAGATGGTCATTCAATGACCAGATCTCATAAGATGGTCATTTAATGATCAGACCTCCCCAGATGGTCATTCAATGATCAGATCTCACAAGATGGTCATGCAATGATCAGATCTCACCAGATGGTCATTCAATGACCAGATCTCACCAGATGGTCATTCAATGATCAGATCTCACAAGATTGTCATTCAATGATCAGATCTCACAAGATTGTCATTCAATGATCAGATCTCACAAGATTGTCATTCAATGATCAGATCTCACCAGATGGTCATTCAATGATCAGATCTCCCCAGATGGTCATTCAATGATCAGATCTCACAAGATGGTCATTCAATGATCAGATCTCACAAGATGGTCATTCAATGATCAGATCTCACAAGATTGTCATTCAATGATCAGATCTCACCAGATGGTCATTCAATGATCAGATCTCACAAGATGGTCATTCAATGATCAGATCTCACAAGATGGTCATTCAATGATCAGATCTCACCAGATGGTCATTCAATGATCAGATCTCACCAGATGGTCATTCAATGATCAGATCTCACAAGATGGTCATTCAATGATCAGATCTCACAAGATGGTCATTCAATGATCAGATCTCACAAGATGGTCATTCAATGATCAGATCTCACAAGATGGTCATTCAATGATCAGATCTCACCAGATGGTCATTTAATGATCAGATCTCATAAAATGGTCATTCAATGATCAGATCTCACAAGATGGTCATTCAATGATCAGATCTCATAAGATGGTCATTCAATGATCAGATCTCATAAGATGGTCATTCAATGATCAGATCTCACCAGATGGTCATTCAATGATCAGATCTCACCAGATGGTCATTCAATGATCAGATCTCACCAGATGATCCATCGATAAGATCACTAATCATTAATCACGAAAGAAAAAACTCACTAAAAAACGATCGAACAATTGGCAACGGAATTTTAGCCAGCCAGACAACCAAAGGCTGCACGCATCTGTCGTGAGCTGGCGTACGAAACGCGTACGCCAAAGCCAGCGATTTCAGTCTAGTTGATCGACAGTCCCTCTGGCGCTGAGTCAGACACGCAGGGCTGGGCAGACAGGCCAGCGACAGCACGTCGAGGCCAACAGACGCGAACCAGGGCAGCCAAGCGGCGGGTCCCTGGCACACGTACAAGCAGGTGTGCAACAGTGGCCTGACAGAGTACAACAATTCGGCTAGGCGAAGACGATTCTGGCAGCTCGAATTCGGTGGGTAGGTCAGACCCGGTTGCTTGGGACAGCGGCAATTGCGCTGGCTAATTGTTGATTGATAGGTGTCTTCTAACACCTGTTGACGCACGTGGATTAGGTAGAGGCGAAGTAGCAGCCTGTTTTGGGATAACAGAAATGTAGGATTAATTTAGTTGACCATCCTATCGAAGATTTTTAAAAACTTTTACGTACTTTGTTGATCTTTTAATTTACTACGCAGCAGATTTGATCATTCTGTACTCAGTTGACATTTTATTATACGCAGACAAAAGATATGACCTTCTTGGTAATTAATTGATTGATTATTTTGTACACAGTAGATCTGAACTTCTCTATCCTCATTTGACTCTCTAGCCCTACTATTTAGACTTAGCTGACCCTCCAGTATTAGTACATAGCAGATCTGACCTTTATTGTACTTGACAGAACAAAAACAGCCATTTTTTAACTCAGCAAACCTTTTCTTATGTTCATAAAAAATTAAAAAATAAAAAATAATAAAAATACAAGCTAATATATGTAGTAACAACCAAACCCTGAACTTACTTGAAACATTGCAGCATCGAAATAGCAGTCCATTTGATCTGCTTTGAACCAAATTTGTAAGCGCAGCATTCCAATACAACTTCAAATATTTCTACAAACTTTTTAATGAATTCAGCAGTCTGAAAAAGTACGCAGGAAGTCGGTTTTTCTATTTTATTGCAATTAAAAATGAAATTTTAGCACATAAAAAACTCACATTTTCCTTTAGAGTCTTTAACAACAATCCTGAGTGATAATACTTTCTAATAGCAGCAGCAAAGTTTCCGCAGGCATAGAGTACCTCAGAAAGAAAGTCTCCATGTTCTTTGTAGACAGCTGTTAGTGTTTATTAAGTAGTATTTTTTATTTTATAATTATTAACATCTTTTAGCCATTAGTACAGCAAGCTAAAGTTACTTTTTCACTTAAAAAATGGATAAAAACTCTTTCACAAAAAAAAATTATATTAAATTAAAAATACAATTTTATAAAAAAAATCACTGGTATATTTTGCTAGCTAATAAGACACTGAAGAGTCTCCAACTTATTTTTAATCTAGTATACCTTTTCCACTTCAAGTCTGTCAAAAGTAACTTCAAATCTGTCGAGGATAGCAGAAATGCATACATTCAGCTCGCAAGCCGAGTGCCAACTAAGTGTCTATGGCAAAGAACCTCAGATCAATTCTGTCACAAGTAACTTCAAATCTGTCCATAGGAAAGATAGGGAGTGGAAATTTCCGGGGATAGAAAAAATGACTGCAGACTGACTAAGTGTTCGGCACAGAAACTTAATGTCTATGGCAATTCTCAAGTTAAAATCTGTCTAAATTGTTTGACTGTTAAAAATAAACAGACTTGATTAATTGAAGACAGATTTGAAGTTACTTGTGACAGAATTGATCTGAGGTTCTTTGCCATAGAAACTTAGTTGGCACTGGGCTTGTGAGCTGAATGCATGCATTTCTGCTATCCTCGACAGATTTGAAGTTACTTTTGACAGACTTGAAGTGGAAAAGGTATAGTTGCCCTGTAATTCTTTGAGATTGTATCATTGTAATTGCTTTAATTCTCAATATCTTTATCTTTGGTCAATTCCAAAATTCAGTTTTATAACTTATTTTTGGTACTTTATAACAATATAACTTAATACAGGTCAAAGGGTAGGGAAATATCTAATTTTCATAATTAAAACCCCCTGGTTTTTTAGCTATTGATTTGTAACTTGCAACAAAAATTATTGATTTTACAAACTGTCTGACATGAAAGATATATAAATAAAAAGCAATAATTACAAATCATATTTTACTCTATTCATTCTTTATTTTAGTTTTAAACTACAACTCCTATATGCACATGTGCTTATTACACTAAGTTTGTGCCAGATATACCAAAATTGCAATACTTTTACACAATATTATCAATTAGTGAAATATCAAAGGTTCAATAAGATCTGGAGATCAGCTAAGTCTAGATCTGGAGGCTACCTTTGATAATCTCAAGGATACCTTGTATTCCACATTAGTTCTGGTTTACCAACAGTTTAACAATGACGCAACAATGCCATTTATTTTCATATGTGTGCAACAGTTGGCTGAGTCGGCCAATCCGGCCAACTGATTTGGTGGCTGACCAAGTTTAGTTGCAAAATCGCTGATGTAACTTGCAAAATCGTAGATAAAAGTAGCAAAATCGGCATTGTAAGTTGCAAAATCAGCAAAAACAGGGAGGTAAGTTGCAATTTTTTTAAACTAAGTTGCACTGACTGACTGAATTTTTCTAGTTGCGCACCTATGTTTATTTTGGATACTAAAGTATCTAATACCAGAATCAGTTTGTCTAAGTTAGTATCAACCAGATAGGAATAAAAGGCCAATTGCCTATTATTTGAGAAGACTGCATGATGCAGCAAATTGCTATCTTATTATAAGAAAAGAGCTAGTGGCATTAGTAGATACAATGAGACATTTTGGCCCTTAGGCCTATTTGATTGGAATCAAGTTTTTGACACAAACAAATCATTTAGCAATCCTTTGGCTTTTATAGCTGACAAAGCTATGGAATCCTAGGAAGATGGACAAAATGGATAAACAAGTTTGATTTCAAGATATTTACTATCATGGCCAAAACTATAGCAACTAAAATAGTCTCTCTTACTGCCTAGAACACAAAAAGACTAGTATTGGAGGCATTGCAAGAACACTCCAACCTAAGCATTGATAATGTTAGCTAACATAAGTCCAAAGATATCCAAGGACCTAGTAGCAGCAAGCCAAGTGGCATTAAATTGATGCAAAGAAGCCCAATTAAAGATATTTGCCAAAATGACAGTGAACTAACTATTTTAGATCCCTGGAAACCAATAGGAATAGGCTATAAATAATTTTAATATAATAAAAATTTAATAATTTAACTGAATTTAAATACAATAAATCTAATTAATAGTATTAGAAAATTCCTTATAGTATTGTAACTATCTAATTGGGAATGGAATTGTTAGGACTATTGTTGAATTTTCATAGATTTTTGCCAAAGTTGTTTATCTAAAGAAGCTTTGGCCAAATTTTCTTGTTGTTGAATATTCTGGCACCTGCTAGGATTAATGCTTAAAACATAGACAAAGAAAAATATGATCTAATAAGAGCTATGATCTGATTTAGGAAATAAATATCCTATAAATAATGAAGATTACTTGGAGAAGATTAAGATACTACAACATGAATTAGATTCAAATTAATCATGTAACCTACATGCTAAAATACAAAAAAATGAAATTATAAATGAGCTTTAAAATTTTAGGAAAATAGAAGAAAACTATCTAAAACTACTTTAGAGTAACAAATAGGATTTTATATAGACATAAAAAATAAGCACTGATACACATAATGAGCTTTACTTTGTACTATTTTTTACTTACTAGACTGCCCAAGCAACAATTATGCCTATAGGCCTTATAACTTTTAAGTTGGCTGGCTTAGGCCTAGTATTTATATTACAATTAGTAGGTTTCAAAAGATTTGAAAATGTATAGTTGGGAGTACTTACATGGAACAATAAAGCTAAAAAATTTGCCACCAAGCTCTGTTGTTTTTAGAATACTTTCTAAAATATCATCTGATCTATCTTTTGGTCTACTAGACATTTAAAATTGTTTAAGAAAAGAAAATTGATACAATTTAAATTTTAAGCAGTATTATTATAAATACACTTATTTTTCCGAAATAAAATAAATAATTCACTCCTCGTAATATAAGGCCTAGCTAGCTCCAGCTAAGCTTGCACAGACTTTAAAACAAACACAACTACACCAGCTTTAAAAAATGCTGTGCTGCAGTAGTGTAAGAGACCTCTTAAAATGAAGACCGACGTATAGAATCTAAATTAGCGCTCTTTTATTTCCAGAAACTTCGTCACGACACTTTCCGCACTTTAAAATCGTGAATTAGGAGGAATGATTTTAATCTTGCCCCAGATAGTTAAACTCTTCTGCTACTGTAAAGACTAAAATTTTCCCACATGTAATAAATTATTATGGTAGTGAGGCTCAACCTCACTACCATAATAATTTATGGTAGCATCGTGCATCGTGCGTCGTGCGCTACCGTATAAGAAATTATTATAGTATTGCTTTTGTCAGCCTAACTGAGAATAAAGCCATCCAAAGTGAGAATCCTGCCTACGCTGACTGCGAAGGGCCTGGCTGCGTCCAGCCTTAGTCTATGGGCCATAGACTATAAAGGACAAGCAAAGTGATAAAAAGCCATCCAATGTGAGAATCGATCGCTTTTTCTCTTTCCCCCAGCTCCCTCCACTCCTCCAAGCGCAACTCCTCCTCCACTACCGCTTCTCCAACACCCACAGTCTCGTTGCTTTCTTGCCTATTTATCCAACACTTAAAATTAACAGAGTTCAGTCTTCACCACTGCAATTCTCACATAGGTTGGCTTTTTATCACTTTGCTTGTCCTTTATAGTCTATGGCCCATAGACTAAGGCTGGACGCAGCCAGGCCCTTTGCAGTCAGCGTAGGCAGGATTCTCACTTTGGATGGCTTTATTCTCAGTTAGGCTGACAAAAGCAATACTAAGCCCTAACTCTGCCCCAATATCTCCTTCTCACTCCCCACGTTTTCTCTCGCTCATCTCCACTTCTCAATCCTCCGGGCCTCGCATATACTACTTACTCACAAGTCGTATTTGCCCAATTTGCAAACTCTCATTCTACCCTAGCTGATTTACGATAGCCTGTTACACACTCACATGTCCTGTATTCCCGCGGTTTCAATTACTCCATTTATGCTCCCTATGCACTATTTTCTTCCCAGATACTTTAAGTACATATACTTAAGCAAATGGTCCTTTGACTGTCATACTACAGTAGCTACTGTATATATATATATATATACAGTATATATTTATATACACTCAGGCGCGTAGCCAGGATTTCCTTCTGGGGGGGGTAAGGGTCAAAAAATTTGCGACTTACTGGGACAAAAATGTTGAACGACCAAAAAAAAGCTCCCGCGAACCACTTTTGCCTAAATTTTCCCTATTCTCCATTCTGCGACTTCTGCTTTAAATTGTGACATTACAAAAAAACTTTCGAATTTTAAAAATTCGGTCTACATCAGCCGTCTAGGGGGGTCATGACCCCCATGACCCCCCCTTGGCTACGCCCCTGTGTACACTAGAAGGCCCTTGTGTATTGTTTGCGAAAAATCTGCCTTCCAAATAATTTTTAAGAAATACCCGTGTCACGTCCTTTAGGATGTTTTTTATGATAACTATTGAAGTCCCCACATGCCCTTTAAAATTTTTCTTCATTTACCCGTACACATACATGTACCATACGTACATTTACATGCACGCATCCCCCGCTTTAACACTCAGCACATCTACTTGTAAGGTTACAAAAACGTGGTATCTGTTCAAAATCACGGTCTTGAAGGATAAATATTATTTTTACGATCACGAGGCCAGCAGGTATGAAAGCTGACTCTCTTGTTGCTGCAAAGCCTCATTCGTAACAGTGTTAGTTTGATGAGTTATATCTCCTGCCTGGCTTTAATAGTTCAGGAATAACTAACCGTTGGCGAGCGTCACCTGTGTTAACTTTTTAGTAATTTGCTTTCTTACCTTTCTTGCTTTCTTAGATTTTTGCTTTTAGCAACCACCTTGCCGGGCTTCCATGCATTTGCTGTACATATCCATACAAGCATGGCTCTTTCGCTGCTTTCGCTCCTTCAGCTTTAAATTTAGCATGTTCAAAATCATTTGAACATTTTTCAAATTAGCTTGGTTCTTTAGATCTCGCACAAACTGTAGGGTTCCCTGCCTGCTAAGTTATGAAAAGATCCCGTAAATAATGGGCAGGTCCCGGGCGCTATCTTGACAGTATGGGTACAACATGCAGGTTCCAAAAGTGGTTTTGCTGCCAGCTTGAATGAGCAGGCAGATGCAAGGATGGCAGATGCAAGTTTTGCTAAGATTGGATAATGTATGACAATTTGGTGCTGCATGAAGGGTTCTTACATGTACGCATACATGTACCTCAGTAAGATATTGGCATAGTTTTGAATCGATACACTATAGTAATCATGTGGTTGGAACCTTTATTGTAGTGGGAAATTTTGCGAGGCTGAATTAGGGGCTGAACAAAGATGAAAAATGTCTTTCTCGAGTTCAAATTGAAAATCATAATCCTATAATATCGGAGATCACATATAATTGTACGCAAAAATCTTTTTAAGCATACATGTACGTTCTGGTTCACCGACTAACGAAGAGTTTCGCAGAAGTTTAAAAAACACACGAGTGGAGATGGGGTGGGTGAGTGTCAAGGTCGTGCATAGTGCTGCGCAAGCCACGTGACCAGTGCGTGACGCCATCATGCAGGTAAAAGAGAGATACGATCGTACGAACAAATTCGTAGTACATGAAAATGTAAATCAAGGTAATAATATTAAGTATAGTTGGTTTTAGATTCAGAAAAACAAATTATTTTAAATACGTGTCTTTTGTGACCTTAAACTATTTTGTCATGGCCTAAATTTTTGAATAAATGAGCTAGTTTAAACAAATAAACATACCCGTGACGTTACGCTTATTATCAAATTATCGTAATGTCACATGTCACAATGGTAAGCAATGTTACAAA